>VWZW01006553.1:2815738-3326529 GCA_013397115.1 Edolisoma coerulescens
CAGGTTAGAGTGAACCTTCCCGAGGGAGGTGGCTGGAGACATCTGTTAATAACCATCCGTTCCTTCCCGCCTTGCCAGCGGCGGGAGGAATCTTCACTGGAATCCCAACCTTCCCTGCTCGAGCTGTCCTGTCAGTAGCGCCTGACGCTTGGTTTCCTCTGCCTTCCTTCTCTTTTATAACTTCGTGGTGTCTGTATTTGCCTTTTATTAGAAGCTTTGCTCTGAGGAAGAACGTCTCCCGGTGTAACATTTTCGAGTTGTACATTTTATTTAATTTGCATGTACGAAGAATTCACGGTGATGACTGAAAATATATATAAATATAAATATATATATATATATTCCTTATTGAAAAAAACCACTGCCTTACTGTACACTTAAACCAAGAAAAAATAAAAACCACAAAAGGTGCTCAAAAAAAAAAAAAATCCAATGAACACCTTGTACATGAACGGGCATTAGCCAAACAGAGTTACCTGCGCTGCCACTTTTCTCAACTTGTACGTTCTGCTTGCTGCTGTTTTAAAAAATACTGTCTCATTTAAGAATTATAAGTATATATATAAAACAATAAAATCTTGATACTTTACAGTTTCTCTTCCTGTTTTTCTCTTCTGGCAGCCAGGATGCTTTTTGCTGTACAAGAAGTTCTTCAATCATCAACCCATTTTTTGTTAGTTATTCCTCTTATATGAAATACATGTAGCTCCATGCACTGCTTCTATTAGAGATAGCCCAGTGGAAGATCTCTCTGGGACCAGAGGTACCAGGGACATGCAGGTAAGGGCTGCTGGGACAGAGAGGTTTCCTGACTCTCCACTTTCCCTGCCTCTATGGCCCCTCAACTCTGGCCAAAATTTGGCTGCTGAAGAGATGGAAGGTGCTGCTTGTCAAAGGCATGCAGTGCTGGTCTAATTCTGTGCCTTTACAACAGTAAAACTACTGTAATATTTTCTATTGGAGCTGAGCAAGGCTAGAAAAGAGCAGGGTTATGTGCATCCACCTTGCAAAAGAAATCTGAACTGTGGGATGATGCAGCCACGGAACACTGGGGGTTTTGGGCTGCATCAGCTGCTGCTGTTTACAAAGCCTGCAAACTTACTGTGCACTGGGCCTCTGGCACTTGAGACTCAGCAATATTTATTTCATTTGCTGCTTATATGAGTTCATGAAATGCTGGTTTCTCCTCTGGAGACAGGAAGATGTGTAGGCTGTCATTCACCTGGATTTGGGAGCAGGACCTGATCAGCAAAGCTTTCTCTGTGCTGTTATTTTGCCTTGTCTAAGTCTGATTTCTTTCCATTAGGCTCATTTTTCCTCTTTGCTGTAGAAAACGAGAGCATCATTGGGTCATGATGTTACTTTTCTTTAACTTGACTATAAAATATTTGCATTTTTCTACTAATGGATGTTTTGATGGGACTATTTCAAAACAGTTGTGCTGTTTTCTTTTATCTGTATAAGGAGAACACTCCAGCACTCAGACAGCAAAGCTACAGAGGTGACCCCAGGTGACACCTCCTGGAGATGGGAGAGGGAATGAGCACAGAGAAGCAAGACTGGCAATCTCCCAGGGACCATGGCCCACGGTCTTCTCTTTCCAGATGTTCATTTTACCCACAGAGCTGCATTTATTTCAGCTTGTTAATTAATAACCCATGAATGCATATCTTACAGGTTGTTACACACTGAGTGGAGTAAATTTTTTTCTCACTCTGCTTTCTGTAAAGAAATGAAGGGATTTTCAGAACCCTTTTTTTGGTGGAAATCTCAGATCACTGCAGCAGCTGGGTTACACCTCCACTAATAGTTCTTTCATTTAGGGCAGGCTAATTTCCTGTTAAAAAATTGGTAATTAGATCTGTCAGGATCTGATGTCCACCAGCTTTCCCAAATCATTTGAAAAGGTCCCGCTCTCCTTTGCCACTGCCCCGGCCTCTGTTGCTGGCCTTCCTTTCACCACTGGGTCACAGCTTACACCTCCTAAAGCCTTGGTTAAAGATGGTGTGGCCCTGTTGTGCTTGTCAAACACAATTTGATTCAGCACATTGGTCTAAGCTGTTCCTATCAATGGTCCAGTTTAAGTTGGCTGCTTATTACAAAATAGAAAAAAATCCAAAGTATCACAGAATCACAGAATGGTTTGGGTTGGAAGGCACCTTAAAGGTCATCTAGTTTCAAGCCCTCTGCCATGGGCAGGGACACCTTCCACTAGATGACGTTGTTCAAAGCCCCATCCAGCCTGGCCTTGAACACTTGCAGGGATGGGACATCCACAGCCTCCACGGGCATCCTGTTTCAGTGAATCACCACCCTCACAGTAAAGTTGTTTTTCCTAATATATGATCTAACCCTGCCTTCTGCTAGTTTGAAGCCATTCCCCCTTGTCCTGTCACTCCATGTCTTGTAAATAGTCTCTCTCCATCTTTCTTGTCAGCACCCTTCAGGTATTGGAAGGCCACAATTAGGTCACCCCAAAGCTTCTCTTTCCCAGGCTGGACAAACCCAATTCTCTCAGCCTTTCCTCATGGGAGAGGTGCTCCATCCCTCTGATCATCCTGGTGTCCCAGCTCTGGACTGGCTCCAGCAGGTCCACGTCCTCCCTGCGCTGGGAACCCCAGAGCTGGACACAGCACTGCAGGGAGGGTCTCACCAAGACCAGCACCTGGTTTGGGCCCTTTCCTCAATGCCCCAACAGCGAGTGGCGATGCCATGGACTGTGTGAGTGACCCTGGAACAGCCCTGTGCTCCCTCCACCCCCTCTTGGCCTTGCTGTTGGGGAGCTTCTGCCGCATCTGAGGCAGCGGGCAGGGCATGGCCGTGCCCTTCTGGGTTTCTTACCAGGGGAACCACGTTCCTGCTGGGCTCTGAGAGCTGATCCTCCTCGATCTTATCACTTCTCTCTGCAGAGCTGCTGCTGTGCTCTTCCCCTCTGCCCTCACAGTACAACCAGCCATTACCCACTCCGTAAAATCCTCATTACAGCGGGCTGATGAAGCTCTCCCTCATCGCCTCCTCTCTGCGGAGACCTTGGTTGGAAACACAGATTGTTACATTTTTCATGCCAATTTCATTAAAATGAAAAAATCTGAAAGGAAAACTAATTGTGCTTTGTGATACTTAGGGAAATTAAGTCTTCAAGGAAATGTAATCTTCAGCTCTTTATTTGACTGCGAATGCGTTAATTTATTTAATTGTATCATCGATCAACACAGTACATATAATTATTACCCCTGTATAATAGATTGGAAAAAATTTACTGTCATTGCCTGGGTAATCAGATATACTCTTGTTACTAATTTCTAAACAGCATCAATGGAAAAAAAATGACCTTCCAGTCTTAATTTCATGCCCTACTTCCTGAAAAATTAAACGGGAAGTGAGCACACACAAAACCAGCACAGATGCAGAGTGCGAGGCTGGTAACATCTGCTTTATTTACTGCCCCTCTGCCATTCATGAGCTGAACTCATTTCCCTGTTCTTTGATACTACATTTCAAACAAAATCTTGAGCAGATCTCATCAAAACAGCCCTCCGGGCATTCCATTTCCATTCCCCCTGTCTTGCAGGTACAAATTATTATTTCATTTTACATGTGCAGGGACATTGAAAGCCCTGAACAGGCACTGGAAGAAAAACTATGAAATGGAATATTTAATGAAAGGAGGCAGCTGAGCTCTCAGAGAAATCAAAAGCTGCTGATCTTGAGGATTCATTGAAGGAATTTTTATTAATCTTATTACCCTAAAGAATTGCTTTTTATATGTGTTTTTCAAACAGCATCAAATCCTCATCAAAACAGACACTGCAGTGCAAGCACCATGCTCTCTGCTGTTGACAGAAGCAATGTGGTATTTGCATATGATTTAAAACAAGGCTGGCAGCACCCAGCACCATTATTGGCACTCTGGTATTTATCATCAGTGTTCATTATTTATTAGGACCATAAATCCAGCATGGCAACAAGCACCGCCAGTTCCTGTTACAGCAAGGAGCCTTCTCAATGCCCAGCAGTTGGTGTAAATGATTTCAGTTATCCAAGTGTTTGGTACCTGGATGTGCACATATATACATGGCACATATAAATATATATATATATTTATATATATAAAAGATATATATTTGGGAGCAGAGCAGTTTGTAACCCTTGAAAAGCTGTGGATGCTCACATAGAAGCAAATTCCCCCATAGGATTTCATTAATTTTAATATTTTTAATGCAATCTGGTTCTTGCCTGAGAACTCTTGGTTTGGGTTAATCTGATAGGCAGGACCTGGAAGCCAGGCTGGCCATGGAGGGACTGCTCACCTAACCCAGCTTCCCAGCTCCAGGTCTCCCAGAGCCTGTTCCCGACCTCAGCCAGGGTTACTGGGGCCTGCAAGGCTTCTTGCTGCAAAAAGCCGCATCAGTTTTAAGGGAAGGATGCAGGGATGGAGGAATCACACTCCAAGAGTGGCTCTGGCTCACATCCCCAATGCCTGTGTGCAAGGGCAGAGCTGCTCCAATGGGATGCTCCCAGGTCAGGCACAGGATGGGACTGCAAGCACCCACCCAAAGCTGAAATCACACCTGAGCCATTGGGGCTGCCTTCCCCCAGAGCTGGCTCAGAGCTCACGCTCCATGAGCCATTACTGAACTTCTCTTTGTGGCATCTGATTTATTAATTTGTAATGGCTTCTTTAAGGAACAAAGAAAACAGGACCATTCAGTGCAAAATGACAAGTGTTCAGTTTGTCACTGGTTCCAGATATAAATGTGAGTATTGCTGTGAGCCCCTTCCAGCTGCCAAACGAGGTGCACAGCACAGGGCAGCTGCCAGGGATCTCCTCCAGGTGGGATCTGGGCATGGTTCCCACAGCTGGGCTGACACACACGGACATCCCTGTACCCACGGAGATGGATGTGCCACAGCTCCTGCCTGCCTCAAACACTCGGGTGATGAACGACTCCCTTCTAACAGGACAGGTTACATGCAGGAGCAGCGCAGCATGAAGCGAGCCTTGATGAAAAAAAGCAAAATATGCAGACATTTATTTTTTCACCAAATGGACACGGCATCGTTCCTCAAGCGACAGATTCCAACAAAAATCTAATTTCAGAAAATGGGAGCATTCCTTGATGACAGCACAATGTACTGAAAACCAAAACCGAATTACAAATCTCAGGCAAAGTATGTTTGCATCTGCATCTGCCCTGGTTCTGCACTGGCTGGAAGTTGTCTGGTCAGGGAGTGGAACATCACATCCATGCAAATAAATCCTCCCAAGGCAGGATACCACCCATGTTCACACAACTTCCAGCTGGTTCAGAACACAGGCAGAGGTTATTCTTTCCCAATTCCAAAAGATACTGGTTATGCACACTCTGGATCACACTCAGCTTTATACACAGGACATGAGTACTAAAAAAAGAGCTGAAAAAAGAGAAAATTTGGTTTTCCTCCACCAGATGCTACACCTAAAAATGTATATACAGAACACATGTAACAGTTCAACCATGCCAAACAGAAAACAATCACACTACAGGTATCAAAATGAAAACCTTAATCTACAGCCTCATTTTGGTCATGTGTTCTTCAATTCACACCAAATCCTCAGTCCGAACCTGGGACACACAACAAAGCCCCCATACACTTTTTTTTTTGTACTATGAGAGCTGGGTTGTTCCACTGCAGCTGATCAGAGCTGGCACCATCACTGTGAACAAGGTACTTGGTCTGGAGTCCCCTTATCAGCTGGATCCTTTTAAAAGGCCATTTATCTTCTACAGTTTGTGAAAGAAACTTTGCTACAAACACGGGCTTGGGCTTCCTTTGTTCATTCAAACACAGAACCTGCTCAAAACAGGTCAATACAGCCTTTACCAGGTCACCCTCAGCACAGAGAAGGCATGTCGCCTTGGGGGATTTAATACTAAAGCAAATCTCCCTGTGTTCTACATTTATTTAATTCTAATCTGAAGATATAAAGACTCATATTGCAGCTTATCCAATTTATAAGAGAAAAAAATTACACTTTGTTAAAAATTCCTATGTTTAGGCCAAGAACTCAACGGCAGGGCTTGAAAACGGTTTTCCAAAAAAGATCAGTTTATTTTGGTGGGTCTGTGTTAATTCCATATTTTTCCTTGAGAAGCTTAAGCTGTTCCTCTTTCTTCTTTGTGTCCATCTTTTGGAATGCCTGTAATTAGGAAAATAAAATATGTCAGAAGACAAAAGAAGTCTCTCATCTTATGACAAGTTCTTTCCCTGCATCACCACCATCACTGTGAACTCCATCACCATCACACACACACAGGGAGCGCTGTTTGATTCTTGCCCTGGAGAATGTCACAGGGCCCTGGGCGCCGTCAGTGACAGGGAGGGCACTGAGAACGAGAGACTTTCTACCCATAAACAAGATCTCAGCTCCTGCTGCAGCTGTGCAATTCTGGAGCCTCTGCACCCTCTTCTCCAGAGTACACCCCTCACAAAATGTTTTTCACACCCTTTGTCCAAAGGTACTTTTTTTGCACACAAGTCACCAAGTAAACGTGAAACTGACCATGTATCCCATCCACTCCCTCTAACAGTTTGGATTTTATTTCTTAAAAATCCCCACACGACTGTGTTTATAAACCGATGTGGGGGTTGTTTTGTTGTGACAGCTCTGTTCAGAGGTGACTCCCCCAGCCCAGGGGCACGTACCCTGTTTGCATTGTAGTACAGAACCACGAGGTATCTGTTGCACACGTTGAACCCCGACAGGTGGTCACAGGCGTTCTTGGCATCGAAGATGTCCTCATAGACCACGTAGGCCGTTCCTCTGGTCTCAGGGGTATTTCCACTGCAGAGCAAGGTCAGATTCAAGGTTACATAAAATGAACAAGAAATAGGTTTTTTATTTCACAGTGACAGATTAGCTGAACTAATGCAACTTCACTAAAAACAATTTGTTATTTTTTCTAGGTATTTAACTACGTCCCTGCTTTCCACACCAAACAGTTCAGAGCCAGAGCCAGAGCCAGAGGAAAATGTGCTGTATTTTGCTCCATAGGGGAAATGCACCTCTCCACAACAACTATCAGAAGCTTTTGTCAGGGCTGTCAGATGTCTGGAAGTAATTTAAGTCTTTATTATAGCAATTAGCTTTTATTTAATATTGCAAGACCTGGCTGTCAGTTAGTGGCTGTCTGGATCAGATGTGGCCCTAGGATAGAACAGGGCTCCTGGCATATCACAAAGTCAATTTAAGAGATTCAGAACAGCCCTGCTGGTGCAAGCCCACTACCAAGGCACAGCCATCACCCATGGGAGCACCAGTTCCATGCCCTTTGCCTGAAGGATGGGACATAACAGTAATAAGCCTGCAGAGTTTACAGATCCCTAAGGTCTCGACTAAAACACACCTACAGAGACTTAACAATCAGAACAACTGTCTCTAAGCTGCTTCTGAGAACTCCCGAGGACAAATGGTATCACACATAGCCACACTGAGGTGTGTGTAAAAGCGAGGAGGAGAATGGGATAAAAAGTGCACAAAGCACAAAAGCCTTTACAAAGGGGCTTACACGTTGTGCCTTGTCACTGATGATGGGAAGCAACGCTAATTAGTAGTTCTGAACAAACCGCTGGATGGACAAGCTAGCACATTGCTCCAATGGAAAACTCTTGATATGTCCTAATTCTTTGTGTCCCACTGTCATGCTGTTCCAGCCCACATGCCTTCAGAAAACTGAAGTACTGGCTCTCCTTTATGTGCATTAGCAAGGAATTCCACCTATTTAGCCAGGCAGTGTTTACACTGCCCCTTGTTCCTTCAGCCACTTCTCCAGTCTGTGCTTCCCTGCACAACAAGGGCCTGTCCTGTGTCACATCCCAGCACAGCTCCAGCAGCACGTGTCCCCTTGGTGTCCTTCGCTTACTGAGGGCAACTCTGTAAAACTCCCTTTACACAATGAACACTCCAACAGGCTGCCCAGAGAAGCTGTGGATGCTCCATCCCTAGAAATGCTGGATGGGGCTCAGAGCAACCTGGTCTAGTGGAAGGTGTCCCTGCCCATGGTAGGGGGTTGGAATGAGATGGTCTTTAAGGTCCCTTCTGACACCAACCCTCCTGTGATGATCAAAGCTCAGGTCCTCAACACTGGAACTAACCAGGAGAAGAACCTCAGAGCTGCTGCAGACATGTACAATCTCCATGCATTTTAGAACCAGAGGCACACTCACATCTCCACTATCCAGACCCAGTATGGCTCGAGGACATCCTGTCTGTGGCACACAGGGGTTGCTGCTGGTATTTGTTTGTAGTGAACAGATCCAGCAAGGGCAACATCTCTGTTTTGCCACTCGTTAATTATTGGATTCTCATAAAACAGGAAAACTGTTTGTGCTCAGCTTCTGCCTTTCCTATTTTGACCCAAGTCAAACCTCTGCTGTATTCAAAAGTTTCTTAAGCAAATGAGTCGCTCATATTTTATCAACTTCCCCATGTTCACATCAAATTTAAGCTCCTTCTCCCCACCTCCCAGCAGTACCATTTTCTAACAAATTCACAAGTTAAGAGCATCATCACATCCTCCTCTGGCACTCGGGGCGCTGCTCCAGGGCATTGAGCCTTTCCAGCTGTGAAACCCAGCTGCCACCACTGCGGCAAGAACGCTGACACTAGAGCACGTGAAACCCTCCACGGTCCAAAGAAACTGGAAATACTCACACTCTGATCTGCCGGATGGGCCCGTACTTCCCAAAAATGTCGTACATCTCCTCGGCCGTGATTTTGTACGGCAGGTTCCTGATGTATAGGATCCGGTTGACCTCCGGAGGGAGCCGGATCTGATGCGGGAAGGACAGATGGTGTGTTAGACCCAAGGCACGTATTACAAACCTTAAACCCAGCAGCCTCCGAGGCTAAATCACGGAATCACTGAACCACGAAATGGCTGGGACTGGAAGGGGCCTTAAACATCACCCAGTTCCACCCCCCTGCTGCATTCCTCTCAGAGCAGAGCAGCGGGGTGCCTGAAGCGGGACGAAGCCGGAGCCAAGCCCGGCAGGGACGGGACAGGGCAGGGCACTCACGTTGGCTCGTTTGGCTGCTTGCATCGCCATGGCGGCGGGCGGTGGGTGGGGGCCGCGGCCTGGGACAGGAACACCGGCGGGGAAGAAGCCTGGAGCAGAAACAGCGTCAGGGAAAGAGCTTGGAACGGAGACAGCGGCGGGGACCGAGAACGATGAGCAGGAGAGCCGGATCTATCCCGGCGCGCACCGCGCGCTCCCCTCACGGAACCGGATCTATCCCGGCGCGCACCGCGCGCTCCCCTCACGGAACCGGATCTATCCCGGCGCGCACCGCGCGCTCGCCTCACGGAACCGGATCTATCCCGGCGCGCACCGCGCGCTCCCCTCACGGAACCGGATCTATCCCGGCGCGCACCGCGCGCTCCCCTCACGGAACCGGATCTATCCCGGCGCGCACCGCGCGCTCCCCTCACGGAACCGGATCTATCCCGGCGCGCACCGCGCGCTCCCCTCACGGAACCGGATCTATCCCGGCGCGCACCGCGCGCTCCCCTCACGGAACCGGATCTATCCCGGCGCGCACCGCGCGCTCCCCTCACGGAACCGGATCTATCCCGGCGCGCACCGCGCGCTCCCCTCACGGAACCGGATCTATCCCGGCGCGCACCGCGCGCTCCCCTCACGGAACCGGATCTATCCCGGCGCGCACCGCGCGCTCCCCTCACGGAACCGGATCTATCCCGGCGCGCACCGCGCGCTCCCCTCACGGAACCGGATCTATCCCGGCGCGCACCGCGCGCTCNAATCTCCATGCATTTTAGAACCAGAGGCACACTCACATCTCCACTATCCAGACCCAGTATGGCTCGAGGACATCCTGTCTGTGGCACACAGGGGTTGCTGCTGGTATTTGTTTGTAGTGAACAGATCCAGCAAGGGCAACATCTCTGTTTTGCCACTCGTTAATTATTGGATTCTCATAAAACAGGAAAACTGTTTGTGCTCAGCTTCTGCCTTTCCTATTTTGACCCAAGTCAAACCTCTGCTGTATTCAAAAGTTTCTTAAGCAAATGAGTCGCTCATATTTTATCAACTTCCCCATGTTCACATCAAATTTAAGCTCCTTCTCCCCACCTCCCAGCAGTACCATTTTCTAACAAATTCACAAGTTAAGAGCATCATCACATCCTCCTCTGGCACTCGGGGCGCTGCTCCAGGGCATTGAGCCTTTCCAGCTGTGAAACCCAGCTGCCACCACTGCGGCAAGAACGCTGACACTAGAGCACGTGAAACCCTCCACGGTCCAAAGAAACTGGAAATACTCACACTCTGATCTGCCGGATGGGCCCGTACTTCCCAAAAATGTCGTACATCTCCTCGGCCGTGATTTTGTACGGCAGGTTCCTGATGTATAGGATCCGGTTGACCTCCGGAGGGAGCCGGATCTGATGCGGGAAGGACAGATGGTGTGTTAGACCCAAGGCACGTATTACAAACCTTAAACCCAGCAGCCTCCGAGGCTAAATCACGGAATCACTGAACCACGAAATGGCTGGGACTGGAAGGGGCCTTAAACATCACCCAGTTCCACCCCCCTGCTGCATTCCTCTCAGAGCAGAGCAGCGGGGTGCCTGAAGCGGGACGAAGCCGGAGCCAAGCCCGGCAGGGACGGGACAGGGCAGGGCACTCACGTTGGCTCGTTTGGCTGCTTGCATCGCCATGGCGGNACATCACCCAGTTCCTCCCCCCTGCTGCATTCCTCTCAGAGCAGAGCAGCGGGGTGCCTGAAGCGGGACGAAGCCGGAGCCAAGCCCGGCAGGGACGGGACAGGGCAGGGCACTCACGTTGGCTCGTTTGGCTGCTTGCATCGCCATGGCGGCGGGCGGTGGGTGGGGGCCGCGGCCTGGGACAGGAACACCGGCGGGGAAGAAGCCTGGAGCGGAGACAGCGTCAGGGAAAGAGCTTGGAACGGAGACAGCGGCGGGGACCGAGAACGATGAGCAGGAGAGCCGGATCTATCCCGGCGCGCACCGCGCGCTCCCCTCACGGAACCGGATCTATCCCGGCGCGCACCGCGCGCTCCCCTCACGGAACCGGATCTATCCCGGCGCGCACCGCGCGCTCCCCTCACGGAACCGGATCTATCCCGGCGCGCACCGCGCGCTCCCCTCACGGAACCGGATCTATCCCGGCGCGCACCGCGCGCTCCCCTCACGGAACCGGNAATCTCTTTAATAAACGCTTCCTTATCCTTTCCCCCTCCTCGCCACCCACACGAATCGGTCCCGGTTTGGAGCAGAAGCGGCAGGATGGCCGCAGTGCAGCCCCCGCAGTGGCTGTCCCAGAGCAGCTACTGCAGCGGCCCTTTCTTGAAGCAGACGGGAATTTCGATGACGATTTTGCCGATGTTCTTGTTTTCCTCCATAGCCCTGTGTGCCTCAGCGATGGCGTGCAGGGGGTAAACGCTGTCCACGCGGGGCTGGAGACGCGGGGAAATCCCTCCGGAAAAGTGGGGCAGCACCTCCTCGGTGAAGGCTCTCACCAGCCGCTCCTTGTACTGGGAGAAAAAAACAACTTCAAGGTTATTTCCAATCATTTCAGTGACTGAGGTGTCTCTGAGCACGGCGTTTAAAACGTACACAGCCCTCAAGGAGACACCTTCTGACATTCTCACAGTGAAATGGCGATAAAAACACCTGACAGGTCTAAATTACAAACAAGAAGAAAGCTTTTAGATTTATTACATCTTAATGAAATTCTCCAAAGCAAGTGGTGTAAGCTCCGTGCAGAACCATTCAAATCAAAGTGATAAAGTTCTTGTGAATATTCTGTCTTAAACCGTGCACAGAATCTACCCTAGGGCTCTGCACTGCCTGTCTTTTTACCATCATAGCTGAGAATTTTCCCCATAAAGTGAGTTTTCCTTCGTAACTGGGCATCCAAATGGCCTTGGTTTCTACTTTGAAAAGTGACCTAACAGAGATTTTTATTTTCCCCTCCTCAGACTTGATCAGGTTGTCCAATCACTACAGCTTTATTTCTCCTTAGGCCAAATATCTAAATTATGGTACTCATGAAGCACATTAAGAAATCCTGGGTGTCATTACTCTCATTCAGGGAGGAATCTGATAAAAATAGAAAAATGACATTATAACTTAATTTTGTGACATTTCCAAAGTATGCAGTAACAGTTCAAGGTGGGGCTTTTTTAGCAAGGATGTGTTTAACACTGGTTTTAAAAGAAAGCTCTCAAAGCTATCAATGATTTTAAGATCAAACTGCATACACTGCTTATAGCCACTACTTGCCTCCTTGTCTCGGGACCGTAACATGCTCGTGTGGATGCTGGCTCTTTTGGAAAGCAGCTTTGCCAGCAAATCCCCATGGACTTCACCTCCACTCAGCAGTCCATAAATAATCCACCGGCCATCAGTATTCAGACAGTTGAGATTCTTCTCCCAGTATGAGCCGCCAACACAATCTAAAATAATATCTACTCCAGAACCTCAAGTAGAAACAGAAGAGATTTCAGCAATGAAGTCAAGGTGCACTAAGTGTAGGATAATATCAGGCAAAACTAAAACCTTGTTATTTATAGGTACAGAATCAACCCCGCAATTCTTATTTAAATCTTTCTACTGAAAGTAGGAATTGGTGCAGTGATTTGTAAGAAATTACAGAATCAGGAACAAAAAAAAGAATCATCAGTTACCCATATGCAGACTCAAGCATAAACCACCCCAAATGCTTAGAAAAGCTACATTTTTCTAACTGTTCGATAATTAAGCATGGTGAGGCCCTGGCACAGGTTGCCCAGAGAAGCTGTGGATTCCCAACCCTGGAAATGTTCAAGGCCAGGTTGGATGGGGCTCTGAGCAACCTGGTCTAGTGGAAGATGTTCCTGCCCCTGGCAGGGGGTTGGAATGGGATGATCTGTAAGGTCCTTTCCAACCCAGGCCATTCTGTGACTCTGTGATGATTCAAACACAAAGTGTGAGGATTTGGTCCCACAGTTCCTTGGGGATAACGAGGAATCACAAGCAATAGCAAGGCACAGTATTTATGCCCCAAATGAACACAGACGAAGAGAGCCCATGCAGAAACCACCACAATTAAACAAAGGAAAGGCCCATTCTGGGCTGAACAGGATGTCAGGTTGTGCTAACAGGGTCACTGCTGTCTGCTCCCGCACCAAGAGACAGCTGAACTGAGTGTATGCGCACACGTTGGGAGGTTGATTCGCACTTTCACAGAGAGGTTTTTACCTTGGGTGAACTCCAAGACCTTTTCACTGAAGTCTTCAGTCTTGTAGTTGAACCCTGCAGCTGCTCCAGCGTTTGCTGTTGCTTCCAGTTTCTCCTGAGTTCCTGCTGTCACAATGGGAATAGCCTTTGCCAGTCTCACCAGCTGAATGGCTGCCATGCCAACCCCGCTGGCTCCAGCGTGGATCAGCACTCTCTCACCCTCCTGTACTTTACCTGGAGGAGGGCATAAGGAAAGTGGTCACCCTTTGGGCATCACCTTTGGATTAAAACATGAACAGTCTGGAAGATACTGAAGAGGAGGTTGAAAGAGATGCCCTTGACTGGGCTTTGTTTACATCTTCATAGCCTTCATAAAAGAGACAAATCCAGAAGTAGCAGAGGTCGCAGTGTGCTGACAGGACATCATTTAACCAGCCTCAGTGGAAGGACTTTGTCTTGGCCCTGTGCATTTCTGCGCATCTGTGACCAAGATGCTTAAGTAAGTGCAGTCACAGCTTTTCTATATCATCAGTAGAAAACACACTTGGAGGACGTTCATGCTCAGAAATCAGGCACTCAGCAATGGAGAAGTACCAGAAATGCTGGCTAATATTAAGGATCAGTCCTACCTATCATTTTACCATCTATCTGTTGCATTAATTTGTGTTCCACCAATTGCTACAGAAAGTGTCGCACAAAGTAGCCTCCCACTGATCCCTAGGAAGCAACACTTCTCAAAGCAAGTCTGCAGGGAAGTGATGTTTGGAACTTTTGTTCCTTATTGGATCTTTTAGGTGCTACAGCTGAAGAGTGGAGAAGAAGGGTATTTCTCATCTGAGGAAAACCCTGGCAAGTGCTACTGTTTATTACCTTGGCAGCGCATTTTTAAAATTAAGAGTGTGGGCTTCTGTCTGTTTTAAATCAGCTCAGAGTGGATTTTACCTACAATTAATGTTTCTGTTAAACAAGGTACAAGATGTTGCCTACTGTAGATCCACAGGCAATTAGTGATAAAGTTCATTATATGGTCATGCATGCAGTGAAGCCAAATCCTTAGAAGTAAGATGTGTTTTCAGGTGTATGGAGAACATGGGAATAATTTCAGGGTTTAGGCTTAATGGAAGGTGTCCCTGTCCATGGCAGGGGGGTGGAATTAGATGATCTTTAAGATCCTTTTCAACACAAACCATTCAGTGATTCAAGCTGAAAAATAGAGACAAAAAGAAACCTGATCATCTTTCCATATCCTTCCTTGTAAATATGCAATCAGCAGGGTAAATTGTGACTGGGGAGAGGTGGTCAAGATTCAAGGATTTGTGTCTGGCACACCAGATTTTGACCCATAGGAACAAAGTGACAGAGAAAAAGTTCTTTGAAGGCAAACAACATTCACATGGAGGCAACAAAGAGAGGATTTTGTAACAGAAAGGAAGATGAGCTGTTTTGGAGGGATAAATGGGCAAATGCGCCTCTCACCTACAAAATGGAGCAGCTGAAATGCTGTTAGCCAGGCTTCAGGAATGGCTGCAGCCTGAATAAAAGTCATATCTTTGGGTATTGGCATCAGGAAGCCTTCGGGCACTGTCACATATTGTGCCTGGCCTCCCCCGGAGAGCAGAGCCATCACTGCATCGCCGACCTTCCACCGGCCCGAGCAGCCAGGACCCAGCCCAGCCACGCTCCCAGCTGCTTCTAGGCCTAAAATATCACTTGCTCCTTTGGGGGGAGGGTACTTCCCTCTCCTCTAAAATAAAAAAAAAAACAGAGAGGGCAAGGAAGGAAAAGCCAAACATCAATGAGTGTAATGACCTGAAATATTCCATTCACATGTCTCCAGCCTAAATTCCTATTTGTTTCATCCTGATTTTGCACAGTGCAAATGTTGCAGTAATTTGAGGATATTCGATCCTCTAGAAACATTTCTTGCTTCCTAAGTATTATTCTTCCTAAGTTTTATTCTTAAAATAAGAATAAATTGAAATATATGTGAGTCCCCTTTGTCCAGGCCAATCTCTGCTGTGGAGGTACTTTGGTCTCCATTTGCAGAGCATGGCTTGCAGCTCAAAATAATAATTTGAATGTGAATTTGAATACTTTTCTCCCACTGGAACTGTGCTATTGGACACTTCCTTTTCATCTCAAATGCCGAGAAAAAGGTCTAAGATCTAGAAAGACCAGAGCTTTGGTTTTACGTTTTTTGTTGAAAGGCAGCTGCCTTTCCATGCCAGTCCAGCACTGCACTAACTCAGATAAAAACATTTATCTGCTGAATCAACAAACATCTCTTCTTTCAGCCCTATGAACCCTCCCATCCAAATGCTCACCAGGTCCAAACTCTTTTGGCTCATCAGATCTGTGAAGACTTCACAGAGGGGCTTGAAAAATCCGTGTTGTTTTTAGGTGCATAAATCTGCATAACATACACATACCTGGAGTAAATCGGCCCTATTCAGAGCACTGGCAGAGACCTTCACAAGAATTTCTCCTTCTCCTGGATCTGGTTTCATCACTTCTTTCATATAGAGATTTTCTGGGCCTCCTGGGCAATCAAAATAGGCTGCAAACATTTTGTCTAAAAAAAAAAAACACAACAAAAAAACCCCTGAAAAAACCTTGCATGAGTGCAGGCACACTTACGTGCAGTGAAAAAATCTCAGTAATGAAAAGTAACAAATGTTTTTAAAAATTCCTATATATTTCCCTTGCCTCAGGAGGTGATTCCTGTGTGCCTGATTTCCTGTGGTAGAGGATCTCACTGCTGCAGGAGTCTTTCAGGTACTTCCTCAGATGCTATTCCTGGGATCCTTTTGGCACCAGCAGCTGTTGAGGTGGGCTGAGCTGTCAAGCCTCCTCCTGCCTGGTGAAATCAAATGTGGAACAGTCTTCTCTCTGCTCCCTGGGTACTGGGTGGAAGGAGATGAGAAGGAGAGGGAATCACAACGGGAACAACTGTGTTATTTCCTGAGAGCTGGTACAGCACTGAATGCAGCTCAGGATGGGCTGCTGGCCAGAGCCTCTTCACATGACCAGGAGTGAGTGACAGACCACCCTGCCCTCTGTAAAAATCACTGATGTCTGCACAGGGAAAGCTAAGTGCATACCTAATTATTTGTAGTAAGACTGCAAATGTGGAGTGCTAAACAACTTGAAACCCCAGGGATGGCAAACCCCACAGGGTGGTGCTCTATGGCTATTTTATGGTGAATAAGCACTTCCAATTATTCATATAAAATGCAATTTAAAGGCTTTTCTTTCTGAGGCTGGCTGTCTATTCGTTGTTTTCAGATGAACCATTTGATCCAGTCCCACAAAATTTGCCTGTATCAGCAATAAAATTCAATGGGAAGCCCACCTGATACCACTCTCTTAATTGGGTCTAAATTTAGTCAATTAAAAATAAGATGTGAAAGAAGCTTTTGTCCCTCTTCCATCGGAGTTCATTAACCTGCTTTTTTATAAATTATTGTCATTGTTGCTAGAAGCAGGCCCATAAAAATGTAAAAAAAACCCAAAACAAAACCAAAAAACCGAGAGGACCTGAACATTTACATTACTCTCAAATGCCCAGAAAACTACAAGAACTGAAACACAAGTTTCCAACCATTTCAAGCTCTCAGATCCGCCAGCAGTGGCCGAAAACAACAATTTTAAGAAGCCGTGTGGCTCCCGAGCACACTCCCGAGCTCACCTTTTTCCTGGAAAGAAGGAGGGACACTCTGTGGCCCGGAACCAACGCAGCATCGGAGCGCGATCCCAGCTCCTCCTCCCCCCGCTCTGCCCTTGCCCTCGCCTGCTCCCCAGCACGTCAAGGGGAGCAACAGCGCGAGGCTGTTTTCCTTTGGAGTGACGGATACGAGGAGTCAGAAACATTAGCAGAGCTCACCATTATTTCTACGAACGACCTGGATTGTTCCACGGGTTGGCACAGAAATCTGCTTTCCCGCTGGGCCTTGCAGCAGAGGTCAGCACACGGGGAAGCTTGGCCCACTGCCCGGGGCTGTGCCAGTGTGTGTGACGGGGTGTGCTCCCGCTGAGCACATGCTTTGGTTTCACAATTCTGAGTGTCTCAGGCCCGATTTACTCCACTGGCACTGAAGGTGTGGGAGCTGTGACAGCCCTGGTGCCGTAAACCCGCTGGGGAGGCTGCCCTGGGCTCAGTTCCTGGGGGACAGCGGCGTGCCGAGCTCGCTGGCTCACATCTGCCAGCTCTCTGCCTTTCTACCTGATGCCTTGGCATCAGAATCATTGCTGTTCCTAAAGCCTGATGCCATCTCCATGAGCTTTGCAGAAGGATCAGATCATGCCTTTCTCTGTGTCCTGATCACCAGCTCCTGAGTGTTTGAGCTGTCAGGGCATAAAACTGACACTTCAGACTGTTCAAAAATGGTAACTCATATGTGTAGGATTTTTCTGTGGATTTTTTTCCAGTAATAATGAGATTTTTGGATTCATGCTTTTAAACTCTTCTTTGAAACTGAGCAAATTTAGAATCAAGTATAGCTAAAAATTCTTTTGTTCTCACGTGACTTGAAGAGCTAATAGTTGATGTGTTTCTGAAGATGAAAAGATCATGAAGCCTGGTCTATGGTACACACAGCCTGATTCAGTCCTGGTAATGACGTTGTCCCTCCTCCACTGTCCCCAGAGAACTTTGCAATCCACTACAGTTTAAAATAACTTTCTGTTGCAGTCATTGGCAATGCAAATTCACATGATAAAAATATATTTTATTATTCAAAGATGTACAGGACAGTCTGAAAATGTGTTAATGTAGCATTTTCCTTTGTCCCTTGGGTCTGTGGTGCCCTGCATAGCTGTAATGCCATTAGAGAACTTACTTTGCTTAGTGAGATTAATAATTATGTTATCTGGAAACAGGCTAAAAGACAGCATTAGAAAGATAAAGCACAGCATCTTAAACCAAATATTGAAGACAACACTTTCAATTCAGTTAAGAAACTTAGAGGGCAGATGCATAGGTTTATGAGTTGCAAGCCCACAAGCGTTCTTGAAAGAACTGAAGGGAACTCAGCAGCTGGAATGCTGTAAAGCAGCAGTTTCTTGTTTAACTTTAAAGTTTCAAATTTCTATACTTTATTTTCTAATGAGCACTCTTGAGGCTGATGAAGTCCAAGTTTTCTGCTGATTGAGCTACCTTCCTCTCTAAAGTAGTCTGCTATAATAACACAAAGACGTAAATAAAAAATAATTAAATCAATGATGCTAAAAATCATATATAGAATTGCTATAGTAGAGATGCTTTTCTTCAAGTTCAAATCCCCCTCACACTATACTGCACTCAAATGATGACAGTGCTATTTCTATCTGAAAATTAAAAATACTAATACCTATACTCATGAAGTATTAGCTGTTCTAAAGAATAAACCCTGAGCACTTCAAATAATTTTCAGAAATTTCTTGTAACATGCATAGAAAAGTTACTATTTTTTTTCACAAAGAAATCATCCAGGACAGCAGGGGTAAACCCCAGAGAATACCTACTGCAAATCTGGCCCTGGAAAAATTTAGTATTAGTCTTTGCTAGGAACAGGGGCCAATTATGAATAATGTGACTATTTGCAAGAACAAATAATGTGTGGCTATTGTTACAGGATTTTGAAAGTGTTGACATTTTTTGCAATCTTCCAGCTTTACACTTTCTGCCCTTCCTCCCGCAGCAGAAAAAAAAAGCTCATATCAAATATGATGTAGCTCCTGAATTTCTTACTGAGCCAGCCAGGCAGACTTGGGGCTAAATAACACAATGGCACCTTTTGGACCTGCTCCAGCGCTGTGTGTAGTTCTGCAGAAAATAATAGCATAGAGCTAGTCTGAGGTTAGCTTAAAGGGGAAGGCCTAGTTGTTACATTTAATAAATTTCATTGCCCAAGGCTCAGCATTGGGGCCAGCTCTGTTTAATGTCTTTATTGATGGTTTGGATGAGGGGACCAAGTGCACCCTCAGTAGGTTCCCAGACAGCACCAATTTGGGCTTGAGTGCTGATCTGCTGGAGAGTGGGAAGGCTCTGCAGAGGGATCTGGACAGGCTGGATTGATGGACTGAGGTCAGTTGTTCGAGGTTCAACCAGGCCAAGTGCTGGGTCCTGCCCTTGGGTCACAACAACCCCTGCAGTGCCACAGGCTGGGCCAGAGTGACTGGAAAGCTGCCTGGTGGAAAAGGACCTGGGGGTGCTGCTGACAGCAGCTTGAATATGAGCCAGGTGTGCCCAGGTGGCCAAGAAGGCCAGTGGCACCTGGGCTGTACCAGCAATGGTGTGGCAGCAGGACCAGGGCAGTGACCCTCCCTCTGTGCTGGGCACTGGTGAGGCCACACCTTGAGTGCTGTGTCCAGTTCTGGGCCCATCAATCCAGGAAGGACATTGAGGGGCTGGAGCGTGTCCAGGGAAGGGAATGGAGCTGGGCAAGGGTCTGGAGCACAAGTCTGGTGAGGAGCAGCCAAAGGAGCTGGGAGTGTTTAGCCTGGAGAAAAGGAGACTCAGGGGGAACTTACCACTCTCTACAGCTCCCTGACAGGAGGGTGAAGCCTGGTGGGGTCGGGCTCTGCTCTCAAGTTACAAGTGATAGAACAAGACGAAACGACCTCAAGTTGCATAAGGGGAGGTTCAGACTGGATATTAGGAACAATTTCTTCACCAGAAGGGTTGTGAAGCACTGGAACAGGCTGCCCAGGGCGGTGGTGGAGTCACCATCCCTGGAGGTATTTAAAAGATGTGTAAACGTGGCACTGAGGGACATATGTGGTTTAGTGGTGGGATTGGCAGGGCTGGGTTAATGGCTGGACTTGATGATCTTTAGGTCTTTTCCAGCCTAAATGATTCTGTGGTTCTGTGATTCTGGGCACAGACAGAGCTGTCATTGGATAGAAGAACGAGCTTCTTTCATGTGCTGTATCAGTAACTTGGTAGCTACAGGTGGTTTCACTGGTATTGTTTCTCCAGAATTAGGCAGAAAATACTTTTATATTGATTCCTGGTATTGAATCCAGATCTATGCTCCCCACAGCCATCCTGGTGCAACCACAGCTTTGGGGTTATAGCATGGGCACAGCACGTTCCATTCTGCAGGTCTCAGGGCCAGAGAATGGACCTACATCCATCTGCTTTACCAGCAGGATCACTGAGTCAAAAAGGACTCCTTCAAAATGCCACTTAAATGGCATCTTTGTTCCAAAAATCAAAGATGTGAAATTAGCAATCACCCTTGCAAGTCAGCTGGGCTGTACCACAGCACTGGGCTCTGAGGCTGAGAGAACAAGTGGATTTAGTAGAGTGCTGTGCTCCGTGCCATTATTGCTGCTTTGTGCTCTGGGTTCACAGAGTTTCTACTTCTGCTGTCACTTCCCAGGAAGCTCTTGATCTCTCACATTAAAGCCAAAGGTCGATGCACAGACTTGTCTTTCCTTTATACCTATGATAACTGCATTTTCCACATACTTTTTGAGCTGACAAGGCTGTCACTCAGCAAAACCTGCAGTTGGTTCATTTTCCTTCTGTTCTGTAAAAAGATAGATGTATAAATGTTCATTCCCCTTCTCTTTTATATTGGAAAACATATTTTCCACCGTATGAAATTCAGGAGTTTCAGCAGAAGAAATGTAAGGCCTCAGATAAGCAAAATGACAAAATAAAAATACTTAAAAAAAAAAAAAAAGGGCATCAGAATTGACCAGCAGGAAAATGGTCCTCTTTCCCAGAAAGGCCATAAAAGTCCAGTTATGTTTTTCTAGTGGAAGTATTTATGGATTCTTTTTTTCCTGGCATTAGATTTTCATCTTGCTGAGGAAACAGTCCACAGTGAAAACACTAAGAAATGAGATTAAACCTGCTACAACCAGATTAGAGCAGAAAGAGGGGGTTGAGGGTGTTTTCTGGGCTGGACTTGACTTAAACCTAAAATTATTTTCTTTTTACATGGTCAGCACTAGCATAGTGTGGGAAAATGACTGGGGAAAAATTAAAGAAAACTGGGAAAAATCTTGCGGCTGAAGTTATAGTCACATTGTCACTGAAACTATAGGAAAACCAGAAATTCTCCAACAACATCTTTTCAGTGTTACAGAATCAAGGCATTACTTTATTCTGGCCAGGATGTTATTCTGGCCAGGATGTGCAATAGAAGTTATTTCATTCACACATGCTCGGGTTGTGCCATGAAAATCATTCCATCACACATGGTTCTTTACTAGACTTTTCACACATTTATACATACAAACCTTAAGAAATTCACGTTTGTTGGTCTTAAATTACACAATTCTTAATGTTAGATCTCCTACTGATTATTGATCCCTTCACCTTTGACGCTAATTAGGTCCTCATTTTTTGGTTCTCTTATCAATCTTTTCCCAGACCAGGTGTCTCCTATCGCCCCAGGGGGTAATGTTTGTTAATGCTCCTTTATCTCCTCTGTATCTTCTTGCTACTCCAAATCTGTAGATCTTAAACTCATCAGGCCTTACCCAGTGAACAGCCTTTTGAAGAGAAACTTCAGTTCCCCTCCCCCTGGGCAAAGGCGAACAATCCCCTGACTAAAGTTACATGGAAAAAAAAATAGTTAAAAGTTGCAGCATTTCCAACAAACTGAGGGAGATAGGAGAAGATGTCTTGCTGTTGGCAAATCACGCCTCGGATGTAACACTGAGCACCCTCCATCCCAAGGTTACCTGAGATGCCGTCACCTGCCTCATCCCAGAGTTACCCGCCCCCAAGGTACGACTACCCTTGGCTGTGTGGAGTCACTCAAGCTCCACCTAAACGTAAAGAAGTAATGTAACCGTGAATTAAGAGGGGGAGAAGTTAGGAAAGGCTCCACATAACTTCTGGGATCGGTTGATGGGCTGATCCTGGCTTTTCCCCCGTGGGCGCACCTGTTGGGTAGGATCCCTACTCTGTGCATGCTGATTGATTATCTCAAACCTTCACTGCTGATCAGAGCCTGTCTGTGCTTTGCTTCAAACTTGTCCTTGCAGTCAGTGCACTGTCAGGGACAATCTCTGCCCCGACTCTGTGACAGTCTTCTGTGATCAGTGTATGTGTTAATTGTGTTATTCCTTAAACTGCTCAGCCTGAGTCCTTCAAGGGCGCTGGCAGACACTGGCAGTGGATAAAAATGACCAAATTAATAACATAGAGACTGAGAGCGTGGGGGATCCAGGAGGGGGTCTCTCTTTTCAGGCTGAAATGAGGGATTTGACTCTGACACACTGCTGTCACGAGTCCCTGGGCAGGTTAATGGACCCACGCTGGGTACAGCGGGCTGTGCAGGGGGATCCCCATTCCGGGGCACTGGCAGGCTGGTAGGGCACACGGTCTTGTCTTGCGTGGGGCGCTGACAAATCAATCATAACAATACATTTAAAAAAATCAAGCATAAAGGGCTCGAGGAAGCACCCCCTCTACGTGGCACACAGTTATTGTGAGACCTGTGTGTCTCTATTGTGACACCAGAGTACTGCTGGGGGAAAAACCCCGACATTTTTCCCTCATCTGATGGTGTCTCTGGCTGATTCCAGTTTCAAATTTAGTGTCATGGTCAGCACTGCGGGGTGATGTGTAAAATCTTATAATACAATTTAATGAACTCTGGATAAACCAGGGAGCCCGGCAGGGCCCCGCTCGGCCCGGCCCCGCTCGGCTCCGCTCGGCCCGGCCCCGCTCGGCTCGGCTCGGCTCGGCCCCGCTCGGCTCGGCTCGGCCCCGCTCGGCTCGGCTGAGCTGTCCTCGCTCCTGATTGGCTCACTCACAGCGCGCCCCCTCTCTGATTGGTGGGAAGCCCTGCCGGCGGGAGCACGCGCTTTGGGGTTGCCATGGCAGCGCGGGACGCTGCGTCGCCGGGCGCGGAGGGATCCGGCCGTGCCTCCGCCCCATCGCTCTTCGGAGCCAGGTCAGGGCTGCCGTGTCGTTGTCCCCACGGGCTGCTGTGTCCCTGTCCCCACGGGTATCCGGGTCCCTGTCCCCACGGGCGGCGTCTCCTCATCCCGAGAGGCTGAGGATGATGGGTGAGGGACCATTTTGTCCGGCGGAAGGTCACGGAGGGGCGTTGCGACTTTTATGAGGCGCGACCAAGGCGGGCCGTGCCGCCATTTTCCCGTCAGCGGGGCGGGGCCGTGTGGGGTGGCTTTGGCTTCAATCGCCGCTCTGTTCCGCCGGCCCTGGGGCGTCCCGGGGCCGTGCTCGTCCTTCCCAGTGAGGGATCCCGGCACGGGGGTGGTGGGAGTGGAGTTTTGCTGCCCACCTCCTCATCCCTGAGGCCTGCGGGACCCGCCTCAGTAGGGTGCGGGGCAAGCCGGGCCCAGAGGGATCTGGACCCCTTCGCTGCCTCCGAAGTGCAGGGCCAGGGCAGGACCCTCCGGGCATACAGGCCTTATCTGTTAGCTCAGCATTCTCAGTGTAAAAGGCTGTGTTCACAGAGCTGCCCTGCTCGCACTAGAGACTGGTTCTCTTACTGTTCTCTGTCCGTGCACCTGAGGCAGTCGGAGCGGACCAAGGCACCAGTAAAAGCAGCCAGCTGTGCTTCTGCAGGGTGACATTCGTGCAGTGACACGTGAGCCTGCATGGCTGAACGGGTCTTTTGAGAGGACTGAAGCATGTGTGAGGGTACTTATATTTGTCACAGAGTGATTAAAATGTGTTTCCTCGAAGCTGCTGCAAAGACTCGTGTTTGGGCACAGAGAGTGTGAATTTAAGCAGGTGGGTGTTTGGGGGAGAGCCTTTTGCTTTACTGAGGAAAGAAGAGAAACCTGTCTTTAAAACTTACAGAGCTAAACTGCAGACAGCACAGAAGGATGTGTCTTTTACCTAGCAAGAATTTTTAGGCAAGGTTGTTCTCAGGTTTGATCACCACAGAATGGTTTGGATTGGAAGGGACCTTAATGATCATCTCGTTCCAACCCCCTGCCATGGGCAGGGGCACCTTCCCCTAGGGCAGGTTGCTCAAAGCCCTGTCCAGCCTGACCTTGAACACTTCCAGGGATCTGGCACAGTGAATGTCCTAACACAGATCAGCCAGCCTGCTCATGGGATTTGGTATCTGAAGACTGCAACAGCTAAATTGATTAAATGCTTGTTTTATCCACTCAGATTTTGGAAACCCTTTACTGTATTTCTGTCTAAGTCTGTGATTAAACCTTTAGTTTCAAGACCTGCAAAACAGCTGCTGTCTCATATCAGTGAGCCCTGCCTTTGCAGAGAGGAGAGTTGGCATCTCCTAGTAAGACTCCAAAGAAAGCAGTAAAAGAAAGGATTAACATTCAGTAGCAGCTTGAGTTATGAAGACGGGGGCGGGGGGAGAATGGAATCTGCAGCTGGAGTCTTTACCACTTGTGGGTTCCTGAAGGCAGATTGCTGCAGAGGCAGATTTTCTGTGTTTGCTCTGTTCTGTCTCCCCTGAGGTCCCAATTCTCTGAGGAGGTCAAACACCTCCTTTGCTTTGTGCTCAGTCTTTCTTTGTGAGATGGATGGAGTCTTAATACTAGCTACTAAAAACGGATAGAAAGGAGGGTAATGGTTGGGATTTTATTTGTTTTACAAGCTTAGAAATATTAAAATACTTATTTTCCTCATCTCAAGCTTGTCTAGGGATTTACAGCATCCCTGTCTCAGAAGAACAAAACTGCTTGGAGTGGAAGGAAATGTGTAAATGGTGGTGTGATGCAGGAGCCTGTGGCACCTGTGCATGCAGGGGGGATGTATTGCTCACAGGAAGGTGTGTTGGATTTGTGTAACGCCGAATCTGTAGCACCTCAGGTACCCGGGTGCTCTTCAGTCCTTGCTGTTTGCCCATTAATTTTGTTTCAGAAATTGGTTCTATGAGCTTTGCTCTTCTTCAAGCTGGCACTGGGACCAGGTAACCCCCTGAGGTCCCTTCCAACATATGCTTTCCTGTGGTTTCTGACTCTTTCAGTCAGAAAAGACAGGAAGGCATTTCTGTGAGGATGCAGGAATATCCCAGCAGATGTTTCTGTCAGTGCACAAGAACAGGGAATATAAAAAGAAACAAATAAATATGTAGATTACAGATTTTACCTTGAATTGAGAGTAAGAAATTTGAATGTGCACTCAAGAGAGGTCAGTTGGGAGTCTGATATTGTCACTAAAGTGCTGGATTGGACAGAATAAACTCTTAAATGTTGTCTTGTACAAAAAATGTTGTTTTATGAATACCCGAGTCAGAGGGGTTTTGCAGATTCTTTTAACTAGATATTGCAAAAATTAATTGAAGACCAGATTTTTTTTTTTTTTTTTTATTTTTTTTAATAACTGAAAGATCTGGCTGAAGACTTGGGGTCAGTATCTCTGCAGAAATAAGCATTTCTTTTGTTCCACTCTTTACCTAACTAATGTTGTGAATCCATTGTTTCCTGGAAGCAGGGTGTCTCCAGTGAATCTGAAATAAATAGGGGTTTAAATGGAGGTTCCTGTAAGGGGCACTTTGCCTCTGTGGTTCCACTGTCTCTGTTACAAATCGATCCAGATACCCTGATGCACATACAAGAGAGAAGATGGAATTTTCCGGCTGGAGCTGAGTTAGCACTTCAGCATAAGCTTCATCTGGTGTCGGGACTTGACATGGTTGGGAACATGAAGAGACGTCACAGTGATGATTTATTGTAGAGTCAGTCTCATTTTATTAGAAGGGTGAGACAAGAGAGATGCTGTGAACAGCATCTCTAATATCAAAAGCAGCAACTGTTACAGTAACAATAGCAGCATTAGCAGCAACGGGGGCAGCTGCAGCAGGTGCAGATACACCAGCAGCAGCCACAAGTGGAGGTAGTAAAAGTAAAAGGTAAAAGTAAGTAATACTTTCTTATTACAAGATCTTATATACTCTTTTAGACCAATAAGCAAATGCTACAAAATATCTTGACATATTTGCCCCAATCATCACTATACATGATTTTTCCGCAATGTGTAACTTTCTAACCAATCATCATATTGCCATTAAAACTTATACTGTTACTTCTAATAAGTTCTAAAGCTTACTGTTAAACTTAGAATTCTTTGTTTTCTTACTTAACATAACTCTTTCTTATATAAAATATGTTTTCTACTTACTAAGAATATATTTTTACTTCTATAAGGTATATTTCTCTTAAAACTGTAAAACTACATTTTTGCTTCAAGCTGTAAAAGCTCATTGTTGTAACTCAGGGAGTCTTCACCAAGGTCTCAATCAAAACATCTATCTCTTCAAGCACAGTGCTGTTTGTGTTCTCTGTCAGCACCTGCAAGCTTTCTGTAACTCCGTTTCCCCCAGTCTGGTAGAACTAACTTTAAAAATCGCTAAAATGTAGCCATCCCTGGAGTGGGATGCAGCAATTACTTGAAAGAGACTTTTATGTGATTGAAAAAGGCACAAAGGAAAGAAGTAATAATAGTCTGGTGGTGAAATTTGATAACTCTGAAACGTTTCCAAAGCTGATAGGCATTTTCAAATAATTTGTCAATCACTGTTCTTGGAACAAAATGTGCTGTCCATGGTTTGTGGAGATGAGGACAGACAGTCCCACCAGAGGCAGTATCTGACTGTAAACCTGATACTTCATCTCTCTGTTTTACTTACTGTGACAGGAAAATGCTGCTGGTATCAGCAGTTAGAATTCCTTTAGAGATTTGTTTCATTGATTGGTAGGAATTGTAAGAAAATTAAGTTTTTGCTGTTAGTACAATAGTTTTATATGGTTTTGACAGTTTCATTGTTTTTCCCAGACTAATCCAGCCATGGGTAGTGTGACTAGCCCAGAGGGTCCCTGGCTACAAAGATTTGCAAATGGGAAACCTGTGAGAAAACACAGTCAGAAGCAGCCTTGGAAGGTGAGTGACCCCCATCATTCCTTCAGCTGCAGGTTCTACTGTGAAGAACACAGGAAACCAGAATCTGTAACTGGTATTTGTGTGTAATTGAGTCCTGTATTGGAACTGGCCCCTTAGTCCCACTGAAATCCTGGGCAGTGTTTTCTGGTCTGTGTGTGCTCCCAGACTGCCATCCCTGGCGTGTGCTGAACTCGTCTGTGAGCCCTGAGCAGGAGCTTTGTGCTTCAGTCTGTCCCTCCACAGCGCCCTCAGAAATGGGTATTGCAGTTGGATTACTTCTTACCATTCCATCCCAGTTTGTGGCTTGGTGGTGGAACCTGGATGAGAACCTGATCTTTGTAAAGCAGGTTGTCTTTTTATGCAGGCCTTTTCCTTTCTTTACATTTATCCACATTTATCCAGAGGTTCTCCTCAGCACCAGCAGAGTGGCACAGCCAATACTTTTGAGTGCAGCAGACATTTTTGGAAGGAAAATGTTGCCAAAGATTGGCTAACACAGAAGGAAGGGCTTCTGTCCTGTGAAGGTGTGAGTGGAGGAATGAAACAAAGTTATGAAGGGAAGAATGAAAAATTATTTGCAAAGTTCTGTAAAATCTGAGAGGTGTTTGTCATGGAGAAGGAAAACAGAGAACTCTGGAAATAGCAACAGATTCAATGGGTTTCATCGAGCTCTTGAATCCTTTTGAGGCAGCTTTATTGAGTTACTTGCAGTTTGGTGTGTAGAAAAGTTTGCCATAAAACCTGAAACAAGCTTGTGACTAGTTAGAATCACGGACTCAAGGAACAGCCCAGACTGGAGGGGACCTTGGAAGATCTTCTGGTCCAGCCTTTCATGGGAAGGAGACACCAGATGAGGGTATCTAGCTCCCTGTCCAATTGCACCTTGAAAACCTTCAGTGATGGGGACTCCACCACATCCTTGGGGAGCTTGTTCAGTGAATGACTGATCTCATTTAAAAATTTATTTCTTACATTGAGATGAAACCTCTGCCAATGCAACTGGTACTTCTTGCCCCTTGTCTTCTTCCTGTGGCTTCTGGTGAAGTGAGAGCCTCCATCCTCTTTGCAGCTGCCCTGTAAGTAGTACTGTGATGAGGCTCCCCCTAGGCCTGCCCTTTTCCAGGGAGAAGAGACTTAATTCCTTCAGTCAAAGGAAAACCAACTCTTTCTTAAGGATTCTTCAAATATGTATCATCCTGAAGGAAAACTTGCATCCTGTTCACCAGTGATGGTTCTTAGCTGCAGTGTTGGCCATGTCTTTGTGCTGCTGTTACAGTGCTGGCTTTAGAAAGTATCTGTGATTATGTGAAGTAAATTCATCAGGCGTAATACAACATACCAGTTGTTTCAAAAGTAGGATGAAAAGGTCTTAAAACATGCCAGAAATTTAGATTTCCTCTTTCTCACTTGTTTTTGGTGGGTTTTTAAATACTCTGTTGTGTCTCTTCCTTGCTTGCTCTGAGGTATGATGTCCTGCTCATGTCAGTGTAATAAACCTTTAGGAGTGTGGAGCTGGTCAGCGGGGCCAAGGCAGACGTGACTGAAAACTACACTGTCTATTGGAATTAAAAATCAGTATTAAGCACAGGGAGTAGTAGGCTAATATTCCATTCTATGCATAAAATGCATTCCTATCTCCAAATGGTAGATTTGGTCTGCTTTGCCTGTACTCCTTGTCTAGAGTGCAGGAGTTGAGTTAAGGAGCCACGTGTTTGGCACAGGTGAGAAACAGTGGCAAGGAGCAAGTGGTGTTTGGTCGTGGTGAGGAGCAGCCAAGGAGGTGTGGTCTGAGCATGTACATCCCAGTTCTCATTCCACTTCTTCCAACACTCTTCTGTTGCTATTTAACCCAACTGTTCAGAGCAAATCTTGCAAGGATTTGCCAGCTGGGTTGAGGTATAATATGCCTTTAATCATGACAACAGCAATTATTTTGAATTAAAAAGTAAATCTAACTCCTACTCTTAATTCCTGCTTTCACCTCATGTGGGTTTTTTTGCTGTTTTGTTAGGCAGCACCTGATCAAAGCCGAGACATCATTGCTTCTGTTCAGTGCATCTTGGAAAGAGAAAATTTTTTGAGGGTAAGAAATGGTACCTCTTTTCTCACTTGCTGTGTGCTTTCCTGCATGCCAATATTTATAGCTTCCAATCAGTGATTCATGAGAAAATGTTAATTGTCTGTGTTCTTGGAAAACTAATCTGGAGATATGAGCTTCTGATCTTTTCAGTCTCCTCTGGATAGGACTGAAGTAGTAACCGTAAATGTGAATCACAGGTGACTGGAACTGCCTGTTTGCACTTAATATTTGTTCTGTGGGTGTGGTTAATTGGTGTCAGTGGTGCTGTGAGCAAAGGGCAGGAGGGCTGCTCTGATCTGATCCAGCAGATTGCCAGTGCTGCAGGGAAGGCCCTTCTCCTGCTGCCTGTCTTGCACAGTCTGATGCTTGCAGCCCCCTGCTCTGCAGTGATTTCAGCTCAATAACCTGATGGGGAAAAGTGAGTCATTTTCTGCCACTCTGGCACCACAGCTTCAAAAATTAAAGGTCTGAATGCCAGAGCTCTTGAAAGGGCAAGCTTGGAAACAAGTGGTGGGAAGTGGAGAGAGGGAGCAGCAGAAGGAAGGGCTGGAGAACAGGTGCCTTGGAGCTGTGAGCAGTCAGATCAGCCAAGCTGAAAACCTTTACCTGTGGAATCTTTAATGTCATCGGCCAATAGTTTATAAGGTTTTTATTTTCCATTTCTTACTTAGGAGGTAGACAGGTATTTGAGGCACAGTGATTTCCTAGATCTGAGAAAGACAGAGATGCTCTACAAAAAATATCTTGAGGATGTTTCAGAGCCATTTATGCAGAAAATGAAGGACCAAATGGACAGCCAGTCAGAGGAAGAAGTGCGGGAAAGGAGACAAGAACAATTCTCTCAATATTTAAACTACTGTACAAAGAAGGTATCAATGAGAAGCACATTTCTGTCATGGAGAGGGTTGCATACAGAGGGTTGTGGCCAAAATCAGGGGTTTAGCTGTTATTTCCTGTCCATTGAGTAACCTGGAGTTCAGATACACCTTGCCTGTACCTTACTTTTCCCGAGGACTTCTGTAATGGCGATGTTACAGCTGTGTAAGTTCACCATCAGGTAAGAACAGCAGCATTGCTTGGTGCAGTGAACCCGTGCTGGGGTCTGAATATGATGAGACACCATATTGAGGTGTGTTTCCCTCTGTGGGCTGGACCATTTAGTGGGCAAACCTTGAGCTGTCAGCTGAAACCAAAGGCTGAGTGAGCAGGGCGTGGGCTGCACCCTCATGTCTCTGGAGTTCAGCTACAGCAGTACTGCACTCTGTTGGCAGAGTGTGAGTGAAATGATTTTGTGGTCTTGGATGCTACTGTTCAAGCTTCATAGAAGAAAAAAATATGGGAACAGGGAGATACAAACAATTTTCTTAAGTCTGCATGCAGGTAATAGACCCAACCTATGGATTTTCTAGGTCCATGTGTTTCAGTATTCACAAAAATTGCAATCACTGTAGGAAAGACTTGTTAGTTTTCTTCGTTTTGCTCTTAATTTCACACCACTCTTGAGTATCAGATCTCACGACTAAACTTTCTGCATCTCAGGAATGAAAAAAAGAGTAAAATAAAAGCAGTTATGTAATCTGCCACAATAATAATGGTATTTTATCAAGAGCAGGCATTTGTTGTCAGTGGAAACCACTGCACAGTGGAGTCGTGAGACTGTAAACAAGCTACTCATCCAGCAATGAAAATGTCATGGGAGCTGTGTGGTTTTAATGAGACCAAATGATCTCTTTTTCAAAGGCCTGATGTGACAGACCCATGCATTTAAACTGCATGGAATGACAACTGAACAGTCCTACTGCTGAAGTCCTGGGATTTAGGATATGTTGGGTGTACTGTACATATCTGGGTCTGCATCAGTTCACCTTGCAAGCTGCTGTGTCAGGTCAGGAATTTGCTGGGTGTCCTCCAGATGCAATGGCTGATGTACTGGCATGTGTCCTTCTGCCTGAAGGGGAGCACCAGCAGCAGTGATCAGCTTCTACCTTTTCTCCTTGCTCTGTGGTGCCAGGTCTGTCACCAGCAAGTCTGAAAAGGAGGCTGAGGCCCTTCATAGTTACAGGACAACTTACCTGCATAAGTTTGCATTAACTGTGGCAGCATATGATAAATTTTGCAGAACCTGAGACACTTGTGTGGGTTAGTTAATATGGTTAATTCTGGATGTGTTTTTCCTTCCTTCCCTTCTTTTTGTCCATTTTCTCTTGCTCTCTTCCATGTTATCAGGCTTCTTCTTATCCTGTTGTGGGGTTGTTGATGAGATGGAGCTGTGGTCTGGACCATGAGGTGTGGGTTCAGGTCTTTATTCCAATGTATAGATGGAAAAGCCAGCTCATGAACCCAGACTTGGAGCTGGCATCTTGCAGACCAGTGACCTGCCTAAGGCTGTGGCTAGTGAGGGCTCACTTGCTCCTGTTTTTTCTTTTCTTTTTAATATCTGTTTTCTGAAATCACAGAATATTTTGAGTTGGAAGGGACCCAGAAGGATCATCAAGTCCAACTCTTAAGTGAATGGCCCATTCAGGGATCAAACCCACAACCTTGGTGTTATTAGCACCATGCTCTGACCAACAGAACCAATCTCAGGGCTTCCTTCTCTGGAAAAACGTTTTCCAATAAACAAAATGTTCACTGTCTTGACTGTCCTAGTAAGGTTAGCATTTTAGCCTGTAATTATATCTGGATGCTTAATGAAATCATTTGTTATGTATTTATGCCTGTGATAAATTAAAATGGATAGAGGAATTTTCCTATTACACTTCAGCCACCTTCTTTCTGAGGTGCAGTGTATGAAAATACTGTTGTACCACCAATAGCTTCTGGGACCTGACCCAGTACCTGCTTCTCCCACAGGGCTATGTGTTTTTGGACCATTATGACCCATCAGAGTACGATCCATTCTTCCAGAAGATGTGCTCAGACTGCTGGAAGGTGTGAGCAGGTTTGGAGTCCCACTTGGAGCAGCAGGAAGTTAATAGAGTGTGTTACTGATGTGCTGCTGGGGGGCTGCTGTACAGGAGCACATTGTAGTTTTACTAACTCACTCCTACTGCATTTAAGCCCAAGAGTGTTTGAGCATGGTTTTCACCAGGAACACAGTCTGGGATCTATACTAAGCCCAGTTTTTGAGGCACAGTAGCAAAGGCAAGGCGGAGGTTTGTTTTCCTTATTTCAAATCCATTGTGGCAGCATGGGAGGTGTCCTGTCTAAGGAGGGTTGGAGAGTTCCCAGGCAAGCTCAGTGTGTTCTCTGTAGAAGGAAATAATCTCACAGCTCAGCTGATCTTTACAGAAGCATGGCAACAGTTTTCCTTCTCTTTCAAGGATGAAAGTCATCAACCAGCACAATGACAGAGAGAGCCAATGATGTCACCTGTCCTCCAGCTGACCAGAGCAGCAAGCACAGCCATCAAAGGTACCCTTTACAAAATAGGTTACTTGCACTGCCAAAGCAAGTGAGAACAGGCCAGATCTTTGGGCAAACTACAATAAACTAATTATTGCAAACATGTAGTTCTGAAATGTTGTTACCCAGCAGCCAAAGAAATGTCTGAGATGCTGCTCCTCTTCTTGCCAGCTCCAGTTTAATGCTCTACAGGCCAAAACCTGCTTTTTAGGAGGTTTACCTTAGGCTGAGCTCCATAAACACAGTGCTGGTGTTTTCTCCTGGAGACAGTGTCCAAGCAGTAAATCAAACTTTTAACATATGCTGGTGTTTTGAGAAGGCAGGAAATAAGCAGGGGAGAGGAGATGGGAAGTGGTGCTGTACAAACCATCTGGTGCTTTTTGGGGAGTCGGTGCTGAGCAGCAGCTGCTGCCAGTTCCTTCAGACCAGTCCCTCTCCTGTGCCACTGCAGTCCCATCTCCCGGCTGCTGTGGCTGCTCAGCAGCTCTGGGCTCAAAGGCTGGAAACAGAATTTTCTCTGTCCTCCAAACTCCCACTGTACAGACACAATCTCTCAAGAGTTGCCAAGATCTGAGTTTTATTTAGGATTAGAAATACTGAACCACAGAAAACTGTTAAAAGTAACAGAGGTTGACTCAGTAACAGGAGGGTGCACAGATGGCGACTGGGTGGGAAACTGCCAGACTTCAGGAGGAATTTCTGCACCCGTGGAAAACAAGGGCACAGGCTGCTCAGAACTGCGTGCTGTGCTTCTGCAACAAAGCAGTTTAAGGAGGCAGTAAAATGGTTACAATGTATCAAATATTTATAAACAAACTTTCTTTTTTTTTTAACCATCCCTGATTTGGTGCCAAGAGCAAGTTTTTGCTTTCAACCAGTTCATTTTACAGGTTTATATTTGGGTGACAGTTCCCCAGAGCAAACCTTTTAAACTTGTAATAAACTTTTCCTGAACAAATCCTATAAGTTTTTCTCATTATTTCACATTCCCCTGTACAATAAAATATACTTTTTAAAAATCACTATGCATCAATAAACATCTGTAGACAATTAATAAACTTATATTTTACTCTCTATATACATGTTGGCAATGTCAAAGCTTCAAGATTCACATGGAGGTCTGCAAGACCAAGGAAATGTACACAAATAACTTATGTTTAGGAAAAAACCAGAAGATCTGAAGAGTATTTTGCCACATTGTTGTGGGTCACAGTATTTAAAATATTTTTTCCTAGTTATTCTTCACAACCACATTGTCTCAGCAGAGAATGATAAATCAAACTAAAGCAGAAAGAAAAATCAAGTAGCAGTTACTGATTCCAGTGCAGAACTAAAGTCAAGTAAAGAACTACACTTGATTCTTAAAGAATGTACAATATATCAGAGACTTCTCCAGTGCTAAGGCTTCTTCAGCATTTAACTGTTAAAACTATCATCCTGAGATGGGAAAATTCCAGTGGATATCACTTCTAAGATTTCAAATGGAATGATTCTAGTGCTGAGCTTAAACCATTCCTCAGTCTGTCTGTCAGACTAAGTGGTAAAATATACAAACAGCTTGGTGCCACATTTCTACATAATACTTTTTATGGCCCTGAAAATGGAAACATTGGCATCCAAACCCAAGATATTCCAACATAATAAAAAGGCACTGAGCTATAGTACTGTATTTACAGTAACATTTGTGTTTGCATAGATCAACAACAACAACTCGGAACACTGCGAGGAGCTAAGCACAACCAGGAACTAAGAGGAAATATGGAAGCAGCAGGAACTCTTGCTTAATAACCAGCGTGAGGCAAGGAATCTTCTACCAAAAGATGTTCAGGCTGTCAGCTTCAGTTGTCCTTCATAAATTAAAAAAAGTGTTCTTAGAGGAGTGTTTTCTGATCGAAGAGCTGCAGGTCAAAGCGCACCCACACTTCTCCTGTTGGAACTTCATGCAGCAGTAAGTGTTTAGTTGTGGGGCCTTTGCTCTCTTGTTCTGTTCTGATTTTTGCTACTGGAATTTCAGTGCGACCCAAAAAATCTGTTGGGCAAATGAATAAGAAATTTCATTAGGCAAAGATGTTAACCTTAGAAAATGTGAGTCACAGCAATGCTGTGTGGTACATGTTCAGTTCCAGAGCACCACTCCCAGGCTTCCAGTTGGATTGGACCCCAGCCCTGTGTAAACCAGCCAGCAGTGACAAAAAGGGCCTTTTTAGAAGAGAAAAATGCTATGGAATTAGGATGTCACAGTTTAAGCTAAGGGCTTTAAAAACACTCTTAGAAAACACCCTTTCAGAAACACAATTTCAAGTGCTCTTCAATATCAGAGCTGGCAGGTTAGAGTTAGGTGATGGAGCCTGTTTACAAATCAGCTGAGATGCTCAAAGACAAAAAAAAAAGTTCAACTATTTTGGCTCAGCCAACTTTTATATACATGTATCATGCTTTTCACAACAACGACCTTCAACAATTACTGCTACTAGTAGGTTTACAGTCCCATTCAGAAATCATGCACCTTCTGTGTGGCTATTTCTTATATGACATCTTTGTGTGTGTGTGCATCAAAAGGTTCACCACGGACTGAAAAAACAAGACTCAGCTGTCCAGCTGGGAGAAGCAGCCAGTCAAACTCATGTTAGCTCACAGGAGAAAAGCCTGAGCTATAGTTACACACACGGCATCTCAGGTCAAGGCAGTTCCCTGCAAATTTGCAATAATTGACTGTGTGTCAGAGACCTGAAAAAGCACTTAACCTTTTAGAGAATGTGAGAAGCAACTGACTGCCAAAAACGTGCTCAGTTTCCAAGCAACAAGAAAGCTGATCAAGCTGTTGCTGTGCAAATATAACCTAGGACCTTATTTTTGAGCACCTATCGTGAGAGAGTGGAACTTCTGCTTTCAACTTGTCTGTCTCCTCAGTCTGACAAGAAAATAATCCTGTGTCTGATACAAAAGCCAGACTGGGATCAAATCTGACTGCCTGGAGTTACTCTGGAAGGCTATTGAACCTCCTGAATACTGAGGCATTGTTTTACCCAACCTTTCCCAGGCAACAGTAAGACCTACAGGCTCTTGAAACTGCTGCTGAGGAACTGGGTACCCCAGCTCACAAAAACCCATTCTTTTCCTAAATTTTCACACTTACCATCAGGTGAGAACTGATCCCTGTCAAACATGGTGATACACAGGACATCCTGATACAGATCCTTGATGAAGAACTGGCAGTTGAAGTTCCACTTGGGGTTCAGGGTGTCCTGTAGGGTCCTGGTAGTGTAGCTCTGCGAGCCCATGCTGATCTCACAGTATGGGTTGCTCTTCCCTAAACACAGAACAGGGATTGAAACCTCTCTGCAATGCAGAAACCCACCCCCCTCCCCCCCATCTGGAGTCTGCTTGGCCACACATCAATGCTGCTGCCACAAGATGTGGATCAGGCAATCTCTATATCCCAGAGCAGCACAGAGCTGGTTCTTCACTTGGTCCTCTGAAGCTAAAGAATGGCTACATCATACAGAAGCTGTAGACAAACCACAGTGTCTCCCAAATGACCAACTCCTCTCAAAAAGCCTTTCCAAATGTTACAGGAATAGAGGTGCTCTGAGACTGTTTCTTCACTTACCATTGGGCTTACAGGCCTTTAGTTCCGTTGCTTCAATCACGTGCACCATCAAGCGTCCTATTCCTGAGGTTTTCTGTGAACGAGCTGGGAACAAAGAGGTCAGGAATAAATGGATTGGTTGGAACTCTTAGAACTGGCAATAGATCTGAAGAGGGAGATCCTACACAGACACTTGGGCATCCTCCAGGAAATGCCCTGCCCCTGTGTCCAGGTGGATGAGAGGGAAATGCAGAACTCGGTGGGTACCTTGATAAGCCTTTTCACGTTTCTTCTTCTCCGTTTCAATGTACTGCTCTGATGCTGCTTTGATTTTCTGGACCCAGGCAGTCCTGCAAAGAGCCATCCCTACAATCAGGGTCATCCCACAGGCAGCCAAGTCTTCAGTGACTCTGCCCCACTCTCTTTCCCCATTCCCCCTTCCTTGGGTTTCAGAGGCACCACAAATCAAATCAGTTCATGGACTAAAACAATGGAATTGTTGCATTTAATTTTATGCCACATTCCAGATCAGCCTAAATAAACAGACATGGAGCTGCTGTTTTATTAAAGACTGCTGGGTCACATTAAAGACTGCCCAGGACTGGGGAAGAGTCCTGTGGGATGCTAGATTTTGCAGCCCTAAACTATTCTTCTATACAACTGTAACCAAGGAGCAGCAGATGTGGCTGGATGCCACTGCAAGAGCTGCCACACAAGCAGAACAAAATCAGAGAGAACTTCTTCAAATGAGAGTTGAGTGAGTTTATTTCCTGACCAAGAGACAGCTCTGTTCCTGAGCTCAGAGCCCCTGTGTATGCTCACTGGAAACACAGCCTGCAGCATCAGTCAATAACTTTAAGCTCAGATTTGCATTTTCACTACTCACCGCTCGTTAATGTTGTCAGTTTTAAGTGTGTAAACTCTGTCGATGTGTGATATGTGGAAAACTGGCTCATCACTTGAAGGGTCTGTGGGCAGCTTCACAAGGACTTCATTAAGGAAAACGGGCTGAAAGAAAAGCAAACATCCCTGTGGCAGCACCACCCTTTGACAATGGGCAGAAACTCTACAAGGATGTTTAAATGCACTGGTTTACTGTAAGGAAAATGAAAGTAGGACACAGGACAAACAATGAGATCACCATGTAAAAGATGCAAGAAAGGGCTGAGAGAAAAACTACTCTGGGGATTCACCCGATTCTGTTTTCCTAGGCAAAGAGCTTTGCGGAAGGGGCAGGACTGTGCAAGCAGAGCTGCAGTGTGGAGCTTGGAAATCCCAGGAATCTCTCCAGTTCTCTGTGGGAAAGCAGCCCTGATACTTAAACTTATGTCTCCAGTTTCAGAATCTTGAGAACACACACTGTCTGGGCACAGAGACTAAAATTTTGCACCTTCTACTGTTTTCTGAAAAAGGACAGGAATTTTCTTGTGAATGCAGGAACCTGTGCAAACTGAAGTCAAGGCTCCTGCTTCTGAACATCCCACTCAGCTGTTCAGGCATGATGCTACTTCTGCCCTGCCCCCCCAAAGTGGATGGAAGTGTTTGTTAAAACAAGACACAGAAGTCTGTCCTTTTCTGGGCACTAAGCCAATGGTATTCATGCAAATTGTCTGCCAGAACGTGCCCATGTGACAGCAAAAGGGGCCACACAACTAATCCCAGTGGGAGAGCAGCATCCCTCATCAGAAGCCAGGACCCACTGTACCAACATGACCATGGAGCACCTTAACTCACTCACCATTTTGTACATTTTGAACTGGGAGTTGGATTTGGGGCTGAACAGTTTATCGGATCCAGAAGACACAAACTGTTTAACCATGTAGGTGAGCAGCAGGAAGTCATTGAAAAGGAATCCATACAGCTCCTTACTGCTCTTGGCCTTGTACAGCTTCCCACTGTGCAGGAGCTTCCGTGGTCCCAAGCAGTTTGTGAGGGAGTTGAACACGGGTTGCTGGGAAGAGACAAAACCCATTAGCAGCAGCAAGTCTGTGCAGACATCAGCTCCTGCTCCTCTTCACCGTGGAGACTGATCAAGCTGCTCAAAATGCTCTTCTCTTTTGTTTAACGAATTCCATTATAAATGAAGAGAAGGGAACTGTTATGGGAACAGCCATGGCAACAGCACATCTCCCACCTCAGAGCAGCTTTAAGCTTTACCAAAAACACAAAGAGGGATGACGAGATGGAGGCATTTACTGCATGGCCACTTCTGTGTTGTCCAGAAGCTGTGTTTAAGAGGAGGCTGCACAGGCTGCAGTCAGGTCACCTCTTAGAGACGATTAGGTGATGGAACCAGGACAGACCATGCCCTGTCAAGCCCTGGTTCCTTATGCAGACAGTGGAGAACTGTCACACACACCTCAGTTTGAAGGCTGTCCTGAAAGGTGCAGGAGCCTGAACACCACATATCCTGGAGGATCTGAGGAACTGAAGGCTTCTGTTCCCTTCCTGCTTGAAGGAAAACCCTGGGAAACACACTAAGTGAAATCCTCCATAGTAACACCTGACTTAGCCCAGTGGCATCATGATCAGGAGTTGAGAGAGAAGACTTATTTCTGTCTGTTTAACGGTCTGAATGGTATCAGTTTTTAAGCTGATAAATCAAGATTTCTCTGCCACTAAAGTAATGCAAAAACAATGGTTCATCACGTTATGGCTGTGAGTAGAATTCAATAAAAGCCTCCCTGCCTAGAGCTCAGCAGTGGATCACGTTCCAATAAGGGATGTGAGCAAGGATTCCCATTCCCTCCCCAGCCTTTCTGAAATGACACTGAGAAGCCCCAGCCCTGCAGAGCACCAGTGCAGGTACCTCAGTAAGGCCTTCACACTGGACGTGGGCCTGGATCCATTCCAGCCTGTCCGAGTTCTCCTTCTCACGCACGCCCTCGTTCACCTGGGAGCACAACTCCTCCGCACGCTCCAGCGCGAGCCGGAGGTTACTGTGATCCGGGTGGTTCTCCGGAGTGTTCTCTAGAATCTGGTGTGGGTCAAAGAGAACAGAAAACAAGACAAAGCAGAGGTAAGCACAGGTGCCTGTCAGGGAAATCCTCATAAAGGGACAAGCCTTTATCTTGGCTTTTGCTATGGAGATCAAACTCAAAGCGTTCAGCTACAAAACTTGGGGTACTCACACTCTTGATGAGCAGAGGGTAGCGCGTTATCCTTTGCATGGGTTTCAGGAGGAAGCTGGAGAGGGGCATTCCTTTGCAGCGAGGGTCCAGGGCAAGTTTCTGTGGTGCAACCCAGAGATTTAACAGAGACATTGCATTAGTCATCAGAAAACAGTTGCATCACTGGCACTGAATACTGAAAATTCTGTGATCAGATTCATTTTTCCAGGCATTCCAAGAGATCTTGGATTTTTTCAGTAAGCAAGCACTACTGGTATCTAGAAAAAGCAGGAAAGCTGGCAGTGTTATTGCACCCAGATGCTTTGCCAGCATAAATCACAGGGTCATTGTTCATGCAGAATCCTTACATTCAAAACTGTTCCAGCTTTTATTTTGACATCACAAGCTCCACTCAGGCTGAAAAAGAACAAAGCAATGAAAGAAACAAATGCCTGATGTCAACTGTTCTGGCAATTCTCCTTTTACAGCCTAAGTAAATTAGCTAGAGAGAAAGACAGGGTTATAAATAAAGAGCACACACAGCCATGGTCACCATATAAATACACCTTGGAAGCTTCTTAGCTATTTTTGCAGGATTTTACTCTTCTGGGTCATTTTGATCTGGTTGATGCTGGTTAGATGGGCTCCTGCCATTGAGGAAAGGAGAAGGCACAAAAGCTACTGAATCCGATACCTTTAAGTAGTCTTTGAAATCAGCATCTTCATCAGTTTTCTGCTGCAGCAGGGACGCTCCGTTGAGCTGGCAGCTGCAGAACCGGATGTAGGCCTGCATGTGGGACAGCTCTGCTGCCAGGATGTCCCCGACCATCTGCACCGGCATCTTCTCGCCTCCGGTTTTCTTACGCACCCGCAAGGCTCTGCGGACGAGGAAAGAAATCACCATCCAACTTTGCTGCCAAATCTGCGAGGCCTAAACCACAACCCTTACAGATCCACCTCTGAAAGGACACAAGCCTGGGAGGTGAATTTCCTTACACAGCACAGGCACTTCCAGGAGGTGCCAGGGTCCTGCCTGAACCCCCAGGAAGTCACTGACACAACAACCTGAGCTGAGCAATCTGCCTGGTGGAGTCTGGGGCACTGGGACTCTCCTTTGAGGTTTCTGGGACAATCAGCATCCATCTCTACATTCAACCAGCATCCCATTCAGTGAATTATTAGCCACTGTATCTTTCTAAAGATTATTTTTAGAGAATAAAAGGTTGCTTTGCAGAAAACTGGGGAGAAAACTTACCTGTTTCTAAGGTATTACAGCAAATGTGCATCTGTTCTTGCTGTTTATTTCTCCCTCTCTCTTATTACAACTCCTTTTGAAGCAGTCTGACTGCATTTAGCTGTTCTGAATGCAAGTATGCACAGGAAACAATCAGCAAGGACAATATTGACTGTAAACCCAGAAAACTTCCTGGGGAAAAGAATGACAGAATAATGAAAAGGAAAATGTACGACTGCAGGTAAGTACTCACTTCAGTAACTTTGTATTTGACATGATGAGTTCCTTCCAGTTAACAAAGATCAGCCCCATTTCTCCTTCTGTGAGACAGCCTGAATCAGTCATTGGTTTTTGGAAAACCTGCAGCCAAAAAATGAGCAATTCTTCAGAGAACAGAAACAGCTCAGTCTCTTGTTTAGCCCAGCAATGACTTTTTTTGAATGCTCAGTGTCTAATTTCTCAGCAGTTAAGAGCAATTCCTTACTAGCACTTGTGACAGCTGTTTCCCCTGAGCGTGTGACCCTGTTCTGACACCGGCATCAGCACTTACAAAGCGAGGACAAGCACTGGGACCTGCAGGCTGAGAGCTCAGCAGAAGAGCATTCCCGTGATTTCAGAGTCAATCACTGCACAAACTACACTCAGGCACTGCTCCTCTCTCCTGACCCAGAGCACTCAGGGTCACCCTGTGTGCAGAACCACAGCTGCTCTCAGGGGCCCTCGGCACCTCATCTCTGGGGAGCAGAGCACCTGTGTGAACCTGCCACACTTCACCACACCGTTGTTCTGTACAGAGAGGTCAAGTTGGATGCCCAAGAGCACTTAATGCTGGCCTGTCCCTGCCCTGCCGAGGGAGGTGGTCTTGCTTCCAGAAATAAAACTGGGGAGAAGGCATGTGATAAGCTTTTATGGTGTGTCTACATCTCTACGCAGCTCTGCTCGACACCTGGCCCCAGCCCATCATCTTTTTACTGAGCCCAAACACCTACAAACAGGATTTGGAAAACAGAAGATCTTTGTTAAGCTGATGGGTTTCACAAAGTGGTGCTTTTGCCTGGAGAGCAACCACATAACATTTGCTGGAAAGGGAGGTGCCCACACACCTTTCTTCCTCCATCATCTCCTGCTTCATAAGAATCCCTTTATTGTTATTATTCAGGACAGGGGTGTTCTTTTTCCAAATGCATTTTCATATCCAAGACATCTCACCTCTACAACGAGCTGCAGATCGTCCATGTACCTTTCTTCTGTCTGAATGAGCTCGTGAATGTAGCCCTGCCTTTTCCTTTCCATGGGCTGCATGGTGTCAAGGCTCTGGAGATCAGCACACCCTGCAGGAAGTAAGTCAGGAGTTTAGATCCCACTCAAGGCATCAAATCTGACAAATTAACAAATTGCACCAGCATTCAGCAGTCTATGGCTCAGACTATAAAGACACTGGTAAACCCTCTCTGCAGCAGCAGCGGGTTTCAAAATCAAGTGATGCAGCAATCGGCCCCCTCCCTTCTTTGTGTCACTTTTCAGTCTGCACCTTTTTACTTCTTTGAACACCCCTTGTATTGTGATGCAGAATAAGAGTTCCTGACTTCTTGCCACTCCATTTGTCTCATGACTTTTCTCATCTCTTCTGCTACACTGATATGAAACTGTGATTTTCTCTTACCTTGCGCAATGTCTTTTTGAACTTGATGATCTTAAAGGTCTTTTCCGACCTTAATGATTCTATGATTCTAAGTTGTCTTTTGTGAGATGAAGTTATTGAAAATGTGGCTGGTCCTGATTTAGGACATTACACCTTTAATCCCCACCCCATTTCTGAAGTTCTCTGCCTTTGTTATTAATTTATGATACAAACCACCACCACCAATTTGTAAAGCTGTAACACATAACATTGTAGTTGTGTAACTTCACAGCTGCACAACTTTTTTTTTTCAAAATAAGCTGGAAATATATTGAATTATTTTTATGCATCAAGGATGAAGAATCAAAATCATGCACAGGAACACACTGACAGTCAATGACACAAACCCCAAGTTTCTGTCAGAACATGCAGGCCCTGCAGCTTCACACAGCTCTGTCTCTACTGTGTGTTAGTAAACAAGACAACAGTGTACAAACTTTAGTAACCGAACCAAAAACTGGTAAAACCAGAGTGCTGAAAGTGTTTAGCTGGGTAAAGGAGAGCACAGAAAGTCAATCTGATCCCTCTGTCAGCCATCACACAGCAAAGCAGCAAAGTGGGGGAAAAGGAAAGAAAAGGAACAATTACAGAGCATTTGAGAACATCCATCTATCGCTGGGCGTGGTGGCATCGGGTTGCAATACCAGGTGAAGTGTGGGTTTTGCAGGATAGCAGAAAGGACATCGCAGGGACTCACTGAGATCCGGCAGTTCTAGAGGAACAACACTTTATGAAGGTTTGCAGGAGTTGTGAAAGGCAGAATGACCTACAGCAGGAAGGGCTGCATCTCCCTTGTCACCCTGACACTCCTGGCACACAAGAATGTGACTATTCACTGCCAAGGTACACATCTGCTCGTGGGAAGGCGACTTAGTAATAAATTAGAGGGGAAAAAAACCAAGAAACACTAAACATTAGGCTGAACTTGATGGGACAGGGGCCTAATGGGAACCTCACAGGCTCCTGAGCTTCCTGCTCCACCAGCATCAAGGTGCTCTGAAAGAGCAACTGTCAGCAAAAGAGAAACTCTTGCCAAGTAAAATTTTAGGATACCATGCCAAGTATTCTAACAAGGAAACCCTTTGAACAACACAAAGAAGTAAAACAGCAAAGACAACAGCTAGGTTGAAAATCAGGACTTTTCAGTTCTGTTTTGCACCCTAAGGAAGATCATAGATGTTAAGCTTTCTGACAAGATTTGAAAAATCACCACTTTTTAAGAAGAGATGAGGGATTGCAGTTCTTTTGATCACACACAATGCTCCTTCTGGCCTTAGTTATCCCCAAAGCTACAACCAGGCCAAAATTAGATGAGAAAAAGGAGTAAAGTTACAGATAAAAGTGGTTCCTGCAAAGTTTGGTGTCTTAGTCCATTGAGACAGTCTGTGGCCAATGTGCTACTTCTGGATTCTTGTGTCACTCTTCAGTCTGTACAGAACTGAGTTTAAGCCTACCTGGTTACTAAAACATGAAATTTTAGGTTAATCAAGGGCTTGCACAGTAACCAGGCATTAATTGTCCAGATCTGGAAGTCTCAGCTTTGGCCAGTGGCTCCCTTTCCTACTGCAAGGTGCACTCCTGTGACAGAAGCAGAGATGGACTGAAGCTCCTGTTTGCTTGTGTCCCAGCTGCTGGAACAACCCACATGCTGGGCTTTGGGTCTGTCTCATGCTGACCACTGAAATCTGGGGCAAAACCTGGGAGAGAAATGGGCTTTTTTTATGCATTAAAATAGATTTGGTTTATAAATTCATTAGCAGATGCAAAAAAGCAGTTACTTCAACTGGCTCCTGTGCTAACTTTGTGTTTTGACTGTCAGCTTCTAGGACGAAGGGACGAGTGCTATTTTGTATTTAGTATTTTATATGATTTTATTTAAACACTAGTGTTTACTAGTGAAAAAAATTCCCAATTTTGATAGGTCTGATGATACTGGCATAAAAACACATTATGCAATCCCCACATTTGATTTTAGAGGGTGAATTCAGGCATTTGAGTCTGAAGGGAAAAAAACTAAAAAGAGAATAAACCAGCCTAACAAGTGCATTTGCCAATGCTTTTTCTAAGTGGCCACAGCCACCCAATGGGCTCACTGATACAAAAAGGGTGGACCTACATCTCTACCCCTTCTCCTCCCATGCTGCTCTTCCTTCCTTTCCTTGCATCGATTCTGGCCCTTGTCTGACTCTCTGCTCAGATGCTGGCAACAAACAAATCCCAAGGGGGGAAAAGAAAACAGTTTTCTGCTGGTTTAACAGCCAGGAATGTGCATGGAAGCAGTAAAACTGCCTTGTTTGGCAGCAGAGGGCTCTTGGTTTGGCTTCCCTCTGGTGAAGCCTCATCCCAAGCTCCCCAGGCAGCTCAGGAGAGCAGTGGGATTTCTGGGAGTGTATGCAGCAGGGAACCGCAGCTACTCACCTGCTCCGCTGACCAAGAGGGATACCTGACCTCTGGAGGGGAAGCCAGCCTGCCTCTCCCACCAAGAGCAGGCAGTGCCAGGCTTTCAGCCAGCCTGGGGCACAGCCTGCCCAGGTCCCTCTCCAGAACCTCCACCAGATTGAGCGGGCGGTGTCCGGAACCTCGGGACCTTGGGGCACAGCAACAGAGAGATGCCTACACTGCCTGTGGTGTCCTCTGGGCTAAATCCTGCTCTCTGAGCTGAGGAAGCAGCTGCCTCACCAGGCCAGGATAAAACAACCTAGACAGTTTATAAACAGGAAATCCCAGTCTCTAAAGTTGTATTTAAAATTACACTTTCCAAATATACCTGAGCAAGGAATATTTTTTCCTACTAACGTAACTACCCCTGCATGAAAAACTACTGAGTTCCACAGTCAAAAGATGTTCTCCTCTGCAGGAGATTCAAATCCCTGAACAACACGGGGGGCTGGGAAAGAAAACCTTTCCAATTACTGACATACTTTGGATATAAGCACATTCAAAGGGAAGAGGGACAGTTTCTGAAAAAAGGAAATCCTCCAATGAAAGACAGATGAATAACACCTATCACTATTTCCCCAAAGACTTCCCCACTCAATGGACAGGGGAAAAAAGCCATTGAAAGTGACAGCTCTGAAAAGACATCTTAACCCTCCAACAGAAGCTCAGGCACTTGTCCAGAAGGATCTAGCTACACCAGAGGCACCAACTGCTTTGTATCACCAATGAAGACTATTGAGGGGTAGAAAGGAAGTTTAGATTAGGTATTAGGAAAAATTTCTTCATGGAAAGGATTATAAAGCATTGGAACAGGCTGCCCAGGGAAGTGGTGGAGTCACCATCCCTGGAAGTGTTCAAAAAACATATGGATATGGCACTTCAGGATGTGGTTTAGTGGTGCTGGGTTAATGACTGGACTTGATGATCTTAGAGGTCTTTTCCAACCTTAATGATCCTGTGATTCTATATAAACTGCTTTTTTACAGGAAAGATCTTGGTTTGTTTAGGGTTGGGGCGTGGTTGTTTGGGTTTTTTTGGAGGGGGTTGTTTGTTTGTTTTAATTGTTTGTTTGACTCTGAAGCCAGATGACATGGCTGGGAAAAGCAGGGAGGGGTTGGGGGTTTTTTTCTGCCTCTATTTTGCCATGCTGCATCTCCCCTTAAGGACTATGGGCTGGCATTAGAACAGTCCCTTCAGTACAGCCAGAGAGCAGCTGATGGCATCAGGGGACACCACCACAGCCAGGTACCAGCTCTGCTGGCACACACAAGGCCAGTGCACTTGGGACACACTCCTGGAGCTGTTGGCAGCCTCTGAAACCCACAAAAGGAACTAATCCAAGAAATCTGCTACTGTGGAAAATGCAGTTTCCATCAGGCCCTAGGAAAAATAATAAAAACTTTCATCCAGTCCCCCCTAATCAGTAAACGCAGGATACTCTGCTGCAACAGAGGAAATTTATGAATCAGTTTTCAAGAGGTAAAAAGCAAAACCAAGTCACTCCATTGCAGGTAACACAATGCTCATTCCAAGCTATTCAGCTGAGAAAAAAACCCTCCCCAGCTGGACAAAAAAACCACAACAGACAAACTAGATCCTTTTATGTGTCCCTTTAATAAAATACATTTGCATAGTTATCTTACAACTTTGTTCAAAACCAAAGGTGAACAATTGCCTCATGCTAAGCACAGCCTGCATTCGCGCGTCTTAACAACCATCCCCACACGTGGACACTCAAGCTTGGGAAGGACAACAAGGGGTTTTAAGGCAGCACACATCAGAACACAGCACTTTTATTGGTTCATTACACTGAAGTAGCACGACCCTGCAGCAGCTCCCACCGCTGCAGGCCAAGGATTGTCGGCATTCCTACGAGCAGACTTATTTACAGGTGTTTCCAACCTGGCCCAGGAGAATCCCACGGGGACACGATCTGACAAAGCCTCGAGATGGCAGAAATGTTCAGTGACCAGAGGGAGATGTTTCAGTTATTATTGGTGTGTAACTTTCTGAAGGAGCTTTGTGCCTTCTGCTCTCCTGACTGCACCATTAACCACGTGGAGAAAGTGCTTTGGATGCTCCCAGCACTGGTTCCAGTGGTGGCACAAGAACTTCCTACGTGGATCCAACTCTGGATCAGGAACTAAGCTTGTGTCAAACTAGGCTTTTGTAGGTTGTTAGTCCATTATGCAAACCAGACAGTTACAGAAATAGAAAGTGTTTTGGTACCTTGTGCATTTACAGCACTGTTTGGTTCTCACCCCCTGTGACACCAGGGCCCCTGTTCTCTGCTGGCCCACAGGAAACAACATTTAGCAAGTACCACACTGAAAGCAACAGCAAACAGCATATTTTGCTTTCCATGTTGGCTTCAGTTTTACTTTTTAACCTTGTATGGTTCTGAGCAACATTTAGACTCTCAGCTCTTTCCTGGGAACCATGAGTTCAGCAAAGAACTCTATTTTCCACCTTGCCCTTAGTTCCACAGCCAACCTTTTTCACCCAAATAAGGGTGATTTTACTTGACTGGCTGGGATGACCAGCTGAGCTCAACTCTATGGGCTTTAATCAACAAAGTGGTGGATTGCACACAACCAGAGAATAAGTAGCATTTTTCAAAGTAAAAGTCTGATTTAAACCCAGCTTCCAATAGCCACACTGCTTCATTGTTACAGAATATCATTATAAAATAATCTTGCTGTAAATGCATCCTTGGCACAGTCTTTCCTTCGGATGGTCTGATATGTGTATCCCACTCTTTCTGCACCACTGTGCAGGAGAGCAGAGATCTCAGGCAACTGTGCTGGAGCTGTGCTAGGCAGACTTTTGCAGTGGAGATAAACACTGAAGGCAGGGACTAAGTCTCTCTCAATCAGCATTATTAAGGTGTGTTTTTATTATTATTAGATTTATTATTACATTTAAGAGAATTTAGAGCATACTCAGGTAATACTGAAACGTGAAAAGGTAGCTATGAAAGCACAAAATGCTTCACTTCAATACTCTTCAGGTCAGACTTGGAGGCAGCTTTTTCAATAATTATCAATGCTCATACCTACACAGCCAACACAGGGATACCTGTGTGAACCTTTGCCAACAGTACCATAATCTCCAAATGTATCAGTTAAAAAAAAAAAAAAATTAAAAAAAGAAACCAGTAGAATGCCAGACGGTTTTGGAAAATTCCACATAACTATGTCCTCAAATACCCCAGTGAGGACGTGAAGTTGTTTTTAATTTTTCAAAGACACTTAGTAGTAATCTGGCATTGAAGGAAAACTGACTGAACACTGATTGTCAGTGTGGCTCAAGTCCCACAGGTTAACAGTGCCTTTTTGCCTTTTAGAAATTACATAATTTAGAAGATCACCTAATTCTTAGACTACAGTAAGTGACTGCTCGATGCCACTGCTGCAGCACAACACATTTCAGCCTGTATTAAACAGGCTTTCCAAGACAAATTCAGAGAAGGCAATTCTGGGTGAGTAGTGTATTTTAGTAGAAACACTTAAAATGTGGTTTCAGAAGGAACTCAAGTCATCTGGAATACTCAAAGGATTATCTAGCACATTATTTGCCTACAACATGATTTCATTCTATAACAAAATACTGGTTCAGACAAAATACATCCAGAATAAAAATCCACTTGTAGTTTTCTGTAGGCACATTGCGTAGTCCGTATTGCACAGAAGATACATCTCTGAACTAAAGGGCACAGATACATTATTTGATCAAGGATATTAAATACATAACATTGGATTTTGGAGAAAGGCTTTTAAATCTCTGCAATTGGATTAACCTTTTCCTGATAGTACCTTCACAACATTCATCTATATATATATATATATATATATGTCTATATAGCAAACAAGCAGTTTGTTTTGTAAACATTTCTGATTGCATAAGTGACCTTTGCTGTTTCGTAACCAAGTTCAGGAAACCAACTAAATTAAATACTGTGTCTACGAGATCTCTCGTGTTGTTGCAAGAGCACAGAACTATTTAATCAGAGAAGTAGTCTGGAATCAAATTAATCCTTTTATTTAAAGGGGAATCAAGGTTACAAGTCCCTCCTTCCCTCCACACATTATAATAAGACATGGGCAGCCCATACTGCACTGTATTTCCAACAGGCTGGGACTGTGGATGGAGGAGCACAGTTCCATCCTAAACACAAATGCTCTGCCCTCACTCCAGGTGTCTCTTAGTGTCTCTCTCCTGGCAACACCTCTTCAGCGAGGTCACCTCTGCATTAGGCTGCTGCTCTATTTACCAGGAGGAAGAGCAGCAGCTTTCAGACAGTACTTTAAAAGTCACTGCAGACCACAGCCAGAGACAAACAATTCAGTACCATGAACTATTTAATGAAGAGAAGGGGCAGGGGAAGGGCCTGGTCACACAGAGGCTGTGCAAGTACTTACTGCAGCAACTGAGCAGGTTTGCCAAAACTGAAAGCAATTATGAATGATCAGAATTTAAAGGAAGGAGGTTGTTTAGGGATAGAACGTATCGAGCCAAAACAACCTGAATTCCTGCCGTAGTACTACTGTGAAGGAAGAAAAAAATTAAAATATCCTCCACTCTACGCTTAATAGTTCCTTCCCCTGTTAAAAAGGGTGTTCAAAGGCTGGATGGACTGCACCAGATCTAACCCTTAGATCTTGTAGCACGTTTGTAATCACAGTGACTATCAGCAGCAGACAGGTAGGGTTTGTTTCTGGATGAGCCATGAAGGCTGCCAATTTTAAAAGCTCAATATGTAAGAGATTAAATCAAGTCCATTAGAGCAATAATCAGTGAACATTTTAATTCTGCAAAATATGTACATTACAACATTAAAAGAACACAAGTGCCCATTCAAAACAGCTCAGATAAACTGTGCAAATAGTGGGTCTTTGTGTGTCTGCAATCCCACCATGCAAACGATAGCTTGATATGCATGCTAATGACTACAGTTATCAATCCCAAAGGAAATACTAAAGGAAACAAGAATGAACAGCAGTGAAAGCCACACAAAGACCCACTATCCTTTCTGCTTTTACAAATCAACTAAAACTGTAGATTAGAAGAAAACCCACAAAAACCTAATTTCTTGATTGGATCTAACATTCAAACGAAGCAAAAGGATTGTGTCAGACACGTGAGCAGGGCTGGCCACCCTGCCTCCACGCTAGTCAAACTTGGATAGTGGGTCTCTGAGGTGCTTTCACACTGGAAGACAACATTGGGTCCTAAAAAAAACAAAAAAAAAAAATGAAGGATAAAATGAACATAAATTTGAAGAGTGAAACATATGAATTCTATGGACAAAGACAGAACAACACCAAAAAGGTCAGAAAGGAATGATGAACATTCAGCTTTCTGAAAACAGACATCACAAGCTTCCACCCTTGCAGTTTCATATTTATAAACACACAGATTTAACTACTTGTGACCAGCCATCGCTGACTCTGGAAACCCCTGCAGCTCATTCATTTGAAGAAAAATTTTCTTCCCAGGGAAAACTTCTGTCATGTAGACTCAACACAAGGTCAGGCCCTAAGGGTTTTTTTAAAAGCAATGGCAAAATTCCCTGATATTTCAACAAAATCAGAATTTCTCCTGAGAAACTTCTAATGGGACATTAGAAAATCAGATAAAAAACTAAACTTGTAAAGAAAAATCTCATTGGAATTTATTCATATCAGCACATAAAAATTAACCTGTTCAATTCTGTCTGAACCTGAAAGAAATTAATACCCTGCCTCTAGTCTTATGTGTCCATGGAGAGGATGTACCACATCCCTCAGAATCCAAGGGCTACGTGGTCTGAAGAGGGACACAACTTGTGTGCAATCCAGAGACTATTCCAGACCCCAGGATTACAACCTGGAAGTGTTATCAAGCCTGACTGACATCCACCAAATAGTTTTAGAAATACAAAGTCACTATGTCACTGTGAACTAAAGGATTGATTTCATATTTGATCTTTGGTAAAAGAGGTAAAATTCTGGAGCTATTGAGTAAAATCTTGGAATAAATCATTAATCTTTGTTTGTTAAATTATCAATGTGGAACTGCAACAGGCAACACCTCAAAGCCACTACTACCATGAACTGTTACTCCACAAAGAGAAGTTACTTGGCAAGAACTAGAGAATTTCAAAATGTGTTGTCCACACACAGACACAGAAATGCACTGGCCACGAGCACGTCAGTTCAGAAGTTGTTGTTTCTTCACTACAAACACCCCTGAAAGTCAGTCAGCTTCATCCACCAGCCAGCGTGGACAGGAGTTACTAAGGATCTTTGCACATGGAAATAAACTTCTGGAAATACAGAGTCTTGTTGCAGGACTTGCCTTACGTCTCCAACATGTCACATCTACAAGTGAGGTTTGGGGAAGACAAGAATGAGGTAGCTCTAGAGATATTACAACAAACAACAACCTGGAGCTCAGGCCTGAGCAGCTGAAGGAGTAACTCTGATGTGTGAGGAACTGCAGCAGTGCAGTTCTGGAAAGCAAAAAGAGTGAACAGAAAACAGTCAATACATGGACATTAGAGCAGAGAGAACTGGCACAACATTCAGCTCGTGAGTCTCAGGGAGATGAGACACCTCAGGATGAACCAGAAGCCTCTCTGCACACTGAGCACAGATGTGTCCACCTGGCTGAGCTGTCCAACCCTCAGCAAGAACATCTCTGAGGGATGAACCGATCTCTAACACTAAAAGACATCCAGCAGCCAAGGGTGCAGACACAGCTGGAGCAGCAGTTTTCCCTCCTCACCTTTCCCTCCAGCCTACCCCACCTTTAACATCCCTTGGGAAGAATGGGAAGACAACCTGGTAGATGTGTCCTTGTCAGATCCTGGTAACACACAAAAGACCTGACCCGTGAGCAATGGCTGAGATTTACCTGAGGGGAGAAAATCTCAATTCAAGAAAATAAAAGGACAAGGCTTACACTGGTCCCATGGATAAGATGACAAACTTTAAAAGGTATCTCGCTGAAAAAGCCAACAAATAATAAGAGAACGAGTTTCCAAGTGCAAAGCAGATGAAGACTGGCCAAAATAACAAAATTATCTCCAGACCAGGCCACTGGGAAGAACTGTGAAAGGGTAAGTGCACCATGCCTACCCCCCTTACACATGCCTTGGAAGAATGGGAAGAGAAGCTGGCACTAGACAGGTACTGGCAACACACAAGACCTGACCCTGGATGGTTGTGCAAACACTCAAAGAACAGAAGACTGATCCTTTATTTTAAATCTATATTTTGAAGCCTGCTGAGTATTATATTTGTTATTTATGACAGCTTTTGTGCAAACATTAGGAAAGGGCTATTAAAACGTCATTAAAACAGGAGCAAGTCTAACCACCACCACAGTCCCCAGGAGCACAACTCAGCTGTTCTGTGTTCTGCAGTCACCACCTGTTTAAGAGACAAACACTCAAACCTACAACACCCTGAAGTCATTTTATTTTTATTTTTCTTTCCCTGCAGGGGCCCTATGCCAGGATGTGCAGCTACCCCAAGAGGGAAAGTGATCTTTTTTCGCTCACAGAGCTATGTCAGCAACTTAAGAGAAGGGATCTCTCACTGACCCCAGTTCCTTCTTTGCTAGGGGAGATTGCCATTACAGCTGTAACTAGTGATTCCTAGAAAAGACTCTGGATATAAAAGTGTTTAAATTTGAGGGAAAACCAGAATTTTACTAAGCCACAAACCTATTTGAGTAAACCAAATCTATCTTTCCAATATCATTATACTTGATCTAGAAAAAACAGTGGGAAAAGCTGCTATTATTCAACAGAGGCATTATAATACTCAGATCAGCAGTTCTTTAAAATGCAACAAATTCATTTTTAAAATTATATTCTGTCATATGTCAAAGCTGTTCTGTAGAGGGCCACATCAACATTTCTGTGGGACAATTCCATAGTGATTTCTCAAGAATGCTCGTGATAGTTTCTGTGGTGTGTTTAATCAAGAGCCAAAAATATTGTAAGGAAACCCAAGGAAGTTTGAAAGTTAATTCAGGACATATTTAAACATTCCTCTGGTTACAGAAGAGGTACAGAGCAGTGGCTTACTGCTCACCCAACTGACCAGCAGCAGCAGCAGCCCTGCTGAAGTCTGGGGAATGGTATTTGCACAGTGCTGCACTGGAGCTACTGAGCTGTGCTGGGTTTGTGCAGGCTCTGGGCTTGGGGCAGGATTTTTCCTTAAGTTTCCAAATGGATGTGTTTTAATATCACAACAGAGTGGAAAAGCCCAGTACAAAACTGGTGTGTAACTTAGCTTATCTGAAATACTCAGAGAATTAAAAAAAAAGATAATAAATTCAACATACTCTTCTTTCACCAAGAGGTGGATTTTGTAGATCAGCTTCATGGCGTAGTTCTTAGACTTAGTGGCCAGGTACAGATAACCTGGTGCACATCTGCTCACTTGATTAACCTTTGTCAAAAGCCAGTTTGATGTGGATGGAAATACTCTTATTCCACATCACTGAAATCTGAGAGAAAGCCTAATGATGTATCAGCAAACAATGACAAAAACTTACTCATCATCCAGAAAGTTCCCAATTGCAGCACGGCCTTAGCATGGCTTTTGCTGAAAATCAGTGGTTTATATGATCACCTTGTACTTGTCACATTCAACCATGTAACTTGAAATGGCAACACACCTGGTGTGACAAGCTGTTACCTCTATCATTTTTGAAAATGCCTAAGTTTTAATACTCAGCCAGAATCTTAATTTTATAGCCCATCTGGTGCAGTCTACACTATTTTTTCAAAAGTGAGATTTGCAAACAAATTAAACCTTTCAAAGGACTGTTTTAATGATTTAGCTATGCCTAAATTCAATCTAAATGCAGAAGTTTTTGATATCCCAACCACATTGGCCAGAGGCATTAAAAAAAACCCCAAAAACCCAGAACAATGTGTTACCAAAAATGTGAGCTCAGAAGTAATTTAGCTAAAAAGAAAACCTCAAGAATGGTGCACACTCTCTTTTGCCCAGGAACCATAACAAGCTACCCAGGGAAAGTATTTTAACTTTCCAACCCAAGCTGTACCTTCATTATGAGTTTGTGATTTTTTCTGTAAGAACACGACTACGTTGATCAAATCTTAAGTGCAAACTGATCCCACACAGTAGCTATAGGCTAGTAAGAATGAGGCTCAGCCAGGCTTCCAGATGGGTGTTTTTATCCCAAGAGAACTGCAACTAATGCCCAGAGAAAAACAGCAAGTGAAGGGACAAGGCCTGTCGTGTCAAAGGAGCAACTCTGGCATTATGGTTATGTTCCCAAAACCACTGGGCTGATGTAAATGTTGGTTTAATCACAGGATGAAAAGCTGAGGGAGTAAAAATGGTGGTAAATTTCTCTAGGAGAAGGATTTCCTCTCGGGAGAGGTGCCAAAAAACAGGGGGTGTGTGTAGGGGACACCTTTACTGTGTTTATGTGCAAAAGGCAGAGAAGATGTCAGGTGTACAGTTTAGCATTCAGTTCTCAGCCTGCTGCTGGTAATTTCCACCTCAGCCTATGTCCTGATATATCTCATTTCTCAGAACTGGATGACAGCTGGCATGCTGGGAGCCAGGACAAGCATATTTAAGATAGACCATTTGGTAATGCCACAATCTTTTTCCTATCCTTTTTATGGTTATTTTTATTTAACTAATAAGTGTGTTAAAATTACTACAGCAGACACTTTTCCTTATTTTACAAAACTCAAGCAGGTCCTATAGTAGCAGTGTGCCTGCACTGCTTCCAAGTCCATGTTAGTTATCAGCATCTTATTGGAAGGAGAACTCCTACCAAATCCAGTATTTTTATCTCCCTACAGCACTCTTGCTATCCCACACTGGCTGGTTGGCAACGTGCTGGTTGTTTGTAGGTTAACTAGAAAAGGGTTCAAAGTACCTTCTACTATAATAAAGTATTTAAAGAAAGAGTATTTAAAGAACTAATCAATTCAGCTAATGCCTGGAACTCCAAATTCCAACCACAAAGCAGAAGAACAGCAATGCACCTTTGAAATGAAGTAACAAACTTAATCAAAAATAGAGGTTGCTTACACTGCTGACTTGGATCGGAATCTGTGGTCATCTTCACGTAGTTTGAGGGGAAGAGACCTGTCACACCATTGATTTCTCCTTGCCACCAGTCAGCATCATCTTTGTTCAGCACATTAATCAGCTGCCCCTTGGAGAAACTGAGCTCATCCTCATTGTTCGCCGTGTAATCGTACATGGCTATCACTTGACACACTGTGAAGGAAAAAAAGAGTAGAATGGAGTTATACAAGTATTAAAACTGTTTTCTCGGTGTTTTACAAAACCACAGGAAAGAAACAACCATTTCACATGGACTGCTGCATAAGAAAAATGCCACGATTTTATCTTGATACAGAATTGTCTTCCCGTTTCTTTTACTTTTTAAAAATTGAGCCAGCCAGTAATTCTTATTTCCACTTTATTATCTGTCAACTTTTATAATGAATGGACTGCATCTATTGGCCTTCTGAACACTTTAAAATATAATCAAGTATGCTTCTCTCTTTTACTGGCTGAAAAGAGAGTGAGCTTGATTATCTTACTGCAGACACTTGTGGGAAAAACGTGGCAGAGGAAGAGGAAATGTGCATTAGCTGATCATGGGCTGCTGCTTTAGTCACAGGGAAGTCTTGTCCAGTAAAATCCAGGAAATTGTTGTATAAGCAACTCATAGCTGTGGAGAACAGCATAATTTAAGCATGCAGGAGCAAAAAAGCTCTTTTTCTGTGAAATAACCTCATTTGTACCCGACCATCCAAATGGAAAAACCTAGAAATAACCTGAAAATTTGCTTAGTCTCCCTCTTTGTAAGGAGCAGTGCATGTAATTCCATGTGGTTTGCCAATGTTTGCTAGCTCTCTCTAAGATTTTTGCTAGCACTTGGAAACATGGGAGTTTCCAGATGAGAGGAGTGTGGCTCTTTCGGGCATTCAGCAAAATTAAAAAGCCACAGAAGATGGATGCTGACCCTCACAGATATGTGAACAATTGAAATAGTTACATAAAATATTTTAAGTGAAATACAAAGGCTTTTTTTGTCACCTGAGGGAGCAGCTGATGTGGTTCTTTCACTGCTTGGACCCAGTAGCTTCACATGGCTGGCAGGGAACCATCCCTTCTGCCTCTTTTTCCCTCTTGCCTGTAAATGTTTATAATGGCTATTACACAACTGAAAAACTAAATAGTCCATAGACTGGAAAAAAATGCAACAAATATGTCACAGAGTTTTGCCAACTAAAGCCAAGAAATCAGGCTTCTAAACAGCTACTAAATGAATCTCAAAAGATAAAAATCTGACTAAAGCATAAAACAAAGCAATTCAAATAAAGCTGCACCCTAATATGTTCTGGCAAACATGTTCATCCAAAATTTCAAAGTGAGATTTCAGAGTACCACTCAGTTGTAGGGCTGAAAAGTCGTTCTATGAATATTCCACCTATGCATCATATCCAGAGTCTCTAATGAGCTTAAGGGTACTTTTACAGGACATTCCTCTTAAATCTAAGTAGGGAAAGGAGAAAAGTGGGAACAGCCACCTTTCCATAAACAAGCTTCCAGCTCCAGCTTCCAAGAACACCTGTTCTTTCATTAGAATAACTTCACAGTTTAGTGTTCCACCAATTAAATCCTAACCAATTAAGTAACTGTCAACTTGTTTCTTCCTCCTCCCATGCACATTTTAATTGACAGCTTTACTTTCTTATGTGACCAAGAAAACCCACCCCCAAAAAATCCTAAAACCCCCAGCAACCCAAGGTTTAAAAAACCAACCAACCAACCAATCAAACAAAAAAACCCCACCACACAACTTTTTTCTCCCCTTTGGTTTACACAGGATGAAAATAACTTTCTGGACAGCTTTTATGTAACTCTATACTCAGCTGTTTTTTTGAATTAAACTCAAGAGCACCTCCTTGCCATTCATAAAGTCACAATTACTTCTACTTGAATCACTACCTGCAACTCTCCTTGCCACCATCCACTGGCATTTTTCTTCAGAATAAGTATCAGCTGTCCTGGAGCAAGACTGAGCTGTTCAGTTCCTGATGCAGTGTAGGCAGTAGTAACCTGAGCGATTTCTGGAAAGAAAACAGTAATTGCATTTGTTATTTTTTCACTGCAGTAAGAGTTGGATCCACAGAAATATCCTGGTACACGACTTCCAGCTAAGAACATCAGCCACCATTAAAACACTGCTATGAAACTAAATGCTCAGAGTTACTTAAGAAACAGCCTTAAATGTCAAAAAGTTATCACACACTTACCGGGTTTCTTATTTATTGTTCCAGTTTTGCCAGCATAGCTAGAAGCCTACAAAGACACAACAACAACCACCTTTAATGTGCAATAAAACCAGTGCAGGTTACACTAAAACACATGGAGATTTTAGGTTTAAACCCATATTTAACAAAAAACTGTCCTGTACAGAGAGAGAGGCAGTGTGACACTGGCTACAGCTCTGATTTAGCACTCAAGCTACTAAGGATTTTCTTTTCTGGCAAGCACATTAACCTGTGCTCAAAACCACTATCCAAGAGCTGAGTGCAAACAGAATAAAATTGAGAGAAAATATCACGTGTTAATGGTCAGAACATGAACTCACGTCTGGATCTTTTGGTCTGACATAATTGGAGGGGAAGATTCCAGTTCTGTTATCGATGCTCCCAGTCCACCATTCCCCTTCCTTCTGGGTCACCAGGATCTCCTCACCTTCCGTGAACGTCAAGTCACCGGGCTCAGAGCTTGAGTACGAATAGAGGGCAACGTACTCTGTGCAAAGGGCACACAGAGAGAGAGCAGCTTCAGATGGGGAAAAAGGAACATCAGGTGCAGATAAAGGGGCATCAGCATTCACCAGTGTGTTCATAACAGGGACCATACCTTCCCATGTCTGTGAACTGACCTGTCTACCTGCTTGACTGTAATCCCATTTACTCTTACCGGTACACAACTTGGTAATGAAAAACACAGGTGCAATTAAAATATCATCAGGGAAGCATGGAGATACACTAGAAATTTTTCTCCAGTAATTTTTGTTTTCCTTACTCCTTACTGATTATAAGAGAATGATCCACACTCGGGAGATTAAAAATCCTTTCTCATGTCTTTACAGAACAGCATAACACAGCAGAGAACAGCATGAAGACAACTCTGCTTTATGGGTTATCAGAAATATATTCATGCTCAAGCAAAACTCTAAAAGAAACCCCAGGCCTATGCTCAACCTGAATTACTTATAACCTTAAGTTTCTGTTTTAGAACTCTTGTATCAACAGCTCAACATTTGCACTGTGTCTTTTGGACAAGCACTCGAAGTGCTGCTCAGAAACTCCTCACAAATTAAGTATATTTACATGTCATTAAGCAGAAGCAGACTGTAGCATTAGTTGGCATTTTTCATGCTGTCTTACCCTCTCCTGCTGTGTAACTCTGGGTATTAGGCCTTTTGTTTACAGCTGCATAAATAACTTCTGGTCTGCAGAAAGAAGGAAAAAACCCAAGGTTTGTGTAACTAAGAGGCTATCAAGAGCAAATCTCTCAATTCACATGAGACTAAGATCACTTTGGTTATATCTTTGGTTAAAGCTGGTATTGACTCTGAATTAACTGCAAAGACTTCCCTGACTATCAAACAGTGCCATATATTACTGATATTTAATACATTCGTGGCACCCAAGAGCACACCACTTTAAAAAAAAAAATCATGTGACGAAAGGCAAGAGATAAATCCAGAAATTATGTTATTCAAAAGAAGTAAATTAAAGATTTTTACTAAATTCCCTTATTCTAAAGAATTTCTAAGAACTTTTAGCAGAACGCATGAACAGAACAATTCACACACAATGGTGCAGCCACCCCAGCAGTAACCAGACTTTGGGCTGTTACCTCAACAGTTACCCTGGAGGATTAGAATAGACATAATGGTCTTTTCAAGTGAAAAAAACCACACTACTTCTGTCAGAAGTGCAGAGCTCACAATTAGTTCTGGGTCACTTAAAAACTGGCACCTTTAGAGGCAGAATGCAGCTGCACTGCAAGAGAGCTGACTTGGTAATGAACAAAAAGTCTGGCACTTGATGAATAATCAAACACCACTGAAGTTTCACAGCACTCAGCCTAGCAAGGCTGTCTATAGCTCACAGCAGTGAGCCCAACATTACCTGGCTTGCCAGGATGAAATAATAAAAGCCTAAAATGACACAGTGTAAATTGTAGATGGCATTTATATCCTGCACATCAAAGCACTGCAAGAATTTTGCCCTCTAAATCACCTCTTTTTGCAAACAGCTGAATAAACAACAGAAGTCACACTTACTCCTCTTTCTTGGTTTCGCTCCCAGGTAAGAGCTTGACATAGGACTTTGGAAACCAACCCCTTCCTCCATGTACCTCTCCAAACCACCAGTTCTCCTGCTGCTCCAGGACAGTGATGATGTCATTCTTTGAAAAATTCAAGTGGTTATCTTTCTTTGCAGTCCAAGAGCAAAGTGCTTGTGCTTTTAGGTTCTCTACAGGCTGCCCCTGTAAGACAGAAGTGATGTTGGTTGACCATACTGCCCCAAACTGGTGCAATTGTTAAAAACAAACACTGTGTTTTATTGAAGTTTAAGCAACTTCATTCCTAAGTGATGGCTGAATAACTTTGCTTACATTAATGCATGCATACAACTCAGTTTGTTAGAACTATCTTCTGTGTCTAATTATAGGTGAAAATGATTTTAGAATTATGAAAGATGAGTCTTCTTGCTCGGTGTTCCCTGGAAATATATGGAATTATATCAACGGACACCAGTGGAATGGTGAGCTTCTTTATCCTCCAGCCTGTTTAGTGCACCCAGCATTAGCAAAGTTGTGTGGTGTTTTGGTTTTTCTTTAAAACATTTTCTTTAACATGAATCTAAAATACAGCAAGTTCTGCACGAGGTACCTGTCCATGAATGGGTGAAACAGATCCAGGGGACACAGTGCGAGTAAAAGCTGATTTCTGCTGCCAGGCTGTGTTAACATTCAGGCTGGAAAAAGGGATGTTTTGGTAATCAGATTCTTCTGCAGATTTACTTGGTGAAAGTGGTCTGCAAATTGAACACAAGGCATATTCATCGAATTACAACTTTTATTTAGAAAGTACCTCAAGCAGAGAAGTTTTTTTAAACATCTATAAAACTGGTATTCTATACAATGCAAAGCACATTACCAAATACTTAAAATTTCCAAACTAAGCCTTTTAAGAAGGTTCTTCAATAAGTTTTCTGCCTTTATATTTTAAAAACAAACACCAAGCGGAACTATACAGCACATTATGTGCCAGCTAAATTTAGAAAAAGCAATTTAAACACAAACATAACAAAAACTCACTCTGAAGCAGCTGAGGTAGTAGATAAAGATACTGTAGGAGGAAGTAAGGCTTTCTTAGGAGATAAAGCTTTTTCTCCTTCTGGTATTTTTTCTACATAATTGCACGGAAACCAACCAAAATGTCCTTGAAAACTCCCATAAAGCCAACCAGGCTCTCCCACAGTTTTTTCATCAACCTATGGAGAGGAGGAGAAATACAAAGAAAACAGAATTAGCAGCATGGACACCTGGTGTGTCAGCACCTGCTGGCTCTCTGACCTGAACAGGGGGCAGTGCCCACAGCAGGATCAGCATTTGCCCTCTGCCCTGGCAGAACTGAGCTGGCTTTGCCCTGTGATGATGCAGCTGCACTGGTTTCAGACACAGGTATAGAAAGACCTCAGGGACCCTGCACCCCTTCAAACAGGCCCCAGACATGCACACGGGGACCATGCAGTGCATCTGAGCCACTCTGTCCTGCCAAAAATGACAGTGCATTGTGCTGGATTCTGCTGAATGTGCAGCCAAGACGCAGGGGCTGGAGAGCCCAGCAGAGCAGGAAACAACTGCTGCTGTTCTGCTCACAGATATAATTAACTCTGTCAGCTGACTGTGTCCAAAACACATCCAAAAATTCTGTTATTTACTAAATGATTAAGTATAGAGCATCCTTAAACATTCACAGCAATACTGAAGCTTCCATTATACTGCAAATTAGCCAGCTAGTGAAAATTGGCTAAAAATTAGCAGCCCATCAAATACTAGTCAAATACTATCAGCTAGTTAGCTTAGCTGGGGTTTGGGGTGTAAGAGGAGGAGGAGGTGGCAGCTGTTAGCCTATTTCTGAAATCAGTTATCAGCATTTAAATGATACAATTATAGCTGAGAAGGAAGTCAAAGCAAAACCTACTTCTCTTGTTCCCTCTTCCATGGTTCACTGGTATGAAAATGCAAATAAATGCTTTAACACTGTCAAGCTGAAAGCTAATTTAGTCAAGTGTTTTAATATTTTGTACCTCATTGCTTTATAAATTCTCCCTTATCACCTACTTGTATCACTTACAGCCTGAATGAGGAGGAACCATACATACTTATGCATTAGAAACTGTATTACCACGGTTGTAAATCAGTTTTCACACATTCACCTGCAGGCAAAGACTTTCAAACAAGTGCTAATAACTAATATACATGAAATAACACAGATTTCAACTGAGATGCCACAAGACATTTCCAATCTTATGGTCCTCCTGTAATATTATAAACAGCAAATTCAGCTGAATTCTGAAAAGTGCTACAACGAATGGACACAGAATAAATTCCTCTAAGTATCTGCCTGAGGGAGGATTGATAACAGAGCAGCCAGAAAGAGAATCACAAATTCACAGGATGGTTTGGGTTGAAAGGGATCTTAAAGATCACCTGGCTCCACCCCCTCTGCCAGGTGCAGGGACACCTTCCACTAGACCAGGTTGCTCAGAGAGGCAGAAATCTGTGTTAAGAATACACTGGAAAACAGTATTAAGATTCAAAAGAACCTTTCACATCTACTTGTTAAATAACTAATTTGATTTTATTTCAAATGTCATTAATTAATTTCTCTATTTACTATGCTCGTATTTCAAGCAAACACTTAGAAGCCAACTTGTACATGTACAATGAACTGCAACAACTACATCGTTTCTGATCTACTAATTTTAGAAAGTTTATGTTTAGCATTCACTGTTCTTACTTTTAAAGAGATTTTCAGCACATCTAGGATGTGTAAAATTCAGAGAAATATTTTGGCTGAACTAATCCTAATTTCACCTGTTGAAAAAAAAAAAAGAAAGCAGCAACCCAATTTAAATTTTGAGTAAATCTTTAAATATATCAACGTAATGCTTTTGACCCCTAAGACTTCGTGCATCTCAAGGCTAGAGAAAAGGGTTAATTTTTGCAAGTTAAATGTGAATGGCAACTCTTACCTGAATTACATCTCCAGTGTTAAAGCTCATCTCATCGTGGTTCCTTGCCTCAAATGGATACAAAGCTCTGTAATTTACCAAGGCAATGGAATTCCTCGACTCTGCAGCACCAACTGCATTGCCTGGAAGGTAAGAAACCCAGTTACCACTCTGAGACAAGCACTCAGCTGGAGCCCCATCACTCTAAGCAACTGGTAGGAATGTCAGTTCTTGCCCCAGACACTGTGCAGATATCAGAGGAGATCACCAGGGCAGCAGTTTAACATGCCAACCATGGAAATGTAAAAAGACAACAAAATGCATTGATTTCTGCAGTGAAAACATCACAGAAACATAGAATGGGTTTGGTTGGAAGGAACCCTAATGGTTCTAGTTCCAACCCCCCACCATAGGCAGGGACACCTTTCGCTAGACATCCTTAAAAATGACATTTTTATCTTCTCCTCTTTCCTTGCCACAATGCTCTGGCTAAGCCAGTGCTTTAATAAGGCCTCATTTAACACCACTATAATGTTCCAAGCTGAGAAGATCCCACTGTTGCAACAATAAGGGTTCAGCAACATGTGTGAAGATTTTATTTAGAAACCTAAAATAGCAAAATACCACTATTTCTATTTTCTTTGCATCTCTGTTCTCCAAGTCAGTGACTGATGCTGCTAACAGGGCATGTTTTACAAGGTTTAGCTGAGGTGTGCAAATATCTTTCAGCCCTGTTCTAATTTGATCCTTGCTGAACTCAGTGAGAAAAGTGGCTAATAAAAACTGACAAGAACTAATGAAGGATGAAATCAAATGTGCCTTTAGTGAAAATATTGTTAAAGCACTATTTTTCCAAGTCCCACAGCTAGAGTTAGGTCTTGTCATTCAGTTCTTTGGTTTTTTCATCTGAGGCACTGAGTGATGCAGAAATAAACCACATTTCACTGTTAATAAACTACTTTGCTGAGCATTACCAGCCCATCTCTCATCAATGAACAAACCCCCTGCATATTAGCATTCTATTTCAATGAAAGAAAGTGCAGACCTTAGGAAAAACCTAAAATATTACAGTTTCCAGCAACTGCTATTTGTTGACCACGATCACTGGAACATTTGTCATCATAGTCATAAGTGCTGATAACTGACAAAGGTAAGTTAATAGGATCATTTATAACTAACAAAAGACATGAAACATTGCTGGTTTGTTTTTTTGTTTAAATTGTATCTTAGGCAAAAAGTCTGCCATTGTGTCACATTAACAATTGTACACTTGACGAGTGAAATAACACTCAGGAAAATAAAAGTCCCAAAATCCAACAGACTGAGGTTACCTTCATTTTTCCAGGGTGGCTTAAGACTTTTCCCCTCTGTCGGTTTCAACAGATCTGCAAACTTTTCATTTATGTTTATTTTAGAAGTGTGTTTCTCCACCTCTTGAGAGTTGGTTGCTTCTTTTATCTTTTTTATCTCCTCATTCTGCTTGCGCCTCTCCTCAGCTTCTTTTGCTATTTGTTCTTGCTTTCTTTTATCTTCTTCCAGTTGCCTCTGCCTTTGTTGTTCCACCTCCCTCAAGATTGTAGCTTGTCTATTTTTCTCCTCCTCTGCAAGAAGCTGTTGTTTGTTTTCTCTTTCTCTCATCATGGCAGCTGCTTCTTCAGCTTTCAGCTTCTCTTGAACTTTTTCCTGCATTCGTTCTTCCTCCAGTCGCTTCTTTTTCTCTTCCTCTTCCCTTCGGATATTTTCCTGCCATCGGTTCTCCTTCTCCCGTTTTGCTTTCCTGGAAGAAAGGAATGAGAGAGGAACATTGATATAAAAATGAATGAGATTATGTTCCTACAGTAATCAGTGACACTTGTCAGCAAAACTGAGTTTATGACATTGATCGCTCTGCTCTCAGGGTCATCAGCTCTTCCACAGACCATTTATTAACATGAGTGCCAGTGTATTCCACATAAAGATAACAAATGGATTAAAATTCTTGCATTTTAATCCATCACCCGTGCAGTGCCTTCCTGAGCACTTCTGCCCACCTGCATCCTAATGAGCAAGAACTGATCTGATAATTGAACCAAGCTGGATTTAAGCTCTCCAGCAAGGCAGTATCCAAACCTCCTGACTGGAAACAATGACTTCCAAACAGATTAATTTCACTCAGGTACATAGATAAAAATAGCCTTTGCATACTGATCTTGGCAGCTTGGTAGTTTTGCCTTCAGCAGCTGTAATCTATCCAATGTCCTTATCCCTGCCAGGACCACACTGCAGCAGACAGGACCTGGAAACCTAACTGTATCCTCTGAAATTATTCAGATGTTATCCCGTGCCTCAGCTGTCTAAAGAAGTCAGAATCCAATTCGATACACTTAATATTTTAGCTGTCAAGAAGAGGAAGGACCTAACCCTTTGGGCCATCTTCTCAGGAGGGACCATGTCTAGATGGGACCTTTTCACCCATTCCCTGTGGGACATCCACTCCTCTCTTGGGCATGTTACTGTTTCCAAGAACATGGCAGGATCCAGTAGGAGCTGTGCAGTGATGCTGTTACTCCATCACACAACTGTGACCAATCAAAAAATTAACAGGCTATCACCACACACGGCACATGGTTCTCTTAAACAGACTGTCACAAATGTTGTGAAACTTCATCACACGCAGAAAAACGCTGTCATGAGCAAAGCCCACAAATCACCCACACTACAAGGTCACCAGCTCTGTTTCTCTAGTCAAATCAAATATAAATCACTGAAAATCTCAAATTCAAAGCCTCTTACATGAGGTACTCCACATAAAATGCTTCCTCTAAGGCAACCAATAGAATGCATTTTTACATTAAAAAACACATCTTATCTTAAAAGTCATCACAGCATTATTTTGTTCTAAGCACTGCAACACTGATGCACTCAGCCATGGTTACCTTGCAGCCTCATCTTCCAGTCGCTTCTTCTGTGCAAGTTCAGCTCTTCTTTTTTGTACCTCTCTTATTTTGTCCTGTTTGATCCTGTGGAGCTGCTCCAAGGCTAATTGCTGTGTGCTGTAACTTTCCCTCAGGTCCTAGGGAGGGAATAATGGAATACATCAAAGGGAACAAAGCCAATCTTTGAGAAAAGCATCCAGGCATTTAATGCTTTTTGAACCAAGTTTTAATACAAATGGCCAAAGTAGTACTAAGTTATTAATAGTCCTTGGAGGTCACTGCAAAGAAAGTCAAATCAATGGAAGTATAAAAGGAGATGGCAGGTTTGCAAAGTCAGTGACGTAATTTGGGCTGTCAAAGAGCCCTTCCAGTCCTACACCTGCTGGAAATGCCAAATACGACAGAGGAGAGGGGAAGGTAAAAAACTGAGTGTCCAAACACAACATTTTGGGGGCACTGAAGGCAGTGAATTGTATTTTAAGTGACTACAAGGAGGCAGGTTTCAGCTGAAAGCCAACACTGTACCATAACCTGAGAATGCATCCTGCGGAAGGGTTCTCACCCTTGATGCTTCCTGAGTGATCAGTCCCACGTTTAAATCAGAAAAACTTCATAAAAATACCTAGAGCAGGCTTGCCACTGTGGGAAGCCACAGCTTAAAGACTAACTCTGACTGGAGTTTTCCTGTACTTGTAAACGTTGCAATTTGAGTCTTTTCTTTTTGAACACATCCTTCAATTCCTATTCCACCTCCCTCTGAAAACAACCTTTTTATCACAGATAAAAATCAGCACGAATCTTTTGGATAATTAAATTTACAGAACAAAAAAGTCAACAATAATAGAATTACTTTAGCTGGTACTTCACCACGTTGCAAAACACCTCTGGGATACTTCAGTCTTTTTTCTTAGGAAGCCTGCTGACATACATTGAGCAATGCAACAGGTAAACCCTGACTTTTTGTATCAGATGTCACAAATACAAATAAAGCAATTAAGAATGAATCATTCCCACTACAAAATGCACCTCTAGCAATAATTATGTTGCCTAAGAGATATGGTGCAATTCATATGACAAAGGCAAGATAACAAGATTGCTGTGTCACTGAAAATGTCTGTAGCAACAAACTAAATCAAGCAATTGACTACAATTTTTCCTCAAATATATTCAGCTGGGAATATTTTTCCTTCTTATTTTGCACAGAATTTCAGCAGCACTATGGAAACAAACTTACATTAGAAAAACTCTCATATCTTTAAGGACAGAAAAACCCTCATGCAAAGCAAAATGAAAAGCTCTGGTAATTCTGATTTTTTTTTTCCCTCATAAATAATTCTAAAAGTATTTCTGACCTCAGCAGACAAAAGCAGTGTTGAGGAAAGACAGCAAGTAGGTTTTAGTACTGGGTTAATCTGGAGGTTTAACAGCATTGTGTTTGCCATACCATATTCTGCACTCTGATGCTACTTCTAAAGTGTTAAACTTGGACAAGAACTCATATACCTGACTCACAGCTTAGGATCTATGGATACAGGTACAGAGCAACAGATGAGAAAGTGGGAGAAGACACTGTTTCCATCTGAGACTTCTTTTTTGGTTCATGTTACCCTAACTAACAAGAAAAATATTTGGGTGAAACAACTTAGGAAACAGACCATTAAGAAATGAGAAGTCAGTATTTTACTCTCAGTATTCTGCAGTTTGGATTTCTAAGCAGGTAAGAAAATGTTAAGTCTTTAAGAGGATGTAAAAGCTAGCAGAAAGAAAAACAGCCTATCAGTTTTCTTTTAGGAAAATGTATTTAATAGAAGTTGTACATCCAAACAGAAAGGGTAAGCAGAGAAAAATTGCGAAATAATTAAAAAACAAAAAAGCCAAAGATTAGAAAATAACCTTAAGTAAGAGGAAGAGGTTGTTGAGACAGCTTAGCAGAGACAAAAGGCACTGAAGAACAGAATCATCCATATTCTCACACTGTAAGATAAGGTAGATAAAAAGCCAATTAATCTTTGCACTGTATTTTGAAAAACATATTTTAGGGAAGACTGACTTGTGGATGCAGCCACTGAACACAGCAAGCCATGCAATAAACAAGTAACTGAAAATAGCCATTGGACGAAGCCACTTTTAAAAAGAAAATAAATTCCTTACATGTTTACAAATTTTTGTGGCTTTTTTTTTATTGGAGAGTGCAGAGCCCTCGTGCTGGCCCAGCATCATTCCATTACTGAAGGAAGATGTTCCCATCAGTGCCACTTGGAGCAAGCAGGCAAATAAAGTTAAATGGGTGCGTGCTACCCTGTGAGAGCTACCCTGTTTTTAGTCAAGCCAAGAGGTGCCTCAGAAACAAAAAATCAGGGCCAGTGGTCAACAACTCTTAACTTACAACAATTAACAAATATTAACAAATAAATGGCCTACACTTACTTTTAGGATCATACCCAAATCTGCTACCAGACCCTGCACAGTGTACTATGAAACTATGTAAGGTCTATCAATTAAAGTCAAGTGTTCGGTACACAATTCAAAAATAGCAGCAAATATGACCTCATACTGTAAGAACAGAATGTGCAAGGGCCTGAAAAACTTTAATTCTAAATCAAAATGAGTTCTAGAAGGCAAAAGGTGAGAGTGAGCAATAGTTGAGTCATGCAAAGCGATAGTTAGCAAGAGACTCATATTTTAGTACATCAGCAATAGGTTTAAGTGCATTTTTATTGTATTATTTACTCCAAGACTTTTGGTAATTCTTATTTGACACTGGAAGTCGGGAAAAACTTTTTGGAAGCCTGGTGAAAGTGGCACCAATCTTTATGACTGGATGAAGAGATAAAATACAGTGCTTACAGCCGCAGGTTATTTAGATAACACAAGTACCTTAAGCTGACTGTTAAATTCATCCATTTCAGCAAGTTTAGAAGCAGTTTCCTTCTCAAGGGCATCTAGTTGTTCCTTAAGTCTTTGGCATAATTCTTCCTTTTCCTGGGACTTATTGTGCACTGAATTGACTCCTGTACCTGCATAAGGAAAGACAAGTGATTTTACAAGGGTATCTGGGGGTTTTTTTAAATTTTTTTTCCCAGTGTTTAATCACTGTTTGTTATTTTCCTAGTATATACACAATCCAAACCTCCTTCCTTAAAAAAATTCCTTGATTTACCTTTCTCTAAACATACAACAAGAGGAAGAAATGTCCCCAACACTGAACTGGGGCACACAGGCATTCCACGTAATACATACGCAATAATTTGCAAGTTTGGGGTTTTTTTAATATCAGGCCAACTCATACCAAGCTTCTCTAGATAGAGGCTACCAGCATAATTTGAGGTAGAGACCAATGTAAACTTCACATAAATGAACTCCCTTGAGTTTACACTACCATAAAAAGGACAAATTGTAGTAATATCTGTGAGCTACATAGTCTGTATAAATAAAGTTTTAAGCAAAACCTGTGCTTTCTTGCCAAAATGTGTTTGTTTGCCCCTTATCTGGAACATGAAGGATATAATGGAATGCAGATGAGACAATGGCTCTCACTGGAAAGATGAAAAAGTAAAGGTGTTATTAATACCTCTGTACCCTTCAGCCTTGATTACAAGGGATGAGAAATCAGCAATGCAATCAAGAACAGAACTCATGTGCAGGTACTTACTCTGAGTGTTTTCAAGTTGAGCATTTTTTATCCTTTCACTTAACAACTGCTTTTCAGGAACCAAATAGATCAGTTTATTCTGATAATCCTGCAGATATTGAAGAGAATGTAACAAATTTTAAATATTGTTTATGAATGATTAGGTAAAACTGGGTCAATTTTCGAACATAATTTCAACTCATGTTAATGAAACAGGATGCAAGTTATCATAAATAACTGATTACTACATAACATAACAAGTTACTACATAATTGGATAAAAAAAATATTACTTCTATCCTCTTAATAGAAATAATATTACAATTCAAAGCTTTTGATCCCAAACCATTAACACAGCTGGAAAAATATTTAATGAACATGCTAAAAGTGTAAATATTATCAAAAGGCCATTTAAGGTGACTGCCCCAAGCCTAACACAAAACAGTAACAACATGAAAAGAAGTTTCCCTGACGAGCAGAAGCATAACATAAAAACACAGGAGGGGATAATTTATGGTAGTCAACCAATTCAAAATAATTCATGTCTTGTTACTCAAATAGAAAAAAAAAAGACAAAAGAGCAGCAAGGTAATTCAACCTAAACACTAACTTGCTCTGAACACAGGACAACATTCCTCATAAAAATCTGAGTCTGGAGCCAAAAAAGAATTCAAAATTGAAGAGAAGTCACCATTATTGGTTCACAAAAGAATAGCTGAGGTTTTCACAGCTGTTCTCATTCAACTATCAGCTCATTTCTGTACCTATAATCATTTCTTTAACACCACACACAAAACTAAAAGTCTCTGCAATGCTGACAGTCTTGCCTTTTTTCTCTCTCCACTGCAATCCAACTGACTCCATATTCCTCCCTATGGGGATGCATTATCAACAGCATCATGGAAACACAAAATATGGTCAGGAAAAACCACAATCTTAACAGAGAGTTACACACCTCAAGCTGTTGCTGTAGTTGTTTGATTTCCATGATTCCTTGGTCATATTTCCTATCCAAAGCCTCCAGCTCAGTTTTTCGCATTTGCTTTTTGCTACGAATATCCTGCAACCTGCCTGAGATCTGCTGATGTTTGTCAGTCTGGAAAGAAAGCAGAGACAGATGGCACCACATCTGGCAAAAATCCCTTTGCTAAACCTGTGGGCAGGTTAGTTCACAATCAGTTCTCTAGAACAACCCAAAATACCTGTTTTAGATTCGTCATCCAAAACAGAGTGGAACTCCTAGTGGGCCATTAATGAAGATATTAAGATTTGAATAATTTAAGATACTGTATTTCAGCATGTGTAGTGAAATTCCTGTCTTACCAGGGCTTCTAATTCAAGATTAAGGCTCTTCTTTTTAGAGGTCAACTTGACAATTTCTTCTTGTTCCCTGTTACGCTGATTAAGAAGTTCTTGGCGACGGATTCTCTCCCATTCCAGTCGTCGCTGGCGCTCGAGCTCCTGCTTTGCTGCCTGAGGAAAAGTTACACTACCTTAAATTACAGTGGAGATGCAGAACTCAGAGACCATGGTTTGATATAATGTGCTCTGTTTCTAAACAGCACAACAGCAACACAACATAATGTCTTCCCTAAAGGGCTCCTTATACACTTCAGCATCAAAGAATGCAGGAAGTGATCCTACAAGATTCTTCGTGCCACACTCCTGATGCTGGATGAAAAAAAGCTTCATAGTTCAGAAAGCCTCTGCAGCTTGGAATAGTGCCCACAAAACAGCACATTGACAGATACTGCTTGTAACCTCCTTTGAGTATTTCACAGAACTACATAAAATATGGAAGTGTGATGCATGCACTGAGACATCAAGTAGAAGCAAATTTGTCTCGAGTTCGGCTGTCAAAATGTTATCAATTATGAATTCAGTACAGCCTTGTTGGAATACAAATTTTTGCAAAAATGCAAGAAATATGCCCAAGAAAATCTCATCTGTCCTATAAAGTATCTGAAAATCTTTAACCTATACCAACACTGACAACAGACACAAATGATGTTCTCTCTCCAGACAACCTGACATCAGCCGAGCCAGGAGACAGAACCAAAGCCAGCACTCAAACCCCGGATGCTGTATGCATGTACACGTTCCTTAGAGCATTAAAAAATAACGTTAAGAAAACAACCTCCCGCCTTTCTATTTCTTTCCTCCTTTCTTCTTCCCTTTGTCTCTCCAGCTCTCGTTGTCTCTCCAGCTGCCTTTCCATTTCCAGTTGCCTCTTCCGTTCCTGCTCCTGGCGTTCCCTCTCTCTTCGCTCCTGCTCTTCCCGTTCTTTCTGAGCCTTCCTTTCAGCCTCTCTCTGCTGCTGCTCCAGCAGGACCTGTCGGCGTTTTTCCAGCTCCATATTTCCCCTCTCATAGTTGGCTTTCCTTTTGTCCTCAAATGTCACTAAAATAAGGAGAGGTCGTTATTTCTGCCCTGTGCAAAACACTGCTCTCAAACAAGGACCTCAGTTATGCCACTAAAGATAGATACTTCTTGGCAAGCTCAGGTTGTTCAGTCATGGATGATGTAAGCATCTTGCCTTTGTTAAAGTATTATTTTTCTGTTCAAAAATACCTCTAAGTTTTCCTAAGTATATTCCAACTGGGGGGAGAAAAAAAAAAAAAAGAAAAAGTTCCAGTTTAAAAATGACCACAAAAATGACTTGAATGTTACAGGAAAGCCTCTAACTCTAAAGAATGAAAGAGGAAAGCATGCTAGAGGAAAACATAAAAGAACAGCTTTTATAAGCTGAGAGAAGACTGACTGCTGTTAAAAAGGTTTTCCAATATGCAGGAAACATTAACACATGGATAAAGAGCTTAGTTTCTAAGGGTGTTTCCTGTAAGAGCTCCTGGAGTTAAAACTATCAGACACCAAAACAGGATCAAGCTCAATTACTGCACACAAGGATAAAAGAGACACAAAGGAATGGTTTAGGCCCCCAGCAGCCACCCTTCCAAAAAGAGAGGCAAGTCCTGTCTTGCAGTGTGCTGTAACACTGTCAGTCATAGAATTTGTTATGTTCAAATTGCTTCCAGTTTTCAGAGAACTGAACTACACTGGGCTCCCCCACTTTCAGAATGTCCAGTAATGCCAGGAACTTTCAACTGAAAAAAAATTTGCAGTAGCATGACAATGTCTGGCCATGAAGGGTTTATTTTCCAGAATACATTATTAATCAGCACACTTTTCCCTTCCCACAGCTAAAAATAGCTCCTGTCTCTGCCTTCTCAATTCTATTAGATGTAACAGGCTGACTACATCCACTTAACAACCTTCCTACCGTCCAAGTTAAAAGGGATCTAGCTCCTGAAATGAAATTCTCCACGGATTTGATTATTTCTTCCACTTCCTAAAGGTTTCAGTGCCCTTCAAAAACAGCCCCACACATTAAGAACATGAACCCCGTTTTTTACCTGGCTGTTTTTTCTGTGGCTCCTCCTCTTGCACAGGTTGGTAAGATGGCAGAGTTCCATTTATATTTTCAGTGTATTTTCCACTCCTGGAGGGAAAAAACCCCACCCCACCACTGTTAGAGAAATAGCACAGTTGTGTTAAATATATTACATTTCACTGCCCTCAGTGATTACCTGAAAGAAGGTGGCACCAGCTCGAGGGGCAGAGTCAGGGGCAGTGGCTGCCCAGCTTTGGCCATGTCCGTGAGGTGCATGGCCAACACAAACTCATCAGCCTTCAGCTGCCCATCTCCATCTATATCAGCCAGGGACCTGCAGAGGTTCAACAGCAGCACCAATCAGAACCAAACACCTCAATCACTCACGAATTACAGCTGAAACAAGGCACCGTGGAGAAACAATTTTTAAAACTGACGATTCCTGTGAAATGTTTCGGTAAAAATACTTACAGTTAATAACATAGATAATTGATGAAGGGAGATATTATTTTGTTTAATCATGTACTGTTATTCAGATCATAGAATCATGGAATGGTTTGTGTTGAAGGGACCTTAAAGATCACCCTGTTCCATCCCCCTCCCACGGACAGGAACACCTTCCACTATCCCAGGTTGCTTAGAGCCCCATCCAACCTGGCCTTGAACACTTCCAGGGATGGAGCAGCCACAGGTTCTCTGGGCAGCCTGTGCCAGGGCCTCACCACCCTCACAGCAAAGAATTTCTTCCTATTATCCAACGTAAACCTACTCTCTTTCAGTTTGAAGCCATTCCCCCTTGTCCTGTCTCTACAAGCCTTTGTAAATAGTCTCTCTCCATCTTTCTTCTAGGCTCCTTTCAGGTGAAGCTTTCTTTTCAGCTGCACTGAAACTTTCTTCTCCAGCCTGAACAATCCCAGTTCTCTTATATTTCCATAAAATACTGAAGAATGGACAGGACATGGTTGATTTATTGCATCACCAACAGAAGAGCTGGAAAACAAATCCAGGACCATTCTTAACCAGCTCAAAATGCTAGAAACCACTTTTTCAATTATTTTTTTTTTAAGCACAAGAAAACATTACATAAAATTACATCAAATTCTACAAGAGGAAGCTTTGCATAGAATTCTTTTTTCCCCCCTTGTGTCTCCTTGACAGTGCAGGGAAGACATGAGCTGGCCCAGAGTACCTCACAGCAGGTGGGAAAAGGATCACCTACCCCCTCTAAGGAGAAGGAGATTGAATCAGCCTACAAAATGCTTCCCACAAACTGGGGGGGGTGGTGGGGTGGGTGTTGTGTGTGCACGAAACCAGTGAAATGCAAGAAAGCAGGAGCCTCTCTCAAAGAACTATCTATAGAGATAGAATTGCTGAAATGTGTCCTTAGACTGCACGTAAGCGAAATGCTGAATGAAATCACAGTTCATGAAATAAGCAGTTAAAAAAAACCCCTGCAAAAAACAAAAAGGAAACAACCAAACAACCACAAAAACCCCCATCACACTCACACACACACACACAGTGAAAAACAAAAGCAGGAGATGATGAAATGAGTTTTTTGTTATGTTCACACACCAGCACTATTCACACGTAACAGCGCCATTATTACAGTAATTACCATGCATAAGCACCCAAAGAAATACTGGTAATTTCTCAGGGCAAAACTGAAACTCTGGCTATTAATCCTCTCTACAAGGGCACACAGAGCTCCCTGCACTGGCTCCTGATACCTTCAGGATACACACCCAGAAGGAAAAGAGCCACTGCACACCTGCCCCCAATACTCCAGAGAGGAGCAATGAAACCAAGCAAGCTGAGCTTTGCTGCTGCTAAAGACACAAATGACTGTCCTGGGATAGAGGAAGAAGAAAGGGAACTCAAGAGGAGATGTAAACCTGCTGTGAATTCTGCTGGGCCACTAAACTTCATGTATAACATCTGAGTTATGTCTGAAGGTGAAAACTGCACTACCCTATCTAGCAGGGCAGATCATTGAAGCTTTCAGACAACTCTCACCACTTTCATCAGCACAATAAAGGCAAGTCTTAACAAACATGTGCAGATATCTTTATGGAAACTGCAGTAAAACTCAAAAAAGCTGAAGGGTTACTTAATTTTTAATCTTCCTCCATACTTTAACAACCTAGATTTCAGAATCCTACTTCTGAAAGGAACATGCCCTCAGCTCAGCTCAGCGAGTGCATCCCTGGATCAGAAATTGAAGTTAGCATCTCTTCTATTATATGGAGCTTAACAAACACACACAAGAAGCGAAAAATTGTATTATCTCAAGGTGTCCTTTAGAAATGTAATTAGTGAACAAACTTAGTTTAACTAGCAACTCAGTTTCTGTTTATGATTTTAGATCTACGGTGTTTCTTCATAATTTCTTATTTCACAAGTATATTTCCTCTCTTAACACCATAAACACATTGAATCAGTAACTAAACTCACCAAATAGTAGCCAGCTGAGTCTGTGAAAGATTTGATTGCAGAAGGGCATTCCTTGCTTGAAATCCTTAGTGAAAGAGTAAAAGATTTTTATTAAAATAAACACTTCGTTCAAAGATTCACATGAGGCAAAAAATGGGTCACAAACTGGGGCATGTTTACTTTTAATATTAATCTAATCCATTTTCATCAGTTGGTTTTACTTCCAGGTTTAACAACAGGCATTACAACCTGAACACAATGAAGATGTAAGTATTCTTGGGTACCTTTTTCCACTCAGAGCACCTAACAGAAAAGCTGACATGAAAAATGAGTATTTATGGTAATCCCCACAGCTGTCACAAAAGTACAGCTGACTGCTTGCCTAAACCTTGAGCTACCACCTGGAGAGCTTTCCTTGGTAGCAAAGAACCACATACATTTGTAGGCAGGTCAAGGAAACCTTCAGCCCAAAATTGACTGAAGAAAACCAGCATTGAGCCCATTTCTTGAAAGAAAGAATTGTCCTCCTTTTTTGTAGGCAAGGGAACTGAGGCAGAGTGTTTATTCAAAGTGGGAAATCTAACTGAGACACACAGGACACACATCCTGACTTTACACCTACTGACTGCTTGGCCAGCGCTCTACTCTCTGCATTACACTGAGGCACCCAGTTTTATAAGAACTTTTGTAAAACTCTCCTCTTGTTTTAACTTTGTGTGAAGCCTTTTGAAGCCACCATAATGTCGTGGCACAGCACAGATGTCGCTGGAAGCCAACAAGGAATGACTCTCCTAACATACTTTGGAAAAATTCCAATCAATGGCTGCAGCTCTGCAGTGTCTTTCCCAAGCTGCTTTCTTTGAAAAGGTAAAGCCCAAGTATCTGAGCATTGACTGATACAGGAGCACATGGCACAAAAATGGTGGTGAATGTCCCCCATTTTCACAAGAAAGAGTCTCAGTCCAAAGAGTGATGCTTGAAAAATGCCTGCTGACTTCACAGAGCTGCACTCCCCAGCCTTGTGGTTCTCAGGCTCCTCCAGTCAGATCCCACCACCGCCAGGCTTCTCCTCTTCCCTGCAACAGCTGCTGTAGCTTCCCCACTGTATTTGGCTCCTCCAGGTCTAACACAAAGCCCAAGTCAATGAACTGATGGTTATTTCCATTTCTTGGCTGGCTGAAACCCACTCTCTCCTGCACAGGTCTGAACACCAGCATCTCAGTGTTTATTTCATATGCAAGTCAAATCCCAAGCTGGGATTCCTTCCCTCAGCCTGTGATGTTCAGAGGCAGGAAACACTTTGGTTTTCCCAGACCATACCAAATGTCATACTCACCTGATAAATATCCACTCATACTTTTATCAAGACTGTTAAATTTCTGTCTGTATTTTAATCTGGAGGCCTGAGGAACTGCCCAGTCTGAGGATGTAATCTTTGGTGAGTTCCCAGCTAGTGATGCACTAGAGGAAGAATTTGAACTGCAATATAATTTCAAAACAAAACAGAACAAAAACAAAGCAAAAAACCAAACCAAACCAACCAACCAAATATTAAAGGAAAACCAAAAGAGAAAAAGAGATAAAGAAATAACTCTAAATCACTTGGCTTAATAAAGAGGCTTTGGAACAGAAGATACATAGCATCTTCCAGTAACATGAAACAACTTCCACAAAGTTTTACCTCTGCTAACTTGCTATAAACAATTTCATCTCAAATACAGAATTTTACAGTGAAAGTAGGGACATCTATCTATAAGGAAACAACGTGTTGAATTGAAAATCCTTTTCCTTTGGTATCACAGGCACTTATGCACATAATTGATTGTTCTACCACTGCAAAATAATAGTATAGGAAACCACAGGAAAACACCTCAACTTTCCTAGAAGCGTTTACAAGGGCTGGGAAGTGTTGGGCCATTGTCTAAGTAACTTTAAGAGGCATGGAAATGAATAACCATGAGAACAAAAATGGATCTGATGAACTCATAACCAAAAGCAGCTTCTAAAGCTGTTTTAGCCACCATATTCCAGCTCTGCCTCTTCTCTCTGTTAGTGACAATGACACGCTGAGTGGAGCTTTTCCAACTCATTTTCTGCAGAATAGTGCTGATGGAGGGTTTAGATGTACCCATAAAACTTCCATCTAAACTCCCAGCATTTTCAGTGTCCCATCTTTGGAAATCGGACAAACTCAGGTGAATCCAGCCTGCCTTAAGGTAATCCCTTGCTCTGTAAAGTAAAAAAAAAAAACCTATTTGAAGTGTTATCCAAGGCAATACAGAATGCTGATAGAAACAAAGCCTCTCCAGCACAATGCTGGATTGACATCCCCTGCACGGAATGAGAGAACATGATGGTGAAAATGCTGCCAACAATAACACTGGAGAAGGGCTGCTTTGTAAAGCTACAGCACCAGCAGAAGAAAGCTTTCCAATTAAAAAAAACCAACCAAACAAAAAACACGGCACATGCCAAGCCTAAAGTCATCTTACAGGACATCTACTGGTATCAGGTGTGTGAGGAGCCCAGATCATGCACCCCACATGCCCTGAATAGGCAGCAGGGAGGTGCAAGAGCCTCTGAGTCACTTATGGAGCTGAGCTGGGGCGGAGGGGCCCTCAGGACTATCTTTTGGGAGACACCCCTGGATGCCCAGTTGGATAGAAAAACCCAGTCCCTCACTTTAGTCCACGGCAAAGCTCTAAAATCAGTGAACCAGAGCAGCTGACTACAAAGATTCATAATCTTCTATTATTCATAAAACAAATTCACACATAAATATTGATAGCAAATCCTATTCTTACATTCCTGCTGATTACTCAGTGTCCTCTATAATGAATGAGCAGATAATGCATAAACATTACTTTTATAACCACTTGGTAAGGTTTGTTTCTATTTATTAATGACGTACATTCCCTTCTTTTTGGCACAGCTCACCTGACCTCCTCACCTACTTTGGATATTTTGTCAATTTACTGAAAATATTACTTATTGTGCATATGAAACCAAAATCTATTTTCAGACTTGATAGGTCATATTAGATAGACTAATTTTTAACAAATGTACTTTGAAAATAGAAATGCTCCAAAAGTTTTGGAAGGTATACTACTTAAGTGTAAGATACAACCATTTTAATCTTAATTTCCATACCTGCTAGATCCTAAATCAATTAGTGACTGTGCCTTCTGCATACTGGAACCACCAAATCCTCCTGCCATGGGGCCTAAAGAACCAGTATGAGGCAGCGCTGGAACAAACAGAAACAAGGAATTAACCCCAGAACTGCAAAGCAACTGGGTATAAGATAATGCTTCATAATCAACGTTCACTTTGATAGAAGTAAGAAAAGCTAATCAGTGTCTTGTTGCTATGATTAACTAGTTAGAACAGAATTAACAAATGTGAACTTTGGAGAAAAACCATTTGTAGGGTTTTCTGTTGGGGGGTTTTTGTTGGGGTTTTTTTTGTTTTTTTTTTTTTAACTCTCATTCACGTGTTAGCATTCCTGTCTGAAATTAGCCACAGGAAAAATAAGATTCACACTTCCAAAAGCAAGTACTGGACTGTGCTATACTTACTTGAGGAGAAAGGTACGGACAAAGGCTGCAGAAGGCTGGATGTTCCATTTGGCAACGAGGAGGTACTGACAGAAGGCACCAGGGGAGCAGAGATAACCAAAGGAGGAATGGAAGTCATGGAGGTCAGAGACATGGGAGCTAATGGTGTGATCGCAGACACAGACGTTGGCATGGACAGATTTGGCATACTACCCATTCCTAGAGCAAAATCCAATAATTCATGGTTTAACATTGCAGAGGCTTCAGCAAGAAACTGGGTCCCTTATGTGAGGCAGAAACTACACAAAGCAACAGCTGTCTGGAACACAATGAGTTAAAATAGGTGCTCAACTTTTTCTCTAAATTTAGACAAGACAGCTCACAGGGGAAAACATACTGAAGAACTGGAATTTAAAATTAAAAATCTTGACAAGCAAATTCATTCTCAAGGTAGGTTTCACTACTATTTCACAACAGAGTAAGATCTGGTTTTCTATAATTGCAGCTATACCTAGTTCTTTAACAAGCCTGGCCCCTGAGAGAGAATTACAACCTCAAAAGCTGTGACAATCCTCTATAGGGAAAAGCTGATGCTGTTTCTGAACTACATCTCTTCCAAGTATCAGCTTTGGAAGAATCCACAGGGGTGAGAAGTCCTTATTAGGCACCCATGCTTAGCAAAGGGTTTCCAGAGGCAGCTGCCCAAGGCAAATTAGGGCACTTGAACTACTGGCTGCCTCCTGTGGAAGACAACAGTGCTGGTGAGATGATGGAAAGTTAATAGAGGTAACTGTATGCCAAGCACAGCTCCCTGTAAATGCATGCCCTTGTACCCAAACACATGAGATTTGGTGATGGGCAGACATTTTAAATCATGTATGTAATTAATATATGCATACATTTAATTTCAGCATAGAAGTGTGCCCTTGTTTTGTAATCCAGCTGAAGTCAGTGTGGATATTTTGTGCTACAAAACAACACAATAACAAGCATGCACTTGACACCATCAGAAAAGAAAAAAAAGGTCAAAGTAATTCTATTCAGTTAATCATATAACCAAAACAGACAATCTGATTCATTTTGAAAAAAATATGTAAAATAGCTGTTTTACCAAAACTCTGACCTTTGATTAAATTTAACTTTAAAACCCCCAAGTATAAATAGGTGACTGAGTAGGAGGGAGACAAAAAAAGACCACCAGTACAAAATGAGAACCTGCAAGTCAGATGGCAGATGTGAATTGCTTTCTTGTCAAAATTCAATAAATGTTTTTCCTTATTAAAAGTCTTCAAAGAATCAAATTATCAAAAATACCAAGAAAGTGATTAGGTGAATTTCCTAAGTCAAAATATCCTTTTTTCTTTTTTCACACTGATTCACTAAACTTTCATGGTCAGATTAATGCTTTTATTTGGCTGCAATTAACTGCGGTTTTTTACTTCTGAACACTAAGTAATTATATATTCATAAGTACCAAAGCGAGCTGACATTAGTGGTGAAAACACTGGAGTTTGTTTCATGACAGGAGGGAGAACTGAAGGCAAGTGCTGTCCTTGCAATTTCAGCTTGATGAGTTTCATGGCTATAGAGAACTCCAGCTGATCCATTTTTCCATCCTTGTTCAGGTCTGAGAGTGTCCTTAAAACAAAACAAAATAAAATTAGAGAAGAAACGGAAATGTAACTTTTTTACTTACTGAGAAGCTTTCCTATCAGATTTATTTACTGGTTTTGCACAGGAAAACAAGAAATTTTTTGCAGAGTACATTTTCTGATTTTGACAACAGTCATACGATCAGGAGTTTGAGTACCCACTTTGTCATCTGCAGAATTCAGTTTTGAATTTGCTGTAGATTAAATACTTAACTCCTGATAAAGCAGGAAAACATTTGGGAAAGCAGAAGTCTCCTGCCCAGTGGATACACTTGTTTCCTCTGCTGCAAGCCTCTGCCATGCTTTTCTCTATGCTCCTAGCCAGGATAATTATTTTAAATTAATCCTCGGTAAGGTAAGGAATTAATGCAAGAATCTGGAACAGGATGCAGGAGGACGCAGAAACCTCCTAAAGGCACTACACACTGCTGTGAAAATGTCATTAATTCACAGTGTGGTGAGGTTTTCTAAGCCTGATACCCACACTGTCTTCTTTTGACACTTCTCCAAATAAACTTCAATACAACAGGAAATACATGCAACAGTGCATACATAACCTCAAAATTTCTGGTCAGACAGATAAAACGAGATTTTATTGATATTTATGCATGCAAGGACCAAGCACAAGAATGTAAATAAAATTAGGAGAAAAAAACCAGACTAATGTTAAGTTACATTTTTCCTTTGATTCTGTTACTGTTCAGTACAAAACCCCAAGGCCCCACAGAAAAATCTCCTTGCCCCTCTTTCCCAGGCACCGAAGTGTCTGGTTTAGGGGTGAACATGGTGGTGGTGCTGGTTGGATTTGATGATCCCAGGAGTCTTTTCTAACCTTAACAATTCTGTGATTCTGTGTCTCTGAAGGAAAAACTAAGTTGAATTCAGTTATTTTCTTTAATACTTTTTCCTAAAGTTGTTCTTAATTATTATGAGCCACAAGTATGTGTCTTTTAGCACATGTATGTCTTGGCTGTTACCAAAATGATGTACCCCAAACTGAGCACAGGATTCTAGTGAGGACTGAGGGGTTACAGAGAAGAAAATGTTTCAAGTGTTGCACTCACCACGTATATGCTGCAAGGAACAGCACTTTTTCCAGTTCCTGTATTACAGCACTCCTTGGTATCTCACATAACTGTCCCTCTACTAACTTTTTCTGTGATTTTAGATTTTTTTCTTGTCTTCTACTTTCAGTGTACTTCAAACACTTAATACAGTTTAAAAAGGCTGCATTCAGCACGATCCAATTTGAAATAACATCATAAGAAAGATGTAAAAATTACTCCATTTTAATGAATATAAAATAATGAAAAAATTAATAATAAAACATTAATAATAAAATTAATAATAAAACATATAGGCTGAATCCCTCCTCTAAATTTAGTAAAATTAAACCAATGATTCAGAGAACACTTTCTACCTTGACTGCTGAAAGCCTCTGTGAAACAACAGAATACACCAAAGGTAGTATTTGAATGCTATGTATTCCCACCTTAAAAAAGAAAAACAAACAGTAAAGAACACCTTACCATATTTCAGCAAGGATTGAAGATGGTAGACCTGATTGCAAAAAAAAGGTACGTGCTTGATCACCTGTGATAAACAAGGGAAAAAAGACAGACTTTCACACCAGAGACAGACTTTTAAAGAGCTCAGCGCTGTCTCGGGGGATCATGTTTTTGAAAGAAATCCCCATGCTGGATGCCAAACTTTCCAGGGGTTTTTGTCCAGCTTTTAATGCTGGTGACAGTGATTGTCAGATGCCCATGTATTCCATAATTCCCAGTCTTTGCTCTGAGAAGAAATTTCAGATAGCCATAAAAACTTTAACAGGTCACAGATAAACGGCTGCCAACATCTTAAAAGATGCAAGAATTAAAGAATGACTGAAAATTTAGCCCTGCCCCAATTACTTCTGCAGGAAAGGATGAGCATGCTATTTCTTTCCTTCTCCTCGATCCCATCTAACTTGAGCCAGTGTTGTGTCTCTAGAAAAACTAGGAAAGCACCATGTTCTAAATAATATTCTGTTCTGTCAGAGAACACCCACTATTTCAGTATTTCAGTGAGGGAATGGGAACTGTTGTGCAATCCCATACCAAGTTCCACAGCACTTGGTACACATAACAAAACAGGGACAGTGATGTTTATGCTTACATCTGAGTGAATCACAGATGCTTAAGGCCAAGACTTCAGGTTACTCCTTCAGCTCTCTCTTCCCTTATATTCATACACAACCTTTTATTTCAAGCATTTGCCAAATCAATAACAAAGCCTGCAGATGTAGGTGCAGGTAAGAGCCCAGATGTGGCCTAAGGGTAGTCCCTGGGACTGCATATTTTTCAGCTGGAGGTAAAGTAAACACCAACCTCCCAGTGCTGTTTGGCCAAAGCAGGAGTTAGGTGCCACTTAGCCAGAAGATGTGCACATTCTATACAGACAACTTCCCACTCCTCAGTCCTTTCCAGCCCCAAAAGAGCTAAAGCAGGGCCAGTGGAGCAACTAGACAGGGCATTAATGGATAGCTGGGTGGGTAGGAGCCATCAGGGTTGGTCTTTAGTGCCCACCCACCCACAAAGAATTCTTAAATTAAGACATCTTTGCCAATGAACTTGAGTCCTTCATGATATCACAAGCAGATTTTAAATTTAAAACCTGGAAATTCTGAGGTGCATAGCAACGTGACCCAATTGTTTCAGAGGAGAAGCTGCTGAATGCAACTGGAACTGACAGCAGGCCCTTGCAAAATGCCATTAGTCCACTCAGAACCTGCTGAAGGCCCAATGGGTAATAAATTTCAAGCAGCTGCTAACAAGGACAAGCTGTCAGCATCCCTCTCCCTGCCTCATCCTCCCAAAGATACCAAACAGCACAGCATTCTCTCCTCAGACCGAGGACAGCCACTTCTGGTGTGTCTGGTGTCACTTGCCACAAGAGCTACTGTAAGAGCTCCCTGGTAGCCTCCCATCTGAGCACGGATTTTGCCCGATATTCTCTGGTTTCTGAAACTAGACAGGATGGCAGCACACAGCTGATGGCTGCAGAAGTGACAGGGTTAAACAGCACAGCGTTCCCGTGCCAGACTTTAGAGGAAAGCTTGTTAAGTTTACTAATAACCTGTGGCTGCTTGGCTGAAGAATATGGTTATTAGTCACACGACAAAGGGCTAGAAATAGGATGCAGTTCTCAAACTGTTTTACAGAGATAGCTATGTGTACACAGAAGTTAATGTGTAACACAGAGCCTCAGACCAACCTGTAATGTAACCTCCCGTGGGTTTAAGGCTATCAAACTGCTTGTCGTGCTTGGCCCGCTCTTCGGAGGTGATGGCCCATATGTTTGGCCCTCCTGGAAAAAAAAACAAACCCAAAGCAAACCAATAAAAAACCAGTGAACAACCAAATGGATTGAAAACTTTCAAAAAATAAAGCACATCACTTGCAAAATAAAAGCTTGGCTTTCTCAAGAGACCAAGTTAGATGCGGGCACACCCAGCTCCTACCAGTTTGGCGAGGACGTTACGCAACACAAACCCGCTTCCCAGACGTGCAAGCCGAGCTGAGACAATCCCCCAGCCAGACTGCTTCACCCTCGGCTTTCAAACAAGCTCTGTCGTCCTTCAGAGCTGGTGCAGAGCAGCTTCCTGTCGCTGCTGATTGTTTGGAACCCCGGGCAGGATGTGTCTCACCACCCCTGGGGTGAGCAAGACGCTGCCCTGGCTCGCCCGTGAACGATGGCATTCGGTGTCACCCAGGTTCTCCTGCACAGGGTCAACACCCTCCGGCCAACAAGAAGATTTACACCTGTCTTGCCAACACCTAAAAGCAAACCTGGGACTGCTAACAACAATAATTTGGTTTTGTCTGTCAAAGGAGTGACATTTTGGGCTGGTCGTTTTTTTGAACAGCACGCAATTGCCACTTCACATCTTTCAATACTTTATGGAGTATAAAATATTACAGCCTGAGAGTAGGAATGAGAAATTACAGGGAATAAATGTGTTTACAGAGCTGTGCTGGTAACACCAGGCAGAACCAGATGGACTTTCAGAAATGCTCCAATCTGCTGCATGAAGGTCAGGGTGTGTGTCCCTTGCAGGAACAGCAGCTTGCCAGAAATAATTTGGTTTGTTTTTTAAGTAGGAGGAAGTTTTAGTCGGGACGTTCTTGACAAATATTTAATTTTTCAAATCAATGAATGCAAGAATTAGCCAAAATTCTGAATGGAACCACACAAAAAAGCATTAAAAGGTTATTACATGAAAAACACTTCTAAAATTACATTCTGCTGAGCATTACTACTTCCAAAGAATTGTTAATCTGTTCCAAGTGTTTGTATTGCTCACAAAAAGACAGTCAAGGGAATAAATAATTCTTCTAATAAGATATTAACAGCTTGCTTTAAAAGCCACAGCACTTCGAAAGAAAGTTACTGTAAAATGTTTCCTCTTCCTACACAAACCTTATTTCAAAGCTTTGAACCTCCAAAGTTTCAAGAAGTTTTTACACTGTTTTTCAAAGAATAACAACAAAGTGAAGGGACTGTGAGCTGATGTGCTCGCCAATAGAGGCACAGTAACGATGTTAATCACCTCTGATCTGTGTTTATCTACATAATCAAATACATTTTCCAAAAAAGACTTGATGTCTCCTCTTAAGAAGGTCCTGTTAAAACTGTATTTCTCCTTGCATGTGTACAGATTTAATTCTTCACCCTTGCTCCTTTAGTAGAGAAATAAAATAGTTAAAAAGACCAAAACAAAACAGAAACTCACTGGGGGGGATGCATGACAGAAAAGATATGAGGGCATTAGGATATAACCTTTATACACGTGGAGTTTTGCTTCCCTCTCTTGATATACCGATTTTTGTTTTAGTTTGGCCTCAAGGAAAGGGTCTTCCTGCAGGTTACATATGAAATTGCACTTCAAGACACCTCCCCCCCCCTTTTTTTTTCTTCTGATTAAATGAGTATAAATAAATCTAGATTAGATACTGAAAATAAAGTGAAGTAAATCTAAATCAGTTGCCTAGAAGTCAATGGGCACTGTGAGTATTACTGTAAGACACAAATGAGGACAACTTACACCCAACAGCAAAAATTAGAGCAGCACTTAGATTTCTTTAAGCGCTAGTTTTAAGATACAAATGGGAAGTGCATAGTGTGGTTATGATTATAGAAAATATCTTGACAAGGTGAAGAAATGCTCCTAGAGCTGCCAGCAGCAACTTCAGAGAACTTGACCATGTTTTTCATTTATGGAAAACAAAATATTAACAACATTACATTTTCCTTCTATTTAATACTCCTCTTTGAACACCTTTTGAAACAGGTAGCTGCAAAACTCCTTGCCTTTTTAAAATCAACAACAGAAGCATTAAGACCACCACAATATATTCACACGGTCAGTGGCTGCAAAGTGTAAAAACACAGTAACAATTGCTTGACCAGAGTTATTATCATCACCATAGCCCCTCTGGAGAATCCAATTTACATGGTAAAGCAACTTTTGTTTATATATGCACAGTTCCTTATTTATATGTCACAAATTAAGTAAGAAGATTGCAATCAATCTTGAAAGTGTAATATATTTCTGTAGACAAAGAGTTGTTTTACTATCTGGTAAATTATGTTTCCTCTCCAACTATGAAATTCAAAGTTCTACACAGCATTGTCTCAAATGTGTTGAAACCCTGCAGGTCAGCAAATCACCAAATTCACACCTGTAGCTGGATGATGATTAAAATCTCATTCAACAAGTGATTCAAAATCCACATTCACCCTTCCTTCTCATTTTTGCCTTCCTTAACACACCCAAGAACATCACTATTTTTATGCACACCTGATATTTTGCACACTTTTACCTCTGGAACCACATCTTTAAGGTCCTTTCTGTTCCATGCCTGTGATTCTATGATTTAGTCCAACACCCCTGCAATGAGCAGGAACACCTTCCACTATCCCAGGTTGCTCTGAGCCCCATCCAACCTGGCCTTGAACACTTCCAGGGATGGGGCAGCCACAGCTTCTCTGGGCAACCTGTGCCAGGGCCTCACCAACCTCATAAAAAAGTTCTATCTTACATCTATTTTAAATCTAGAATCTTTTAATTTAAAACCATCACCCCTTCTCCTATCTCTACAGGTCCTGCAAGAGTGTTTGTCCCCATCTTTCTTGCAGGCCCCCTACTGAAAAGCCACAAAAAGGTCTCCCTGGAACCTTCTCCAGGTTGAACAACCCCAAGTTTCTTTCAAGTATAAATTTCATTAAAAAAAAAAAAAATCTTTGACTAAAACTACATTATTATGTCAACAAGTATTTCTACAGCCTTCCACAGTCTGAGTGAGTCAGTGCAAGCAGCTGTCATGGAACAGTGATAACTACAAACACACATTATCAAAAGTGCATTGTGGCAATGTTTCAGGGAACTGAATATATACCCAGAAAACAGCAACCTGCTAATAATTTATTTTCAGAAGTAAGAACAATTTCAGATTCTGCCTTTCCCTATGGACAGAGACTGAAAATCTTATTTTTCTGGTGATTAATTCCATAAAGATATGCTCTCTGCTGGTTTCTTTACAGGCATGGAAGAAAATGTAGTAAGTCTTAAAATCCAATATATAAAAAAATAGATTTTTAAAAATATAAATATTCATAGCAGGAATTAGGATCTAGAGAACAGCACACCTTTAAGTCAGCACAGCTCTCACAGTGAAATTTTAGTGCTTGTCTGTAATTTTCTGTGACTTTGTTCAGTTAAGTTTTACCCTAACATCACTTGAGAGAGTGTCTGCCATCTGCAGCCTGAACTAGAACAGGTCATTGTTTTCTGAATAGAGGTTAATAACTGTTGGACAATGAAAGTACTTGTGTAAAATAAAAAAAAAAAAAAACAAACTCCAATGCTTCTGGTAGGGATCCACAGTGAAGGCAGTCAAGCCCCACCCACACTTATTATTTAAAGGATTCACTGTTTTTTTCAACTCCTACCCCATATGCCACAGAAACAAGCTAAAGAGCACAGCACAAGAGGGAAGGCTGAACCACCGTGCACTTATATTTATCTTAACCAGGTGCTCACAGCTCTTTTGATGCTACCACTTGGTGATACAAGTAAGAAAAGTAAAATCTGTGTACAGAAAAGCTCCTATTAAGATTCCTCAAAATACCATGTGAAAATACCATACCAGTCTATCTGAAAAAAACACTTTGAACAACGGGACTCACATGGTCTCGGCAACTCCACAAAGCACATCACAACACCATTCTCTAAAGTAATTGTTGTGTTTACCTACAGCACAACTAAGACTATCACAAAAATGGAGCCAAAATTAGTCTGAAACTCAGTTCTCCTGTGCCAGCACCATCAAATCAGCCTACAATCCTCACAAATATTGTGACTGCTTCCCAAAACTACCACAAGTGGCAAAAACGGACTGCTGAGAAGAGTTACACTCTGGTTTACACACAGCCACGTTCTGGGCATGCTGAACTGCGATCAAGGGAAGATACCCCTTTTCTGGGAAGGGCAAAACTCCAGGAAGAGTCAAACATCTGCCATCCAAGATGTATCATCTAAACTTATCTGGCTTAGCTCAGCAATTTTTGCACTAACACGCCTTCAGTTCCACTGTTGAGAAAGGTCTTGCCCGTAAAGCAGATCCAAGAATTTTGCACAGAGACGTTGCTGCTCCTCCTCCCGCGCGGCCCCAGTCCTCGCTCACGGCAAGTCATGCATGGATCACAAACCCAGCTGCAGGGGTCTGCTCTTCACAGACCTCTCTGACCACAGCATGGGCAAGGGGCAGGAATCTCCTGGATGGAGCAGTGCTGAACCTTTGGCTCTGCAAGCAGCAGTGAACTACAATACTTCTACAGATCAGTTCCCCACCAGAACTCAAAATACAGTTACTACTACGTGCTCCTGTGAGAGGCTTTGCTGCAGACAATGACTAGTACATTACTACTTTTCCGACTCAACTTAAATTTCCTGGACATTTTCGAGACCTAAATGATTTTTCCCAACTGTAGCTGGTAAAATTTTGGAGGGGAAAAACAGTACAGTCTCTCTGACAAGAAGATATCTCATTAATTCATTATTCTTCAAAATAGGTTGCTTTAGAATCTTACAACTTCATACATGAAGCAAGACCCACCTGGATGAAGCCAACACTATTTTACTGCCCTGCATTTTCAGGAATCAAAACTCAAGAAATGCTGAACTCGAGAGATTTGCCCCTCAAAGACTTTCCCTAGAACAGAGTAATTACTGTCTTCACTTGTTTTTTTTTGCTTATGAAAACCCACACGTCTATGTAAGGAAGACTTTTGGAAGACAAAGGTCAAATTTTCTTTCTTTCCTAGAGAAAGTTGGTACTTTCAGAGAAGACTGAATAAATGTCAGCAGTGGCATTTGTTCTTGATATCCAGTATTGGAAACCTGGACTTGAGGTCCAGAAATGTCTCTGAAGATTCCCTACTCCAAAACAGAAGACCAACAGCGAAAGCTCCTTTACTTGCCCTCTCCAGAGCTCCACAATACATCCAAGAATTCAAAGTTGCATGTGGAGTATGCCCATGTAGAACAGCAAAGACCCAAACATCTGAAGCTAAACGTGATTTTAACCTACTCTCAAGACTTCTCTCAGGATGAAAACATACATGCTGACCTCACCTTCACATAAGAGGTATTTCTGTAATTCAATGTGGCAGCACTCACAATCTTCTAGTGTTGGAAACAAGGAACTATGCTGGTGATTAAACATCTTCAGGTCCTTCAAGTCCATTTTAAATAAAAGACACCTCTCTAGGTGAGAGTAGTGGGGTCTGCTTATGGCAGGATCACAGCATTTCAGGAAAGCTCCAGAAATGTCTTTACAACCCTGCATCAGACAGATAACCTTCTGAATAAAATGAAGGTCTTGCTTTGATGGGCTGCCCACATCAAAAGGTAAACAAATACTGTTCTTTCCTTAAAACTGTAAATTACCATTGAAAAAGAGGGAAGAAAAGAAAGTGCAGTCCTAGAAGAAACATAAATAGACTTGAAAATGCTCTGTAAGACCTCTGCCACTGGTGAGTACTGCCCATAGGCAAAGGGCAGCTGTAGTGAGAACGGCAGGATTACTGCTAAGGGAAAACCATAAGACATTTCTCACATTCTCCAAAGAACTGCCTTTGTTTCTCACTCACAGGCATTGCTTGTTTTTCTCTAATAAAAACCATGCTCCTATGACCTACAAAGTTAATTAACTCCACAGAGATAATAAACCTAAATTGAAAGAGCATTCCTTGTACATATAAGTCACGAGGATTATACCACCACCTCTTTAACTATCAAAAAACCCAGCATAAAGCTTCATAATGACCCTAAATAAATATTTATCTCTATGTTTAAAGACGGGGAAATTTCAGCACAGACATGCAGCAACGTGCCTCAAGCTGTATAACAAGGGGCTTTCCTTAATGCAACCAGCAATCGCATTACAGTCTCCTATTAGGAGCCTCCAGAGAGCTGTCTGGTCTAGGACATATTGGGATAAATCTAATAATTCCAGCCTTTCTTTGTTTGCAGATAAGTTTACCACAGAAGTATTTATTACAGATTGGATTTAACGCTCCCAACTGAGATGTTGAATCAGACTTCTAATTTTTCCTCAGTGGTGAGTAAACACTCCAGGAGTCTGAAAATACACAGAACATTTTACCATTAGTCTGAATTTGAGATTGCTTATCAGTGTTATTGCTATTTTCAATATTTGCTTCCCTCCGTCACTGTTGATTCTATGTATCAAACACAGGAGAAAAATGACTAATAATCAGCATTTATCCTCATTTAGGTGGGCTAATGTGTTATGAACTACTTCTGTGGTGGCTTTGGGTACATCCCAAAGCATCACCTGCTCTTCCTTGAGGATTGCACCTGCTCTTCCCAGCTCCCATGATCTGAGGCCATGGCAGGAGCCACATGCAATCTCCTTTCACAATACTTACATTAATCCCCCAGTTACCTCTCCTACCAGAAATGCTCCATGGAGGCTCTCAGTTTTATTAAGCAACACCAAGACAACTGCCAGAGGAAAAGGGTATCTATCTCTGTGCTTAACTGTAACTTCAGCAACTTCTCTTACCGTGCACATAGTTAAAAGGAAAGATTTGTAGCTAAAGCATGTTAAACACAGGGAAACATGATTCTCCTTCAATTTCGTATTTTCATTACATTTACAAGAACTGTGCCCATTGAAGCAGAGAGAATTTTTAAAGATTTGCAAGCATCTCTGGTGCCTTATCCAAAAATAACTGGTACCTGCAGACAGGTTGTTAAATAGTGTCAGGCACACGCAAAGCTACAAGATTTGGCCAAAAAAGCTTGTTTAATTGAAGAGTAAACTTGGAGAAATGTGGACAAAGCAACAGCAGCCACATTGCATTTTAGGGTACAATTCATATTCTTTAAATGATATACAGAGTTTCCAGATGTTTGGTAAACTGGGAACCCTCAGGTTGAGCAGGTCACTAAAATGAAATATTGAGCTTGTTTATCCTATCCACCTGCTCCTGTGAGATGTGGTGCAGAACTCTGCAGGGTGATCTTGTCACTGGCAGCCCCCACTTTGATACACAAAATCCACCCATAAAGGAGGAACATTAGAACATGGAGCAGCCCGTGCCATGCAATGATTGCAATGTAGAAACATAATCCTTGCTTTTAGAAGGAGCATAATCCCTAAAACAATTTAGAGATACATAATAGTGTAATCCACGCTAACAGTATAGATCCAATTCTTTTCTGAACTCTACAGCACACTTGGCTATTCCAAAGCACTTAAACTATCAGTTTATAACAACAGGATAGTATTTCTACACTTTATAAATATCACAGAATCTTTCAGCTCATTAAGGCTATCCATTTTCAGAAGATCCTTTTTAATTAAATTATTGACAGTTCCACTGAAACACTAAAAAAAAAAAACCACACTAAGGAAGCAAAATATTAAAAAAAACCCAACCAACCAACCAAAAAAGGCAAAACCCCCCACAGACCTAGCAAATTAAAGCTGTTTTACTTGAAGATGTGCAAATGAAACAAATGTTTTAAAAGTTTTGTTAGAGCTCCACAAATGTAAAAAATACATCAGGAAATGGGCCTAGGAAATACATCAAGTATAAACTTGACAGTACTCTGAACTGCAAATTAACATGCTACCTTTTACACCAGCTTTCTGGAAAGTTTTTGACAATTTATTCAATAGGGGGTTTTTTTAAGTTTTAATGAAGCAAGTTTTCTACTTCTCATCAAAAAATGCAACCACTGTAACATGCAATGTTGGTAAACTCATGTTTTATTCTTAAAAGTTCATTAACTTTGCCTTTTCTTACATGAAGAAGTTGGCACACACGAGTTGGGCTTAACCTAAGCCTTTGCCAGATCTGCAATCAATACCAGCAATTAATATAAAATTATTTTCTGCCTAATTCTGGAGAAACAATGACAGTGAAATCAGCTGTAGCTGCTGAGTTACATTGATGCAGCACATGAAACAAGCCCATTCTTCTATCCAATGACAGCTCTGTCTGTGCCCAGAATCACAGAACCACAGAATCATTTAGGTTGGAAAAGACATTTAAGATCAAGTCCAACCATGAACCCAGCCCTGCCAAACCCACCACTAAACCACATACGTCCCTCAGTGCCACGTTTACACGTCTTTTAAATACCTCCAGGGATGGTGACTCCACCACTGCCCTGGGCAGCCTGTTCTAATGCTTAACAACCCTTTCAGTAAAGAAGTTTTTTCCAATATTCAATCTAAATCTCCCCTGGTACAACTTGCAGCTATTTCCCCTTGTCCTGTCATTTGTTACTTGTGAAAAGAGCCCGACCCCCCCCTGGCTGCCCCCTCCTGTCAGGGAGTTGTGCAGAGCCAGAAGGTCCCCCCTGAGCCTCCTTTTCTCCAGGCTGAGCCCCCCCAGCTCCCTCAGCTGCTCCTCACCAGACTCGTGCTCCAGACCCTTCCCCAGCTCCCTTCCCTTCCCTGGACACGCTCCAGCCCCTCAATGTCCTTCCTGAACTGAGGGGCCCAGAACTGGACACAGGATTTGAGGTACATCCTCTCCAGTGCCCAGCACTGGGGGAATGGTCATTTCCCTAAACCTGCAATTCACACTTTTTAGATGGATTTTAGAAATGGAAAGAAGAAAAAAGTCACACCAAGAAGAGTCTTTCCAATGGCAGGTATGAAAAGGTCAAGTAAGCAACATTATCACGGCATGATATAATCATACTTTGCCAAATTCTCCAGCTGTAAGACCTGCCTCCACCTGTTTTTAAGGTGAGCAAACTTCCAGCTGACAGACTTCATGGCCTTCCTTCCCAGCCTGACACAGAAGATGGAAGAGATGCTTATCCTACAGTTAAGGACCAGTCAGAAGCTTTTTTGAGTAAACTCATCAACCTGTATAGTATCAAAGCCTTCCATGAGGTAAATAAAAATGTTTAGTCACCATGTTTCTGGAAAAAGACCACCAGAGCTTAGACAAAACATTTCAAATCCTGGAAATGGATGTTTTATGCTGCTGCTGCTCACCAGCATTCACAAAACACCCCGATGATTTAATTAAAAATTTACAAAAGGACAATTTGTTTAATTATTGTCTAGCAAATCTCTGTGGAGCGCAGCAAAACTAATAAGATTCAGGTGAGTTTCCATCTGTGGCAGGCAATAAATCTTTCTGCACCAGGAGAAATGTAGGCAGTAAAAATACCAGGCAAGAGGATGCAAAATGAACCTTAAAATTAGGTGCAGTAAATGAAATTATTCTCCCACGAAGACATACACTGACAAAATCAGAACAGAATTCTGTTTCAGGAATATCAGGTCCTTTCTAGTAATTTTTGTAGTTCTTGTCACTATCTGGCTCTTAGAGTAAAAACCACATTTCCAGGTTCCCAGACTTGAGGAGGAAGTCTGGGACAAGGAGGAAGGCTGATGGGTTATATTTACAATGGAGAACTGGGATACAGACTTGAAAGAGAAGAGGAAAACAGATGAACCACAACAACAACAAAATCCCAAAATATTACACAGGAAGGGTGGGAGAGAAGAAAAAATGAAGAGGCATTTCCTGAATGATCTTGGAATAAAATGAAATTAGGAGATAATTCAGGAAACAAAACACAGTCCTTCCAGCAGAGAATCCCAGCACAGAGCGACAGGCTGAGCCAAGCAGGTGGGGGTACTGCTCCAGGATGTCTCCTCGGCCCCATTGCAGCTCCTGAGCCAGAGGCAGTGCCTCATTAGTAGAAGGAAAATCCACCTATCTCTAATCATTTAAGGAATCCAAGACCTTTTGTCATCCACAGCTTCTCACAGTTTTCGTTGTTTATTTGACACTGTGCAAAGTGCTCTGTATGATTGATATCTGCCAAAGGTACTTTCATCTGATACTGGTTAAACCTTGTGTTATCAGAGAGTAATTACCATTCCCTTGCCTGCGAAATAATGGATGACCTTGGGAAGGTGACCTGTGCTGTTTCCACCATCCCCACCCTTTCTTTTCCAAGCTGAAATGTCCTAGTCAATGCAATTAATGCACATATGGAAGCTGTTCTGTATCTTCAATCACTCCTGTTACTCTCCTCTTTGTAACTTCTACTCCTGGCAGAAAGAAAAAAATGGAGGGAAAACCGTAAGGAAACACAAAGGAAACAGAAGCAAGAACAAGAGTTTGTTTAAACAGTACTCCTTAGAAGTTAAATTACTAACTAGCAGAACCTGCCAACTATATCCCGCACATATACAATATTACCTTCCTAGCACGCATGGGGGTTTGATTAGAAACATAGTAAATTAAAAACTGTCTCATTTATATTCATACATCCGTTGGTACCAGTTTATTTCATAGTCCCTAATCCTGCCTTGCTGGTGGCTCATAGGAACATTTACAGGCTAGAATTTGGAACAGAATTCTTCTCTGGGTATTGCAGTTATTACAGTTTCTCAGTTGCCAGAAACCACCAATTTAGCAAGCTTCTTGAGACAAAAAAGCCCCCAAAGGGGAAAGAAAAACATAAAAAAAAAGCAGCAGCAACCATTTAATAGCCATGGCACAGATCTTTCCTCCTATAGTTTTGACTCCATGTACTGTTTCCAAAACATCTTAAAGACAGTGAGTCCTAAAAATGAGTTGTGAATTGTGTGAAACAAACAACCCAACCAACAAACTCATTTTCTTCTGCTAGCCTTAAACTCAATCATTTCACTACGTATTGTGTTGCTTTTCAGCTATGAAAAAACACCAGTGAATATTCCTCCCCTTGTTAGCATTTTCTATACTGTTATGGCTTTACAGGTTTTTAGCTGTCTCTAAACCAAACTAAACAACTCTAACCCATTTAGCCTCTCTTAACAGAGGACCCACAACCTCTCTCTGGCCACCTTTTTCACAGGCATCCTTACTTTGTGTTTGGTTACAGATTTTCCAGATCCTTTCGTGCAACAGATTCTGGCAACTACAGAGTGGATCATTTCAGAAAAGGGAGCTTAGTGAACGTTACCTTCAGGTCAGGTTAAAAAGGACTGTCTGTGTATTCCTTAATCCAATCTGAACACAGAGAACATGAGAAATAAGAGAAGTAGGGTAACTCTGCTGGCCTTCCAACCCACATCGTCTCCATCAGAAACAGTTTATACATTAACTCACACCTGTACATTTTATTTCCCCAAGCCCACGGATTTCCTGTGAAACACAGCACTGTGGAAGCACTATTATTTGTTGCACAACAAATTTCACTTGTAGCTGGTAAGAAAATGTAAGTGTACCCTTTTCAGTACTGTTATACAAGTATCAACACACACTGCAACAGGTGCAGAGCTCCGTAACAGTGAAACAAGGACTTTTCAGGAAAGATGTGTTTTCTAAAGAAACAGCTGTGCTCCAGAGATCACAGCTCAATGCTGAATCATGCTAAATCAGAAGAAATGCAGGGAAAAATGTCGGTGCATAATTTAAAATATACCACTTATTATTTCTATATTCATATATAAAAAACTTTTAAGCAAATTACTTCAATAAGAAGTAAAAGAGCAGTAAAAGTTCTTGATGTTCAGCTAATCTTACCTGTTCTTGAGACTCGCACACAGAGAACCTCACATCCAACTAAAGCACAAATGTTTTTAGCTTATTAAAGTATCTCCTCTGAAGACAGCCAGTATGAATGCTATTCCCATGGACTCTGAGATTCTCTCACCTTCCAGAGTTTCACCCCTTCCAGCTCTCTCAATGATGATTTAAGGCTACTGTCCCATTGCTGGAAAAACAACAGATGTCTGAAAGAACTGATGCAGTACACTGGAAAGCATGAACACACAAGACTCCTCATTAAAGTAATAGGGCATTATATAAATATATTTGACAGACCACAATGCCTGAAAAATGTGTTTGTTCTTGCCATTATAATTAGTGGGCTAAACCTGAACTCATTCTGCCAATACTGATTAGCATCATCTATGGACTGTTCAAAATGATGATCATAGGTGGTTTGGAATTTTGTAGATGTTAAGATGGTGCCACTTCACACAATGCTCATCAACGCTAAATTGCAACAACCACATCAAGTGACTTATCAGAGTTGAGTATTTCCCAAACGTTGGAGTTAAACCTTCAAGGAAATTAACATTTTAACAGTCAAAGCCCTTTGAAACTTGGCCATGTGGTAGATTTGTGTTTCTGAGTCTTTTCAGCTAAGCCTTCAGCCCTCTGCTCCATTTTGGGGAAGTATTTGTAGATCTTCTTGTGTTTTTTGTTTAGGTTTTTATATGCTTTGAAGAAAAAACACCAGGAAGTCTCTCTGACGTCCAAAATGAATAAAGCAGCTTGCAGTACAGTATTATTTTTCTAGATAAAACCTGTCCTGGGTTTCCCACTCAGTGTAAGCTTACCTTATAAAAGCTAACACATGATACTAACAAAATGAAATCTTAGCAAGACAAAGCTATAGGCTTAGAGTAACTTAACAGCTCAAGATCTAACACTAATCTTCATTATTATCTAATTCTTCATTACATTTTAGGACCATAGGACTGGAAGGGACTTCCAAGGTCACTATGTGCAGACTGCTGCTTCTCCAAGAAACTCTAATACATTAATTCCTTCCTAAAATGCAAGTTCTGCCTTAAGGCAATCAGATTTCTTCCTTGACCATGGTCCAGAATGTCACTGCTGACAGAACCTTTCCCATTTCCAGACCAACTGCATCAACATCTGGTTCATCTCTATTTACCCTTGTGCTAACACTGTACTCAAAGACAAGTTAGTTTCCTTCCTTAATGTTGTTCTTCCTAGTCAGAAAAAATAAAGAGCAAATTTGTTTACTGAATAGGAAATGCAATGAAATTGAAATTAAAACCCAAAACAAACCAGTAAGCTTTTATCTGGGCAGATTAACAAAGGCAATCTCTTTATTCTTTCTCAGCACTAAATTAATTACACTAAAGCCCAGCTCTGTATCTATTTCACTTCCTGGGTTTTTTTCCCCCTCTTAAGCAGATAACCCAAATTCTACCCTATAACCCACAAGATGTCTCACCAGTGCCTGAAGCCATAGCACACAGCACTCCTTATTTCATCCACCACATTTTAGGATGCATTTCCTTTCCCTCAACTCACGTAATTACTACGTGACCCTCTAACACATCCGGTTGTCTTCCTCGTTAGTCACAGCCAACTGCTGAGTTCCCAGCATACAGCAAAAATTCTTCTAGCCCATAATGGTATGGCTAAAAAGCTATTTGAAGTCAGCACAGCAGGAATGTGATGAAATTTAACCAATGATATGCAGCCCACACTGCGTAATTCTGGCTGGAAAATAACTCCAGAGTTTGTCATCTTCCAATTTAACCAGCATGCGTTTGCTTTTTACTGATGATACTGCCATAAATAATCATTAAGACTGGCATCATGATAAAATCCATGAAGAATAACACAACTACAACATTCTGGTCTAAAACTCACATTTTCTTTCCCTGTTACTTAGTTATTTCTCTAATGAAATCCAACCATGGGATCTGTTACACTTTTTCTACAAAACTCAGGTATTGAAGAAGGCACAAAGTGCAACCTTCCCTTGTTAAAACCTAACTCCATTTACTCCATTTAACATATGCCTCCATGTCTAACTATTTTTTCCTTCTAAGATTTCCTCTTACATCTTCCGTGTGAATCATATTATCCTCACAATTAGATATAAATAAGATACCTGGTATTCTGCAACCCTACAGCACCATTTCTGACTTGCTAGATTAAAGCAAGCATGTAATATGGCAAACACACTGGAAATCTGATTTTTTGCAGGGTGTGATAGTGGAAGATAAACACCCCTCTGACTTGAGCATACAAATTTTGTTCCATATCAACCGACACCACTGCGCTCACTGAAAGGAAGGACTAATTCATAAATAAGGACAGAGAAAATACTTGCTCTTGTCTTATGATTTCTTTCCTCTTCCTACTTTTAGATGGGAGAACAAGTTCTGATAGTTGCTTTGCAAGGTCTAATTCAGCCTTTATCTATGCTTGTTGATATTCAAGTCTGCAGTTTCCGTATCTACAGTGCACACAAGGTGAAGAGTCAGGTTGCACTCAAGCAGCTTTTAATTGAACTCTGATGACCAGGGTTGCTCCTAATTCAAAAAAATTCAGACTGCAAAGCTTGAGACTGATTTTTTTTTTAAAGAGAAGGTGCAGCAGGACTTGTTGGTGAGTGTTTTACCCATAACACCTCTGGAACCAGGACCTCACAGAACCCCTCCATGTCTACTTTAGTCTCCAACACACCTAAGTGTGAGGAAACAAAACTCAATTCTATTCACAGCAGCACAAAATCCAGTTTTACTCATGAAGGTTTAGAAGCACGTGAAATGAGTTACAACTATTACTTTCTACACCTCAGTTTATCAGAGATATTTTCCTGCTGGGCCACAGAAAATTTATATCGAAAGGAAACAGGTGGTAGAAGGGAAGAGAAACGACAAATAAAAACATAAACAAAAAAAAGAGTACAGCCCAAAAATTCCAATGGTACTTAAGTAAACAATGTGAAAGATACTGATCAGCAAATACTGCTTTCCTTGTTCCAGCTGGTCCTTTAAGATTAAATCTCCCCAAAAGCAAGATCCATCAGCATGGATATCAAATCCTGAATAAATCTAGCCTACAGAAGAAGGAAGGGGAATTGGAAAAGAAACATCTTGCAACTTGTCTCCAGCTGGAAAGACCACATCCCATGGCAGGGAAGGCTGACAAAGGCAGCAATCACTGAGACAAATTAGATGGAAGTACATTTTAACCTATTAAAGCCTTTATCCTATTAAGAGTCTTTTGAAGTTAGTATATTAACTCTTTCTTTGGAAACACAATTGCTGAAGATACTTATTATTTAGTGTAACTAAATGCCATTTCCAAAAGCTTTTGCAAGACTTAGGATGAATTCCTAAGCAAGCTTTGTCCAGATGAAGAACTGTAAGAAGAATCAACTACCATAAACTGGGTTTGTATTATCATTTTCACAGGAATAATGATCAGTATTCAGGCAGTTACAGGATAGAACTAAACTCTCAGTAGGGAATCCTCAATCTTGTTTGCAGGCTGGGGAGAAGGATATGCCTGGAGTGGCTCTTTGATAAAACTGGACTCCACATAGATAAACGTCTGTTATCCATCTGGTGCTGTAATTGGCAGACTTTATATATAAGAAATGTGTTGCTCAGCCTTGCCTGTTCATATAAAATGTCACCACAACCTTTACATTTTGTGTGGGATGTAAGTTTGTAAAAACCAGCAGGTCTACCCTGAGTTCCAGCAAAATCAACACGCACTCTTTAGTCCTGCTTTTCCTCTTTGAATTCCAGCTTGTTAGTAAGGCACCCACAGAGGTCACCTTGGACAGCAATGAGAGTCAAAGGGAGCTCCTTTCTGGGCACTGTGTCCTTTCATGACTTCAAAGAGAGGTCTATCAACAGCAGGTGCCCACAGAGCACACAGGGCTCACACGTGGCCACAGATGAACACGCCAGCTCCCAGCACAGCACAGTTTGGCCATCAGCCACATGCTGAGGCTGGACAGTCTCAGGACCCTGCTTGGCCAAGGTACATTCTGAAGGTGCCTCAATGAAGCTGAGTCTCTCCACTGGAGCTACACACACAGCTCAGTCCCCCTTCCCTCTCAGGATCCTGTGCAGAGTTGCTTTCTCTATTACCAGCTTAGGCTGGTAAATAAAGTGTTGTAGCCTCTCCCACTCGTATTTGTTTGAGGCTGAGTATCATCCTTTGTCATTCCAACCCTGCAGTTCTCAGACTCGTTGTCACCCCGTGCCACATAATCACACACAGTGATATGATACACATATGTACAGACATCTGCTCCATGCCATCCACTCGCTCTTCTGTAACACTGAATGGCAAAAATAACCCTGACATGGAAACTACTTCATGCATTACACTACTCATGAACTAAAAGCAAAGCATATTGTACCTTGATAAGAATAAGAGGTTATTTCCCACTGAAGGAAGCCACTATTTCCCCCAGTAGGATACAAAAGGGAAGGGTCAATGCTGTCCTAACACAAAGGTGAGGCAGGGAGCCAGTACTCCCAGGCTGCAGCAATGCCCAATGGCTTGGTTTCCTCACACATAACCTCATTCTTCATCCCATGCTTCAAGTCACTGCCAAGGTCTAACAACGTAATTAGAGGTTTCCTGCAATGAGTGGCAAATGCAGGTGAACACTTTGAGTGCAACCACTACAGCAGTGCTTGTAAGTGGTTAAGTAGCAGGGAAGAGGAAGAAATACTAGAGAACAATTTCAACAGCAAAGGTTGCTCAGTATTTACCTAGAAATCACATTAAAGCTATTGTTTAAACACCTGACTTGTTTCAAATTTCATCAGTTCTGGTAAGAAATATGACTGCAAGACTACACACAGAGTTAAGACAGAGTCATCCAAACTACTCTGTGAGGAGCAATAGTTTAACTATTGCCTGGTGTCTCTCTTCCTCGTGCTCTCTCTCTCACTATGCCTTCCAGCACAGTAAAACTCTGAGAGGGGAAAGGCAGCATCCTCTGGCAGCGTTCCTTTTGAGGGTGGCAGACAGTACTGCCCAAGGGATTTCAGATCAAGGATCACTCTCCCAAACTAAGGCTTGCGAGAGCAATGTACGTGGTCAGCAATGACAACACACTTGCAATCGTCCAGCAGAACCAAGGAGAAAAAAGCCAGAACAAAAAGACATCAAATAACTTACGCATACATCAACCACAGAGACAGCCAAGAACGTAAACCTGTATCTTCCCCAAAGAGAGCTTCTGACTGTTTATTTTAAATTGAGAAGCAAAAATCATGTGGCAATAATATTAAAAAAATTCCATTATGTTCAATTAAGTGAAAAAATAATCTGGCATATAGAGTTCCCCTATTATATATTGACTCCTTTTACTTGGCTTTTATTCTAAGGTCTGTGAAACAAAGTCTGGAACAAACTGCAGCTGACTGTATTAGAAAAAAGTGTTCATTACACAGATTTATTTTTTTTACAAAATGTCTAATGCTCCAATGAAACAGGTATGTAAAACAGAGGTTTAATTTGAAATCTGAATGTTGTTCTGGGGAAAAAAAAAAAAAACAACCCACCAAAAAAACCCCAACCCAAAAACCCTTTCCCAATTTATCTCAGCAGAGACAATTTTCTAAATTAGTTCAAGACCTCCCAGTCCTGCAGTAACCTTCACAGATAACTGAGATAAATACTCATTCCTGTATCTACTATTCTCAGGAGAAATACTCCTTATCAGGAGTATCTGAAGTGCAAAACATTGCTTCTATACTTGTATTTTCATTTTGTCCAGCTCTGTAAATAACAACACACAAATGTCAAATTTCTTAGCAGGTTTTTGCAAATTGTGCCTTCACAAATAAGCCTCCTCTAAAAATAAGGAGCTCCATCCCATACACACACACAAAAACAATATTAAGGTTCCAACTCTCATATGTCTTTGAAAGAAATCACCAAGAAACAAATTCAAACTTTCTGTAGTGGAAGGAGCACAATCAAGAGGAAAATTCTTTTTCTCCTTTTTTTTTTNTTTTTTTTTTTTTTTTTTTTGAGAAGGACTGATTGTTTTCATCAATGTCACAAACTGCTTGATACATTCAAATATTTTGTTTAATATGAACAGCATAATGGACTATAATGGAACACGTTTTGTGCTGAATTACGTAACAGCAAAGGTATGCAAGTTTAATCAACTATTACTTCGCATATTCCCTGCTTGAAGTCAGGCAGTGTTCGCACTACAACTCACACATTCCTCAGCGCTGTAAATGGTCAGCGATCGCCACTCCGGGCGTCTCCGTAGCCCAAATCACACTGCAGTGATGCTGCTCCCTCCCAGCCTCCCAGCACCGGCCCGGCCTACGGGCAGCGATCTGCAGCAAAGTGACCCAAACGCCGCTGCGGGCACCAAAAAACCACAAACAAACAAACAAAAAATATCCCAAACCTCCCAGCCCTACCTGAGGAAGCCGGAGCTACTCACCGTTCACGGCTGCGGGAAACTGAGCCATCGCGGTCCCGAGTGCGCGGCGCTAGCCCTCGGCCATCTGCAACACGGGAACATCGCGCGTTAATACCCAGCAAGGGCAGCGCCGAGCGGGGCCCGTCCGCCCCCGGCCCCCGCTTCCCACAGCGAACAATGCCCGGCCCGGGGCTGCTGCTGGACCAGCGGCATTTACACCGGGGACGCGTGAGGGATTTCTTTTCTTGTCTTTTTTTTTTTTTTTTTTTTTTTTTTTGTACAGAGTATGCAGTGCAGTCCTGATCCTTGTGGCAGCGCTTAAAGGAAAACAGCACCAAGCGTTCGGAGGGATGCACACGGAGAGCTCCCGGCTCGCCGGGACACACGGCTGGGCACAGCACGGCCCGGCCACCCTGTAGGTCCCTGCCAGCTCTCCCCGGCAAATAGTCAGTGTTTCATTAAAAAAAAAAAAAGAAAAAAAATAGAAAAAAAAAAGAAGTTCAGTGCACAGCTCCGTAAGCAAAAGCTGCTGCTGAGCAAAGCCGAAAACCAATTATTACTCAAATTCATCCATTCCAGCACTCCACGCACTATTAACAAAGAAAACACTCTTACATGATGTATTCTGAAGAAAGGGCTCATCCCAATAAAAATCTGTCATCAGCCAGTTTTGCAGAAGCAACACAATGGAGTTATTCCTTCTCCTGAGCTACTGCATAAAGACTCAAAAGCAGCATTTAAACAGCGTCTCAATAGAATTTACTTCTACAATAAATATCAGAGTACTAAGATTTTGTTTTTCTAGTGTGCATCCTTTCACGAGAACCCGTATAAAGAATTCTTTAGAATTGCAAAATATTCACTAATACTTATCTGAGGGAAAAGCATGAACAATTCACTGCTTTACAAATGTAGAACTAAGACAATGAAGTGAACTTTGCTTTGGATGAGATAATTTTACTTAAATACTGAAATCTCTACATCATAATCGTTGTGCTCTATGTGGAGGACCTATTGTACAGGATGAAGTTATGAAATGAAATAATGTGTTTCAATTTAAAAATACATGAATCATATCTCACTCACCCCCTTTTCAGACACCAAACCTCCAACCCACACACACACAAAACACCTTCACCTCTCAATACAGCCACGTATTTTAATATTAAGTACAGAAATATCACATCCCCCGTACTCCCTTCCTGCAAAGAAACTCCTGCACATCTCAGCACAAAAATCACACAACTGGAAAGCACTCTGGTTCCACTTGAGGACAGGAAAGCATTTTTTCGTATCTATTGCACATTTCTCCAATAAAATTAAAAATGTCTGGGATCATTTGTTGACAGTTCTCCATGTATAGTTCACATCATCATTTTTATATATACATACATTTGTGGCTACACACACATGTACACATATCTACTTAAAGAAAGTAAATGGAGTGGTTGGTGAGTCCAAATGCTCTCTCACAATGACACTAGGTATCAATAACAGAAAGATGAGAAAAGGAAGCATGGACCTATTCCAAGACATGGACCTACCAAGCAGCCTACCAAGAGACACTTGAGATCTATAAAGAGCCTTCCTGAAAAATGCTGCCAATGTTGTTAAACACTTCTACAGCACATTTCTCTGCAAAAGCTGTTCTGTCAAGGAGGTCTAAAAGAGAACCTGAAACCATGACACAGAAGCAGGATGCTGGAGAACACCCCCAGAATCACCAGATTTCTACCTGCATGTGACTTGCTCCAAATTTAGTCTTACTGGTTAAGGGCTACACATTTGATCTTTCCTCCTACTCACTTTATTCTCTTAATTTCAGGCGGCTTTTATGTTTTTATTTTTTTTAATGAGTAATCACAAGAACATAGAATATCCCAAGATGGAAAGGACACAAGAGGATCATTGAGTCCAACTTCAGACTCCACACAGGATGCCCTAAAAGTTAACCTGTGTATCTGAAGAGCACTTGGCCAAACACTTCACGAACACCAACTGGCTTGGGGCCATGACCCCTTCCCTGGGGAGCTTCTTGTGCATGATTGCCCTCTCTGTGGAGACCTTTTCCTTATTTCCAGTATCAATGTGCTGTGATACAGCTTCAAGCCATTCCCTCATGCCCTGTCACCAGGAGAAGAGACCAGCACTTCCCTTGCTGCTTCCATCACAAGGAAGATGTAGACAGCAATGAAGTGACCCCCTCAGTCTCTTCTCTGAACTGGACAAACCTCATATCCTCAGCTGTTCCTCAAAAGTCTTGCCCTCTAGTCCTTTCACCACCCTCATTTCCCTCCTTTGGACACGTTCTGATATTTTTATATGCCTCTTACACTGTGGGGCCCAAAACTGGACACAGTACTGGAGGGGAGGCCTCACAACACAAGTCAGATAACTATCAAACAATACAGGTCTGATAGTAAACTGATTAACTCTTAAAGCCCCACATCTCAAGATATATTTCTGAAATACCTTACACAACTCACAGTTACAGAGAAAGTCACATTTTGCATTGGTTTTGATGAAATGGCTTGTGTAGATTGAGTTGAAAACCTTCAACTGCTGAGCACGTGAGTGGGAGAAGTAACTCAGGCAACTCATGCACATAAAATGGGGAAATCCCTTCCCCTCATTTTCATGTCCCTAGAGCTGCAACTATACCACATTTTAAAATCAATTTCAACTGAAAAATTTTGAGGACTTTGATGTTGCTTTCGCTTGGTAAGGGTCATTCCTATTTAGGAAAGCCCTAAGTGCATCTATGGAGGATACATGTTCCTGGTTCATTTTCATCAGCAAAAATAATGAGCACCCCTGCCCAAATTATCAACACAGGATTTTTCAGTGTACCTGAAAATTCCCCAGGTTTCCCAAGTCTGGGCTGAACCAGCCTGGTAAATGTGTGCTGGGCATTGCCATGGAGATGAACCAACAGCCAAGGTCCAAAACCAAGAGGGAACTGCCCAATGGATCTGAACTGAGAGTACATGGCAGCAATGTGATGTGATTAAATCATGTTTTAGCTCTGTTGTCTCACTATTATGTCTACATGCAGACCTTGTCATATTTCAAATAAATACTAAACTTGAAGGGCACCAAAACCCTCCTACAGTAACCCTTACAACTAGAGAAAACTATGACCTTACAGAAGTAACCAAAAATCATAAATGGGACTTTTACAGGATTTCGTACATGTCACCAGCACTGGGAACGTACTTGTATCCCTTAGCACAGACCCACTTCATTCAGACACCAGGACTACACCAAGCACAGATATTTCTCCAATGACAGATTCTCAAGTTGTACCAAGAATAAAAAAAGGAACAATAAAGGTATTGCTGCAATATAATTTCCCCTCACTCAATTTTTTTTAAAGAAGGAGGAAACAGCCCAGTAAACTCGAAATCTACACACATTTTTCGAAAGTCTGCGAAAACAATCCTTCCCAAAGAATGGAGCTTGCTCTCAACAAGTATTCTGCCTTTTGCATTTCCCCAGCACATCCCAAAGGCTTGGAGATTATGCATATATCAAAGCTAAAAGCAGCTTATTTTCACAAATTGCAAATAAACTTTCTACAGTCACCATCCATAAAGACCTACAAAGGTGTAAAAGCACCTTAAACCTTTAGGACACAAGTGTGAGCCATTTATTTATCAAGGGAAATCTCAGCAAAATATTCTCACTTTAAGACAAACTTGGGCTTTTCAAGAATGATTCTGATAACTTCTAATCATTAATGGAGCTGAAAGCTGTAAATTTCCAAGGACCCTTTTTACACAATGCCATATAGAAATGTTCACTGAATAAAGAAAATAAAAATCAAGAAAATACTATAACCAGTGTCCCAAATAGATGATATTGATGGAATCATGGCCTTCACCACCAGAGTATTTCACAGAAAATTGTTTATTTCTGCAAAATGCTCTAGAAGATGTGCTTGGTGAACTCAGTCACGAGTCGTAAGAAACTGCAGCAGATACAGCACAAAATCCATGGTGTAACAACACCATCAAACATCCTTATGAACACTGTAGATGACGTTAAGTCCTGCTGCCATTTAGGGTGAAAACAGGAAAACTTGGATCTTACATTTAAACGGCAGAACAGCAAGTTCTTGTAAACAAGCCTCTGACTAGCCCCGATCTCTAGAGCACTAATTGTTTTCACAAACTGACCTGCCAGACTGCAACTTCTGTTCCCTCTCTCAGTGCTCATTATAGTTGATACAAGTGGAGAGAAGAAATGAGGGGATTGCAAGAAGCAGGGGGCACATCAGGACCATGCTGAAAGCATTAGAAAACATCAGAGCTGGGCAGACTGCACATGGAGGGGAAAAAAGCTTTTTCTTTTCCCCATCATAGGCATATTGCCATCTTGTGAAGGGCAGCCTTACCACAATCTTTGTTAATATTTATACTTGAATCAATTATTTTTTTCAAAACATTTCTCAGAAAAACCACAGCCACATAGTTTTAGGAGGAATGAAGGTCTGGTGCACCAGCCTCTGTCTGGAAGAAAGCAAATACCATGGAAGCAGCATGTGTGGTCACACTGTTACTCTCTTCCTTTTCTCCATGGCAGGAGGAAGATACATTGTGGAATTTTGCTGCAAGAGCCAATTAGCAAGGACAGAGACTGCAGCACTAGTGACCTGATTTACTCTTTGCAACACCTGTAGATCTGGACAACGCAAAGACGACTCATCAGTATTTGCAAAGCAAGCAGTGATCCTGAAATAATAGCCCATGTAGTTGCTTCCTGCTTTTTTTGGAATACTCTCTTAAAAATGAGAGAATAAGAAGCATTAGTAAGGCATTGTGAACCAGCACAGACTAGAACTCTTCTTTGTTCAAGACATACTGGTATGAGAGTTTACTGATTAAAAAAAAAACAAACAGAGAAACATGTCAACATTGTGGCAGGCCAAGCATTTATCTCCTCTATACAGTACAGTTATACACAGCCACATGGCCTTTTCAAAATGCACTGTAGCCAGCTTACAAAGTCCACCCACTCTGATAACAAACGAATGACATCAGTGACAAAACGGAGGAGTTGACTGTGGGTAGCACATTGCTGGCTCCTCCTGCTGCCCCTGCTACTGTAGATAACAGTACTGCAAGCCTTAGTTAATATTTTGACACTTGAAGGAAAAAAAAAAGAAAAAAGGGGTTAAATATTTTACTTCTTAACCCTGTGGTACGAAGCCCCTTCCTTGCTCACTGTGAAGGAGAAACTTCCTTCCCAACAGTGATCCAGACACAACACAAAAAGTATTTTTCTGACAAATATCCTTCTGCCCACCTTGCCTGACAAATAGGTTTTCTGAACATACTGACTATCCAAAATACAAGAATTTCTGTTTCAAAAAACAGAATTGTGTGGTCACTCTTGCTGGGTTTACTCTGTTTCTTACACAGCTGCTCAGCTCTGAAAGCACCCATTCAAAGTATCAAGACACAGTTCAGCTCTCTCCTCTGTTTCTGGAGGTTAAAACTGATCTTTTCTTCCTCCTTAGGAGAAGGTTTCCCCCATTTTATTGCACAGTCAATCAAGGAGATCCATGAACAGTGTTTGGAATAGTAACGTCAATTCAGGACTTCAACCTCCTACAAGAAATTCTCTACATCAAGGCAGAGATCCGCAGGTCCCTCTCTGTATGTCCATGCCCCTCCAGCTTCAAATCTTCTTTGCAAGAAGGAAATTACCCTGAAGGAGAGAATGAGAATCCCACTTCAGGAAGCTCACTATTTAAATCCCTGGCCCTTCTCCCAGGAGACACAAACTTCCTCAGGAAAAGATGGGAATTGAACCCAGTTCTGTCACGCCCTGGAAGAATACATTCACTAACCTGATCCCAGACAGACAGACATCACCACCTCTGCTTGCTTTGCTTAAAAAGGAAATGAAAAAAAAGCAAAAAGCAGAGGGTAGACTATTTATAAGATTATTTTTTAAAGGCTCTGAGCTTCTACCTTCGAGAAGGAACTCCAGGCTGCATATTGTAACCTTTCCAGAGAGCTGAGTGAGATACACTTGCTCCTCAAGGGGTGGTAACTTAAAATACTCTTGGGTTTTGTTTTTTTTTTGCTTCCTACTTTCTAATTCACATGACTCCCTACTCCATATGCCATTTTTTCTAGATTCTGTTTTAAAAGACATCAATTCTCACATCTAATTATTTGCAAGCATTGTACAAGCACCCTTAAATGCTGTTTGGTGAGGTCCACACACCTTGAAACCTGCAGTTCTCCACTTTCACGCTGTAACTCCTAATTTATGTCAATATGGACTTGGGCAAGACATAAGTATTTGATGAGTTGTCTTCATTATTTTCTTACTTCAACCATGACTGGAAACATTGAGAGCATATTACTTTTAAGCTTATTCATTTGAAATCTTGCCACCTCAGAGGAAATTTTTGAGCCCGCTCCTGTCTTTCCACCAGGAGCACAAGCAAAATGCTAACAGAGAAAAAAAAACAAAACAACTAAAAGAAGAATTCTTAATGTTATTTTCTCCTTATGATAGAAGAGATGCTACTTAACTTGCTGCTCAGCTTTCAGTCCCAGATAACAGTGCAAAATGTACAGAACATCTAATGGGCTGCTATAGCAAAGCATAAAACAAAAGATATGTGAGCACTCTTCTGTGCTCAGCAGAGAACAATCTTTGACTACCTGTAAAACTAATTAAAGTAAAACATCCAGTGAGACTGGATTTACAGTTTAGGTATCTGCTTTCAAGCTGGGCAGGTGCACAAAACCACCACAGGCTTAACTTCTCAAAATTGAATGAGATGACAGGCAGAGAGGAGAAAGGCCACAAGAGACCTTCAAAGCAAAGAAATGGTGTTTATCTCTGATGAATCAAAAAAACAGGGGAACCTCGTGGGAGAAGAGGTAAAGATCAGCATAAGGTAGTCAAAACAGGAAAAAATAACTAGGTAGGAGTATTTCAGATGGATAATGGATGGGTAAAAATGCATTCCCCAAAGTGACACAGAAAAGTGTGGTTGTAATGGGGATTCTGCCCAGCACAGGAACTCTGAGACCAGCACTCTGGTCCTGAGGTGGCCCCAGAATTCAGGCAGGGTGGCCACAGCACCTCTCCCCTGCTCCAGATGAAGACTCCTGCTCCTGACCCCACTCCCACCCACAAGTCTCATCCATGCTTACATTATCAAGAACAGTCCTTCAAATCATCCAGTTGAAGTGTGGTCTCTTAAACCTTTACCACTGAGCTCTAGAGCATACAGCAATCATGTTTTGACCACCACAATTGAATTTCATGAACTTAGGGAACAAATTATCACCTGTGTTAGACAAACATCTCAACATCATGTAAAATCCTGAGGGGCAAAAGCACCTCAGTTAGAAAGACACTTCTCCTACCTTAAAGTCGTAACAGTGTAGTGGAAAAAACTAGAAAGTTTTAGCTTTTGATTAGTAAAATTCTTGACCTTTGAAGGATAAGACTAAAGTATTATTTAAATCAGCTCTGATTTTTGATACATTTATTAGTATAGCCATAATAGGTAATTTTTTTTCACATTCCAATGGTAATATTTTTAGAAACAAAGAAGAGTTGACTCCCATTTCCTGTTCTTCCCTTACTTCATGTGTCTGCTGTTGAATCACTAACTGCAGATACTGCTCATGACTGATGCCACAGCATTTCACAAGCTCCACTTGCATCAGCCTTGAACATTTTCACTAGAAGAGCCAGCTCAGAATTATTATCTGCTACTTCTGAAGCAACAACATCCCGTATCAAAGTGTCTCAAGTCAAACTGGCTGCTCTCACAATCGCTGTTCCAAAGGAGCCATGACTTTTCTGGATCAACCATGCCTTTTCAACTATCTGTAACTGCCAAAACGTTTAAAAATAGTTCTCAGGTACTTGTCCTCTATTAGGTAATTCCAGTGCTTTGTGCTACTACTGTCATCATGTTACATCATTTGAATTTCATGTGCTGTTCTGAAAATAAGAGTTACACAACACTGTGCTCCTCTATATATTAATGTTCAATCCATTATTTTAAGTCTAGGATCCAAGTAACCAACCTGGCCAGATTGTGTTCCTATACTGACAAAGTTCTAAATATTCTTAATTTAAAGAAAAATGACATTTTATCAGCTCCATTTTTAGTTTATAATTTTTATGTCACCTAATCCTCACCTTTACAACATTTGGTGCTAATGGCACAACAATACCAGAAAAACGAGTTACTACAGTCCCTGCATCATCTTGCAAAGGGCAATAAAAAACTGTATGTGTAGAAGTAAGAAGAACTCCTCATGAAATAAAACCCCCTATTTTGTTTTCTAAAGAAAAGCTTATTTTATCCTTAAATAAACCTGAGAATAATAAAAAAAATAACAAAAACCACCATCCTGATAGACAAGTGAATTAATGAAAGCAGTAACATTATAGTAACCAAGCAACCAGAATGCTTGAATTCTTAGCTTGCTTGCCTAAGAGTATGAGACAGGAGTAGTTAATGTGTATTTTGATGAATCCCATCACCCAGCATGAACCAAGCTTAACAGAAGGGTGTCCTTTGCAAAGATCTTAACTGACTATAATATTCATAAAAAACAGGCAACCAGACAGAGAAGGCACAACCAAATTTAGTGCCCTCAAGGAAGAGAAAGACTGCTGTATGTTTGAGTACCAATATTAGACACCAGAGGACCCACATGGCTAAAAGCTGCTCTAAATATACTGACCATGAGAAAAAATTCAACACAGGCTCACATCTGATCAGACTCAGACAGCCAATGCCACAGAAAACAAGGCTTCACTGCTCACAGCTGGCTTAAAATTTTGGCTTACATTGGTCCGTCACTGGAAGGAACTTGAACTTACACATAGACATAAATCTCCCAGTTCTATATTGATCAGGATTCAAACACACCATTTCCAGAGGTAATTCCAGTACATGCAATATTTGCAACTAAGCATTTGAAAATTTCAGGATCACTTAGAACAGCTGTTTAGCCCTTCTAGAAATCCAACCAGGCACTCTAACACGAGTGTTTCCCCTCAAAATAGTCTGATGTGCCATCTATCACCAACCAGGGCACACAAGAACAATGCAATTTTAAATGGTGAAGTTAAAGGGTGATACTATGTTTTTAAAGGTAAAAAGAATACAGTAATGACCCTATTTCACCCCACATCTAGGTTCAACCTCTGAACCTCAAAGTACACTTTGTGGTAAGTGTTTTACTGACAAGCGATAGTGCTTGAAATAGGTCAGCAGTCATAAAAAAAGAGAACTCCCTAATTAGCACAACTTTACCTTTGTTATCTTTATAATCACCAATCAGCACTAAAGACAAAAAAGCCTAAGAAGGGTTACTGACTTTCCCACATCATTCAGCCACATAGGGTGACCCTTCCAATCCAAGCAACACCCCAGTCTCTGTCAGCCAACTACTGCTGTCATGATTTTCACAGAAGGACTGTCTACATCAAGCTTCACCCCAACACTTAAAAACATGGCAGGATCCATCATCTAATATCCTTTGCCAAGAGATGTAACATTACATTGAACTGAAAGCAGCTTTTGAAAGTCAAAATAACTTGAAAACAAGGAAGTAGAGCATTTGCATACATACACATGGAACAAATCGCAGCCCCAGTGCTGCCAGGAACACTGGCTAATGTCACTGTAAGACCAAACTCTGCTATTTTTGGGGGGTCTTGGTGACTGGTCAAGGATCCTGGAAGGTGACTGGAAAAAGGCAAACATCCGACCATACACCTGAAGGGCAAGAGGGACAGCTGACCAATACAGAAGGCTGCTAAGTCTGACTTCAGTCCCTGAAAAGATTATGGAGCAAATCCTCCTGGGACCCACCGACAGACACTTGAAGACGACAAAGGTGATGGGAAATGGCCAGCACGTGGCTACTGAGGACAAACCACACCTGGCACATCTCATCTTTGAGATGACTGGCTCTGTGAACGAGGGCACAGCAGCTTGACACTACAAAGGCTTTTAACCAGGTCTCCCACAGTATACTCGGAGCCAAACTGGTGGAAAATAGCTTGAAAAGGTTGACAGTAAACTGAGTGGAAAACCTGCCTGACCATCAGACTCAGAGGGCTTTGATCAGTAGTCCCAAATCCATCTGGTTGGAACTAACGATGCTCCCCAGGGGCTGATACCATGGCCAGTATTGTTGAATGTCTTCACTGGCATCCTAGGCAATGGGATGGATGTACTCTGAGCCAGTGTGGACACCAAACTGGAAGGGCTGTCCAGTGAGTTTTTGGGACCTCCACCCTCAGAGGTAATCCAAACACAGCTCTGAGTGACCTGACTTAGCCATGCTTTTCATAGGCTTGGACCAGATGACCTCCAGAAGTCCCTTCAAAACAGTATCATTCTGTAACTACATTTGAGATAAATAAAAACAAATGAAACAGTTAAAAGCTTTTTAAAAAACAAGATACTGGAGATATTTCTTTTCAAGTGAAAATAGGCCAGAAATTAACATTACAAATAAAGATGTCCAATTTTTGAACCAAATTCTTGAATTTTTGAAGTTTTAAAAAGGCAAAGAGAACAGCTCTGGTGTTGAAAAGAAAAATGTCATGAAATGCTTTTTTCACATATTTTGCATGCTGATCAAATTAAATCTTTTGAAGCAATAGCAGATAATTTACTTGCAAACTGTTAACTAAAAGGTTATCTCCCAGACCAGAGACATCTGTCTCAATTTGTGACAGGAACTAATCTGGACTACACTGCCTTTCAGGAACTAATCCCAAGGTATTTTCCTGACAGATGCCTATTTTCAAAGGCTGTGAAGGGTTTTGATAACACCCCAAGCAAAGCATGCACATCACCTTTCACTTTCCAAATGCTGCCTCATTTTCCTCACCAGCTTCTGACAAGCAGCTCAATGAAGAAATATTATCACCTCCAGACTTAGCTTCATTTTCCATAGCTGCTACTTTCCTATGGCATGAAATTGATTCACTTTTCAACATTAAAGACTACAACAGAAATATTTGTAAAAAGCTTTGCTGTAAGTACTCCTGTGGCACAAATCACTGTAATACCTGAATCTCACTGAATCTCAATAAATAAAGCCTTCTCAAAAACACAGTTCAGAATCATCCACATGTCACTTCTGCCTTGACCTATCTCATTCTGTCTACAAAAATGGTTAAAAAAATAAGTACCCATAAGGATTAGGTGCTTTGACCAGCACCTATGGTAGGTAACACCATTATTTTTATGATTAGCACAAACAGACCATAGGTACCCCATTTTGTTATTGTTACTGCTACAGGAACATCCTTTTTGCTTCTATTACAGTGACAGCTACAACTCAGCCAGGGACACGTCCCGTACCCCAGATCTTATACAGATGGAGGAGAAAAAAGCAAATGCAATTCCCTCAGGATAGTAATTCAAAGAATAAGCATATTCACTTGATCTAATTTAGGCATCTGAGTTAGGAGGCTAATCTGACAAAAAATTCTGTTCAGCAGAGAGCACGGAGCAGCCTCAATCCATGTCTGCAGGCATCATGCAGTTCTCTCCACACGATACGGAGCCCAGAGTCTGAACTAGGGCTTCTCTAAATGCTCAAGAGGTACGGTGGTGTGAATGCCCCTCCCAGCTGAGTCAGAATAAAAAAATACACACAAACAAAACAGGGGAGGTAGAGTGGAAACAAGGTAACAAAAATGAACCACGTTTAGTAGCAGAACGAAGAGCAAGTAGCTATTTATCCAATTAGGGCTCAGCACTCACTCCTTCTAAATGTCACTGTCGCACCAGCAGATACAGAAGTTTGTTACAAGCAAATTTCAGATGAATGATTAAGAGTTCTTGAGAGCAAGCAGCAATTTTTGCGCCACCGATGTTACCCACACCACGTTCTGCTCCACACGCCCCCCGAGCTTCCCTGTGCGCATTCCGGCGTGGGAGCTGCGGCCACCACAGGCCAGCACCAACAGCGAACGAGTTCAAAACCCATCATTTTCCCAAAAGAGCGACGCAGCCGATCGAGCAGCCTGGACACACGGGCAAAGAACCTTCAGACTTACCATTCCCGTGTTTTCGATGGGGACTTCCCAACTGATGTTTAAGAGAACCGCTGCAAGAATAACTTCAAGAACGCAGGCACTATCTTAGAGCACGATCTACTTTCGAGTTCTGCCATGTGACAGATGTCAAAGCCCCAGCTGCCGTGAAAATCATTTACTGTATTCAAAATGGTACCTTAATGTTTAGGGAACCGAATCACGTATCGCAGCCTCATTTTATTTTCTGAATTACGTTATGCCGCGGTGAGAAGTCGAGACCGAGAAAAGCCAGTCTATTTACAGACAGAACCATCTGCAAACTTTAACTGCAGAAACCAGCCCGGTTTCTCCAAACTCCGGGTTTTCACAGTTAACTAGCCGGAACAAAATCAGCATCACCACAAGGAACTGGGCTCTACAAACGCGTCCGAGTCACCTCACCTCGGCAGGGCGCTGCCCTGGGCGCTGCGGGAGCTCTTTGGGCACGGGCACCGGGATCTCTCCGCTCGCAGCGCACTGACGGAGCGCAGGCGAGCCGCGNCGCTGCCCGAGGCCGGGCTCCGCCGCGGCCGGGACGGGGCTCTCGGAGCCCGGTGGAGGGGTCGCCGTGCCCTGGGGTGCAGCCCCCGGGTCTGGGCCAGGCTCGCCAAACAGTGCCGCGGTCCGGGCATGTCGGCACCGAGCCCGTCGGTGCCTTGGCTGCACGGCAACAGCTACTGCTTAAGGACCTGACAGAGGATCTACCCCGTCCTTGCTCACATCTGTCCCACTCGATTCCAACTGCTGTCTCCTCATCTGCTCCATGAGTTACCTTTTCTTTAGCTTTCCGGCTGTATCCCAGTCCTCTCCTAGAAGCTGAAAAGCTCTGTTCTGCACAGGCAAAGCTCCCAGGTAAGGACAATTCTTCTGCCTGGGAGCAGGAAACATCACCCTTGGCGCTTTTCCATGGGAAGCGTGTCCCGCTGGGACCCCCGCACCAGCGCGGAGGGCGCTGGCACCAGCAGCTGAACTGGGCTCACGCCAGGCACTGCTCGGTGCACTGAAATACGTAGGGTTTCAGGGGGTCATCTCTCCAAAAACTGAAGAATCCGGTAGGAAGGAAACACGTGGAAAATGCCATCATTTTTAAATACCAAACGTTTTCCTGCTCCAGCGAGTGGATCTCGCCGTGCACAGACGATTACAGCGCCTTTCTGCTATGCTTTTCCTGGGTAGGTAATTACCTATCACCTTCGTACAGAACAGATTTTTCCACTGACTCATTCTTCTGGGTTCCTAATGAGCCTTTCCAGTTTGTTACACCTTTTATCATTCACGGTGATTCCAGAACAGCCACGTTCCTGTGCCACGCAATGGCCACATCCTAGCACATACCACTGGCAGTATTTGTGCTTACACACCTGATGTTTGCATTTGCTGTGGCAGCTGCCACATTGCACTGGCAGCATTCATGCATTTACCCCTTGTGACCTCCTCAGCCCTCATCTGATTCACTGCTTTTGGAGATACAGCATTCTCCTCCCTCACACCCAGCCCAAAGACATGCTCTGTATTTTTATCCTATGCACAGACAGCAACCTCGGCTTTGATGCACAGGTATTTACTGTGTAGGTGGATTAAAACACGTGTTATTCAAGGGGCCTAGGTGGCCTTGGGCTGTTTTGAAGTCATCTGCAGATTTCATGAGCAGTGCTTCATTTAATTCCAAATAATTCACTGGGATAACAAAGCAGCCCTGGGTCAAGAACAGGCTTCTCTGAAGCCCAATTAAAAAGTCTCTCATCTGACATTTTTCACTCGAATTACTTTCTAACACCCCTTAAAATGCAGCCTTTAATCTGTTTAGTACACATTATAGTGATATAGCAGTTCTAAATGTGACTTTGTTGTGTTGGCAACACCTCCAGCCTGCTCTGGACTGAAGACAAGGGCTTGCTTAACAGTTTACAGGTTCTTAAAGGCCATTGGAGAGAGAATTAAGATAACAATAAACCAGATAAACATGTTTCTCCTCATAAGACAAAGCAGATTAGGTTGCTGCATACAGTAGTTAAGTATTGGGAAGGGCAGTGTAAAAATCTGCGAAGGAAAGTCTCCAAGAAGAGGTTAGACAGATATCTGAGGAGTTTGGTGAATACAGTTGGTTGATCATGCCTTGAACAGCGAACTAGGTGACTTCTCAAGGAACCTCATCGCTCCTTCCTTCTGTAATTAATGTTACTGCCAGGTCCCACAAGCAAATGGGCTTGGGCCATGTATGTGTTTGACCACTGGCTTTGAGGTGACAAAGTACATAAAGCAGGAAAGGTATAAAGGATGTTGGGGTATTTGATTCTGTAAATATGACAGATGGAGAATGACCCATCTGCTTTATTAATGTTATGTGAGATCCCTATAGGAAAGCAGCAATGTACCTCATTTCAGGTAACTACACATGTTGCTGAACACCTCCTTTGAGACAAAACTGAAGTCAGGAACATCACAGAATGGTAGCATAATTTGGGTTGGAAGGGACTTTTTAAGGGTCATCTAGTCCAAACCCCCTGCAATAAGCAGGGACATCTTCAACTTGATCAGGTTGCTCTGAGCTCTGTCCAACCTGGCCTTGAATGTTTGCAGGGATGGAGCATCAACAACTTCCCTGACAGTGTTTTACCCCCTTCATTGTAAAAAAAATCTTTCCTTATATCTAATCTAGATCGACCCTCTTTCTGTTTAAAACCATTACCCCTTCTGTTGAAACAGACCCAGTGAAAATACCTCTTCCCATCTCTCTCATAGGCCCCTTTGAGTACAGAAAGGCCACAATAAAGACTCCCTGGAGCCTTCTCTTCTCCGGGCTGAACAATCCCAACTTGCTCAGCCTTGCCTCATAGCAGAGGTGCTCCAGCCCTCTGAGCATCTTCATGGTCTGAACTGGACCTGCTCTAACAGGACCACACCTTTCTTGTGCTGAGGACTGCCCAGCTGGACACCCAGTGGGGTCTCAGAATCACCTCTTTTGACCTGTTGCCTGTAGCTTTATGTATACTGATTCTGCACAAATTCAATATTGTTTCATCTACGTTATCACAATGAACTGGAGCTGATCAGAGATACTAGAACAATAAATACCTGTAGGATTAATTAATTATCAGGAAGAGGATTCGCAAGTTGTTGTGCAGACATATTTGAATGCAGCAGCCCCTCAAGTCACTCTTCCTTGGAAATGGGGTAAGTAGACACCCAAAGTTTAGTGTCAGCTATAAAAAAAATGCATCCTTGAAATAAAGCTGAACTCTTGCTCAACATAAGTGTCTTACAAAGATGTTTTTTTAGTAATGTCTGAGGCACAAACTATTATTACATTTTTAAAATGGAGAATGAAATTTGTTTCCATTTAGAGTTTGACTACTGCTTGAAGTAGGTTCAAAAGAAAAACACTACTTTGATGAAGGTGGAGTTTCTACAGGCACTGTTGCAGATTCTGCCTTTGGGCATCTCGGGGTTTGGAGAGAGTGCTTTTTGCAAGCTTCAACATGTGGTTTTAGGGGCTAATGTCAAATACCAGGTGAAATAAAAGTCCCTTCTGGTGACAAGTACCCTTGTAGCAATGAGTAGACAGTGGCAAAGAAACTTAAAACTGGACGAATGAGTTAGTTTGTTTCAAAAGGCATTAAAGTAAGAGAAATTGCTTAACAAGAACGGATCATAGAAAAGGGAGCTGAAAGGAGAAGAAACCAATGGTATGGTTTGTTGATAGAGGCTTGTTCCAGACATACGGGCAGGGATGCAGCACAACAGCTACTCAGAGGAGACCAATTAAGATGAAAAGTGTGGGAGGAGCAGAAAAGAAGTAGGATTTACTATAAGCAATGTTTCATCCTCTAGGATTGTTATGGTATCATTTATTATCCTGCACTTCTAGTGGGAGGTGTCCCTGCCCACAGCAGGGAGGTTGGAACCAGATGATCTTTAAGGTCAAACTCAACCCATCCTATGATTCTATGATCTCCTTGTCACGTCGGAGCCAAAACCAACACACAACAGCAAAACCTAACAAGATATAATGAAGAAACTATTACTATTAAAAGCAACTCCATTTTCACATTAAGGCTTTACTTTTTGATCATTATCTGTACTCTGGCCTCAGTTTCCTGTTACAAGCAATTCTGCTGTCTTTAGAGCAATAAGGAAAGATCTCCACTGACAGCAAAAAAGATCATGAATAAAATTACTTAGCCTGAACTGAGTGGCAGTAGGTAACATGACTTCCTTCTCTGCTCTTAGTTTACTCCATAATATTGCTTATTTTCTCTGCTCTGCTGCAGGAAAACACACCAGAAGTGAATGCTTTATTCTCCCTGTCCAAGCCCTCTGACCAGGCAGTGTCTAAGCTTGTTGGCAGACATCTTCCTGCAAATGTATGTTTAAAACACACAAAGTTAAGCCAGAACCAAATGAGCACCAGAAATCTGTTTCTGCAAGAATAAGCCATGCTTTGTGCACAGTTACTGGTCAGAAACCAAGCAACGTAAAGCAACAACTATTTTTGAGTGGTCAAAAAGCAATAATTGCTCAATTGTAACCGGCACACATTCCTCCTGTAGTGACCTGCTTAATTTTGCTTGCTAACGAGTGGCATTTCGTCATCTGGAGAGCCCAGCTTGTTGTCCCAGCTATAAAGAACTACTTAGGAACAGCCACACCTACCTGATGAGTGACAGCTCTGACCCCTTTATTAGATTCAACTCTATTATTCATGCTAAATTTTCTTTTGCACCTCCTCTTTTTTCCCTCCAGCGAACACAGAAGCAATGAGCCCTCACCCAGTACTGCTGCTGGTTTCATATTCACAGCAGTGTTCAACCGCTTTCTTCCTTTTGAGTAAATGCTAGATACTGTCTTTTAACCCATGTCTTTATTTAAAAGTGGAGGCATAAAACACAACGGGATAAAGAAAAGGAGAAGTTAATATTTGCTTTCCACACCTAACAGCACAGGAGTGGTGCATTTCTGATATTAATTCTGAGTAGCAATTTATCAAAAAGGCATAGAAGGCACAAAACACGCACTGGATCAAAAATAGAACTTCTAGAGATGTTGGTTTGGTTTCTGAACCAGAAGACCACACAGGTTTTAAGATAACAAATGGCCACTTTATTAATTTTGCAGGATTTTCTATTACTCCATAGCTGTATAAAATAAAATATTCATGTCCCTACTTTGTTCTCTGCCAAACACTGATATTATTTAGTAGTGGATGGGGAGCTGGACTGCATTTGTTCAGCGCGGCAAAGGCTTCTTTGCCTACCGCACTGAAATTATTTTAAGATTTACAGAACATCTATGTAACCATAGAGAAAGTAGCTTTCCAGACAGGCCAGACCGTGTTGGGAAGGGAGGCAGTGCTGACTCATGCAGACTAAATTATAGCAAATAAAATTTTGCCAACTGCTGAGCAGACACAAGGGTTTTACTTGCTATCCCTAGCTGCAGTGCAGGCAGGCAGGCAGAAACGCTCAAGCACACAGGAATTTCACAAGTGCCAAGTGCTGACAATAGCAGAGTAATGGGGTTAAGCAAGGTTAGTTGTTGCAATTTGCAATCCTTGTGCCATAATTAGCAAATAATATTTTGGTAAGTCAGAGTTGCAGGTTCATTTCAGATGCGTTTGTTTCTCCACATTCAAGTTTTGATGCAAGCCAAGAAGCCAGCCTAATCCCAATGGGCTGGGATCCCTACTGCATTTGTTACAAATGTGGGGTTTTCTTCCCACAAATTTTTCAGTTTTAGGTGCTAAAAACCTGTTATTTGGTACATACTGATGGGTTCTGTGGACCAGTACTACTTTTGAGTAGTGTACCTCTTGTGTACCAAATTTTGTGAGGTTCTCTGGAATTACACATTGCTTTTAAGGGATGAACGACATAAACATCGTGAAAATTTGAAATAAGTCTTTTCAGGTTTCAGAATGTTTTGACAGTTGCTGCGAAAAGGAAATTTTTTTCAGATTCACAGATTCCTGGAAAGATGCAGGCATGCTATAGAGCAAGTACGTACTATGATAAAGATAGGCAAAACAGTGTAAGACAGGAAAGTAAATGTATGATTAATAACATAATTAATAAAAACAGGGATTCTTTGAAAGGGCAAACAGATCACTGTGGGTTTAAGCCGGCTTATGGAAATCTACACAAAAGCCCTGTGTTGATGGAACACAGAAGTTTCCCCTGACTATGGCTCTTGCTTGCCTGGTGTAACGCTGACAGTTTGAGCTGCTGCTGCTGCCCCCATCTGCCTGACATCCTGCTGGACTTTTCCATGAAAAACGGAAGCAAAGGCAAATTCTTCCACCAGCTGCAAGTAATAACATTGTGCTGTACCTCAAATCAGTGACAAAGTTGTTGCATTTAGGGGGTTGGATCTAGTTCTGCAGTCATTCCCCAAAACTGAGTTGACCTCTTAAGTTTAGGGGTGTTTTTTTGCAGCTGAAAGTTGTTTTTGACCAGAGTTAAGTCTGTCAGAGCAAGTCACTTTGTAACTTACATTGACATTAAAGTTTAACAGAGTTCAAGCCAGAGCTGAAATCAGTGGAGTGTGAAAAGAGATCATACTATCAGCCATTAATGCTTCACTTGAATTTTCATGCGAGGTTTGTCTGGCTTTTATCCTGCTTCTTGCTTTAGAAAGGGAAATCTATAACAACTTGCTGATCTACTTCACTGATCTACTCAGAGTCTTTCTGAAAATTCATTTGCCAGGGGAATGGTTTGTCTGCAGCTTCACTAAAACACTTAAGAACAAATGATTCTAATATTTCTGACCAATAATCCTCACCTGTCTGTTAACTTTAACCTTCATGGCTAAGTAGTTTAAGGCAAAATTATCCTTTTGTCCTGTGTCAGCAGCGTCAGGAAAAGGGCTTTTACTGCTTAACAAGACAAATCCATTGGCACTTGGCACTGGCAGTCCTTCCAAGAAATACCGCGCTGCATTGGCGCCGCTGAATTTGCTTTTCCTCTTCTGAACCGGGATCATCATGGATTGGATGCCGCTGCCTAGATTAGTGTCCGAAGGGACAACTGCAAACATGGCAGTTTCAACCTGCTGAAACTGCAGCTGTGTCCTGTGTTTCTGCCATGCTGAGGTCCTGGGCTGTTTTGTCTTACAAGGAGCCAGCTCAGTCCTGCCTGAGTAGCACTCATTAGACTGACAGGATTTAAAACCAGTGGAAAGAGAAGAAACACTTCAATACAGAGACACAGCCCGGGAAAGAAGCTCTGTCACTATTATAAAGACGTTAAAGGTTCCTGGTAAAACTCGTCACATCTTTGCTTGGCATGATGAAGTCTTCATCAGTCCTGGATGGTAAATGAGAAACAGGAAACTGCACGGGCATTATTCCAGGTAAATCTGTACCAGCAAACTCTGCTTTGTCCAGGTCACAATGGAACAACTCAATACACCTGTGCATCCCCAGACTATCCTCAATTTTACCCTTCAGTCAGAGAAACTACCCAGGGAAAGTCCATATCAATTCCACAGCAATAAGGCAGCTTTGAATCAGAGCCTGCAATAAGTGAATTTAAGCACAAATCCATGGACAGGTTTAATTTCAGCATTTGCATAAGTACTTTATTTTTCCATCAGACCCCCACCCTTTTTCAGTGCAGAAAATGAATAATGCTGCAAGATGAATTGTGCTTCCTGAATTGTTAAAGTTTTTATAATCCTCCTTATTCACTAAGTAGCCTCGAGTTTTATTTAAAACCATTCTGAAGCAGTGCTGAACAGAAATATATTTTAGTTGATTTTCTCTTGGGTTTTTATGTTATTCTTACTGTAACTGGTGCTTCACAAATGCAGCTTTTTCTTCACAGGATTCCTGAGGCAAGTTAATATTAGTATCTTCATCTTACAGATGAAGGACAGAAAGGTGGAGCAATTCAAGCAAGAACATTTCAAACATTTGCTATTTTTGGATACTTCTCTTGGGACACAAAGGCTTACTTGAAGGACTTGCTCTGCCTGGTTTCATGGTTTCATTTGGAGTGGGATGTACCTTCTTTCCACAGAGCAAATCACACACAGCTCAAGTCAGCACGGCAGAAATCAAAGGCTGGTACAAGCTACAGTGTGACTCCTCTCCAAGCAAACCAATTTGTCATCACTTGTCACATTCCCACCTTCCTTCTGTTCCCAGCCATATGTTCCCCTCCCCTTCCACCAGCACTGGCACCTGCCTGACTCCTTCTGCGAGCTCAGCCTGAGGAAAGGGAGAGAAATGTGGGATTACTTTTTGACAACAAGCTACAGAATCAGTTTTGTATTTATAATAATCATCGAATCCTAGAATGGTTTGGCTTGGAAGGGACCTTAAAGATCATCTAATTCCAACACCCCTTGCCATGGGCAGGGACACCTTCCACTAGACCAGGCTGCTCAGAGCTCCATCCAGCCTGGCCTTACAAAGTGTATTTATTTGTTATTACTGTATGCTATTACTAATCATAAAATAGCTATTTTATTTATGTGTAGTTAGGCATTAGCAATTACATTCCAATTTACTATTTATTTACATAATACCTAACAATCACAAAAGTTTATAAATATTCATTACTAATTATCGCCATACAATTTACGTATAACTTATGCATACTGAAATAATAAATTATCATACATTATTTATAAATTATATTTTATAATACCAGAACCCCATAAGCTTTCGATGGTACTGCAGAGGAGGGAGAGCACCCACCCAGCACGGCAGCCCCTGCACTGAGGGGCTCACGGCTCGTCAAACAAATGACGTTTTTAGGCATCAATAAAATAGCAGGAAAACGCCTTTCACTGTCTCCTGACGGAGCACCTTCCCCGATTTCCTTCTCTCCCTCCGTCCCGCCCTGCTCCCGCCCAGCCGCGGGCGGGGCGCGCCGGGGTCGCCGCGCGTGCGCGCCGGGGCCCGCGTTGGGCTCGCGCCGGTTCCATCCCCGGGAGCGATCCCCGGGAGCGATGTTCCGCCGTCCCCCGCGCAACTTCCGCGGCCGGCGGCGCGCAGCCTCCAGCGGCAGCAGCGAGGGCGAGCCGGAGCCGCAGNAGGAGCCGGCGCGCAGAGCGGGGGCGGGCACGGGCCCAGGGCAGCGCCGAGCCGGGGCCGCGGCGGGGCCGGGCCGCGGCGGGAAGGAGCTGCTGAGCTTCGGCGGCGAGGAGGAGCGGGAAGGTGAGGAGGGACCCGTGTGTGTGTCCCGGAGGGCACGGCCGGGCGCTCCGGGATCGGGCTGTCTTGGGCTCCCGCCTCAGCGAGCCCCTCCTGCCTCGCTGTGAACAACCCAGCCGTGCTGTGTCAGGGGAGGGCTGACGGGAGGGTTTGCACGATAAAGCCGTACTAAAGTCTGCGCTGGGCCTGCTTAGTCTGGAGAAGAGAAGACTGAGAAGGGGTCTGATCAATCCATCTAAATATCTCAAATGCGGGTGCCAAGAGAATGGTGCCAGACTCTTTTCAGTGATGCCCAGCAATAGGATGAGGAGCAGTGGCCGTAAACTAAAACACGAGAAATTCCACTCAACCGGAGGAAGAACTTTACCTTTAGGGTGGCAGAGCACTGGAAGAGCTGCCCAGGGAGGGCTTGGAGTCTCCTCCTCTGGAGACATTCCAGACCCACCTGGACACGTTCTCTGTCACCTGCTCCAGCTGACCCTGCCTCGGCAGGGGGTTGGACAAGGTGATCTCCAGAGACCCTTTCAACCCTAAGAGTTCTGTGATACTGTGAAAAGTACTTTGACAACTTCTGTCCACGTTTTTTCGGCTGGAAAGCATTTGAAACCTTCTTACAGCTGGAGAAAACCAGAGAGAACAAGTACTGTGTGACAGTTAATGATGAACAAGCTTAAATAAATGAAACTTAAATGTTTAATTGACACTTTTGGGTTGTTACTGTGGTGGTTGATGACAAGGTGTGGCCACCTTGGTGGGAACAAGCTGCAGAGAGACTCTGCATTTCAGCAGTGCAGTGTTGCTGTGTTGAGGAGGCTGAGCTGCACAGTTTTTAACTAAGAGGGGACGGGTCATAAATGATAAAGCCATAGTAATATTTAGAATTAATCCAGCCAGAACTGGAAGACTGGACATGGCCCTTAGTGCCATGGTCTTGTTGACTTGTTGGTGTTTGGTCATAAGTTGGTCTTGATCTCAGAGATCCTTTCCAACATCATTGATTCCGTGATTCGGAAGTTATGCTGTACACACATAGAGATTACATGCACTTTTATATGTAGTACATACATATATATGTGGATATATTGTTGGCTTTATTAATGTTACTCAAAATCACTTTATTTTATCTGGTAGGTGAAGAGTTTTTTAAAGTTAAAAAGCCATCCTTCAATGAAGTAACCTTTAGAATTAAAAAGAAGGAAAGCCTGTTGCCTGCACAGACAGAAGTTGAAGAAAGCAAAAGTAAGTACTTTTTTTAGTTAAGTATTTTATGAAATAAATGAAGAGTGATGTAAAAACGCTGCTATTAGATGTTTTTTACTTGTTAATTTAACCCAGAACTACAATATTAGTTTACAGGTTTATAATTGTAATGTATTTGTGCCAAAATTACTTTCAGTTTGACCTTGGTAAAGGATTTTCAGAACTTGGAGGCTGTTCTTGAGAAAACCTGGTTATGCAGAACATGTACTACATCAAAGTTAACAAAGTTCTGATAAGTTTATACCTCAACATCATATCTTTCAAACACTGGGCCAGATATCCACTGCTTATTGCTGTCAGATTGCAGTTTGATCTGAGCATTGGCATTGAGGGAAAATGTGAGCTTAGTAGCATTTTGTTTGATAAAACTTAATGTAAACATTATTAAATTGTGTGCTCTTACAGCATTTAAATATTTTAATTGAATGCAGTCAACAGCATTGATTATTGTGGTAGCATTCCTAGTTTCATTGAGTTATAGACAGCTGCCCAGAGAGGCTGTGGGCTCCCCATCCCTGGAAGTGTTCCAGGCCAGGCTGGATGGGGCTCTGAGCACCTGGTCTAGTGCAAGGTGTCCCTGCCCAATGAAGGGGGGGTTGGAACTGGATGATCTTTAAGGTCCCTTCTAACCCAAACCATTCTGTGGTAAGTTTCCTTTTGGGATGTTTGGAGTTTGTGTGTTTTAGAAACAAATGTGTCTGAAAGTTCTCTGTATGTATTCCCCTTTTGACGCCTCTGTCAATTCACAGATGTACCATATTTGCTGATGTTAGATAAAAAAAAATTAGATTGAGGAATAATTCCCTTTGAGGCTGTGATTCAGATGAGATGGTAAATTTTCTTAGTAACTTCTTGTAAAAGCATCTCATATTCTTATAAAAGGTGGTACATTTTGTTGTTCAGTAATCTGATGATGTACTGAAAGTGTAGTGGCAGATGAAGAGAAATCAATATTTTTAAATAATTTGGTAATAACTGGAGACAGGATAGATATAAATGTTTATAGTTTAACTAAGAGGTCCCTCACTGTTAATGCTTTAAAAACAGTGCTTTCTAAATGCAGTTTTTCAAATCAAGAATCCAGATATGCTGTGAGCAATCAGAATATTAATTAGTTGTTATCTGGGAGCTGATCTCATTGCTTTTGTGCATGTACATATGCTCTGTGTCTCAGAAGGACTCGTAGTCTTTCTTTGGGAAGCATCATCAAAGATGCTTTTATTCAATACAAGAACTGGCTTGTGAGTGACTGTCTTGGAATGTTACAGTTTGATATGTTTTGATGAGAACAGGTGGAGATAGACAAGTGACCATCTTTACTGCAGCAAGGTGTAAATAATTTCTGGTAACCAGTTATGGCACATCATATTCTAGCAGCTGAAACTGAAATAATGGATAATACTTTTTTCCCCCCTAATACAGAAATCTGTCAGTTGGAGCCTGGAATTGGCAACACCAAAGATACTCATGAAGAGGAGGAGGAGGAGAATGAGGATGAAACTTACTCTTCACTGAATGAGGACTACAACAGCTCAGACTCTGAAAATGAATCCAGCTCTCCACAGAGGAGGAAGGATTTATCACCAGGTTAGTTCCCTTATTTTTTTTTTTTTTTTTCCTTAAAGAAAGCTATTTTAGAACATTCTGTGTTTGAAGTACATGACAAGTTAGGTGAGATAAGTCCCACTCAGCTTAAACCACCTCAGTTATAGGCATCAGTTTATCCTGAGTCAGGGCTACCCTTCTGGAAGAATAGTGATGGTTCCCCCATATTTTCAGTTGCAAACATTTGTTGTCTTTCTGTGCTAATTTTGGAAATGGAGCAGAAATTATGAGTATTGGTTATAGAAGAAAGGCAGCAAAAAATTCCTCTTTAGTGATGCACAATTCCCTTCATGAAGTGAAAACAAAACCTCACCTTGAGACTGAGACCCACTTTCTCATCTCCTGATATTCTACATGGTAGCCGTAGTAGAAAACCATCTGAGTTGTACAGTGGTGCTGAACAGTTGTGATTATTGGCATTAGGTACCTGGTGTTGCTTTTAGTATTTTGCTTAGATTTTCTCTCTCTTTGATGCAGGCAATATCCCCAGTGCAGCTCATGTTGAGGCTGCTCGGAGGAAGCGTCACTTAGCCAGGACAGAGGCTGATTATCTTCCCCTGGATGTGTCAAACAGTCCTCAGGTCCCTCAGAGAAGAGGAAGTAGTGATTTAGACAGTGAAGATGAGTCTGAAACAAAGAATCTCGATTTTGCTCCTAAAATGAGAACTCTTAGGCAGAGGATGACTGAAGACATGGGTAAGTTTGTGTTTCTCCCAGAGGCTTTGTTTTACTGTCTGGACCCATGTGGGATTTGTCCAGTGAGGAGTGAGGCTTTGCTCCTTAGGGTTCTTGGAAAAAGGCTGTACAGTTGGAACTTGAAGTTTATATGGATCATTAACCTGGTTTAGGTCTCACTTGTGGTGGTGCAGGATGCTTTGAGAAACGTTTCAAAAATTGCTTTTGGCCTTGTCGTCTGCAAAAAAATGGCCTTGTAGAAGGCACATTTACTGTGAATAAATTACTGTAGGTTCTGCCTCCTGCTTCTGGTCTGGTCTTCCAAGTGCTCTCCCTGCACTGACATGATAACTCCTTTTGAAAAATGAAAACCAAACAAACCAGCATTCCAGCCCTTCAGAAGTAAACAAAACATAACTGCATGCAAAACATAACTGGCTTTTCCATTGCTTTTGTTCTCTTAGAGCTTCTTACAGGGTTGTTTATGAAGCACTGGTTTACTTTACTGTTTGAATAAGGGCTATAAGGAATGCATAACTATGAGCAGAATCTGCCATTCAAATTAATGCTAATGAGGTATTTTTGTATCTGTAGTAGAGTGTATGTTTTGGAATGCTCAAGGGTTTGTTGGGTGTAATGTCACAGTCTATACTTATACTCTTGTTTACATGTATTATACACAGCTTTGCTTTGAGATATAAAAACAAGATGTTTGTGTGCCTCCTACTGCAGTAGTAGTTGTCTGAGAAACAGTTGGGGAAATTAATGTTAGTGTGAATTCTACAAATCCCAGTAGCCTTTTCCAAGCCTTCCTTGCCTTTCAGTTTTGAAGTCCTCCATCTGCAGGTTTTTCATCTGCTGTTTCTTGTGTGTATCACTTCTCAGTAGTGGTTGGGAGACCCATTGTTGCTTTAGATGGAGGAGAACATGAGAGGGGAAAAAATAAAGGGCATAGTTACATCTAATAATGATTGTTTTAACTTCCAGTGTCTGTGGGTGATGGATCAAGTGACGATGAAGCCAAGTGGGAAGAACAGCAAATAAAGAAAGCTGTTAAACTCTCTCAGGTGACACGTGCTTTCCTAACTACTGGAAGTTGCTTTTTGCTCATAGGCAGGAGAGCTCGGCTGGAGTACTGTTGTATCTCCTTCCTGCCCTCTCATTAGAGAGGATTTTAGGAAGTTATTCCCTGATTCTTCAGGGAAAGGATGATTAGAAATATGGGAAGATGATAATGAAAATCTGGAATCTCTGTCTGACTGTTGAGAAGCAGTGTGGTGGTGTCAGTCCCCAAGGCAGGTACCTGCTGTGATAAGGGATCGCAAGAAGCAGAGAAGAAAATTCTGAACTCTCTGCCCTGCAAGGAGTCTTGAAAGCAAGAGTATGCAAATAATACAAATATTGCAAAGTTGCAAAGCAAAAATTACTCTTCTATTCTGCTAAATTTCTGTTGAGTGGCAATCTGAGAGGTCTCTTCACAGTGCAGCAGAATGCTGTCTTTTTCCCAGTACGTACTTGGCAAAAATAAACTGTGTTCTGATGTGCTGGAAGTTTTGTTTCTCGCTTGTATCGCTTTCTCTGGATCAGACTAGGAGTATCTGAATAACCAGCTCTTTGTCAGAATTGACAATTGTAGAAATTTTTCCAATTTGGGGAGTAGAGGAGTGGGAGAAGGTTACATCTTTCTGAGCCTGGTGTTTAAAACCAGTAGGATATGTGATCTTAGGTCCTCATACTCTACTTGTTTATGGAAAAGTTAATTCTGCTCTTCAGGAAACAGCAGCAAATTTTAGCAGTAGACCTTGTCAGTTATGGACCTCATGCTTGAATTGATTGGGTTTTGTCTAGATTTTTTTGTGATTGAAATATGTATCTTTATATCAGTTGTCTAGTATTCAAATGATGTCTTGTTGATCTGTAGAGTTGCAAAGGGAGAAATGGTGTAAATGGTTTATTAAAAATTGACACTTAATTCTTGTAGGAAATTTGTGATGATGCTTCCGTGCGTAAATATCAACCAGCCAAACCCAGGTTTGATACCTCTGTTTCTCTACCACCTGTGAATTTGGAAATTGTGAAGAAGCGACTGACTGAAAGGTAACTCCTTAACTTAGGAGTTGTCTGAGTTTTTGTCACAAAATGAGGCAACAGCTTTGAAGTCTTGTTCTTTCTTCCAGAGTGTTAGGCTTTTTTTGGGTTGTTCTCATGTGTAATGATGTCTAATGGAGTACCACAAATTTTTTACTTTATGTGGCAATGCTTTGTTTTAGGGGAGTATTTGGACTTTCCAAGAGTGTTTTTGTCAACTTGAAGTTTAGAAAGTAAATTTATTTATTTTGCAGCAGCTTTTTATGCTTGCTGGCAGTTCTTGACAGGAGCCTTGGCTCTATGTTTCATTTGCCCAACAAGCAGAACTTCACTGGGGGCAGGTGGAGCTGGTACTCCCACCCCTCCTATGGTAGTTCTTACACCAGCTGCAAAAATAGCCCAGTATTTCCTAAAGCAGGCTAAGTTCTCTACAGGCTGTTCAGAACGTGCCTGGATCTTTTTCTTTAGTTGTGTGCCAGGCTGTGACTTTCCTTGAGCAGCTCAGCTGCTGTGTGGGCAGCTGAAGTGTCCTGGGCTGGACGTGGGAACCTCCTAGAGAGTGTGTGGGAAGGACAGCTGGGGTCAGGCATCCCAAGGTAAGCCATCCCCTGTCATCCCTCCCAGCACTGGGAAGCAGCTGTTCAGATAAGTTTAGACAAGTAACTTAATACAACTGGAACATAAATTGTGCTATGAACTTGCACCAGGCTCTCTCTGTATATGCTTTGCTTTGTACAGACTGTCATCGATGCATTTGTTTAGAGAATTGAAACTAAGTTGGACTAAATATTTTTTGAAATTGCATGCTTTCTTATCTTTAATTATATCAAGGGAATTGAGTTAACTGAAGTAGGAATTTATGTTCAGAATCAAATAAGGAAAATAAGAATACAACTGTCAAGTGTGGGAAACATGTCTGGAAAATACCAAGAAGGGGAAAGGGAACCTGTTTGGTGTAAACTTTGTAGATGTTTTTAACATAATAAGTGCTGAAATAGATTATTCTTTTTTCTTTTTAATTTGTAGCACAGTATAACACAATAGCTTAGTTCAACTATTTTCTTTGGGAAGTGTTCAGTTCAGGGAGGTGAAGTAAGTGGTGGTCTTTGTCTTGATTCTGTTATAGGCTTGGTCAAGCTGAGCAAACACTTGGGATATGTAAGGAGGGAAGGGGTAAAAAAGAGAGGAAGCAGAGTTGTAATATATGTAAATGTTAGTGTGCCAGCTGTCTAATAGTGACAGCTGTAGACAGAAGTTTTTGGATTTTATCATATACTAGTAAGAGTTCTCAGTTGGTTTGTGTTAATAGTGAGCACACTGTGAATGCTTACAGCTACTGCTGTCCATGCAACTTACATTACACTGGTATGGACATGTTGATGTGAGCTGTAGTTTTCCCCAGATTACATTTGGTAAAATCTGTTTAATAATGTGATATCACATGATTTGGCTTTTATGTTTTTGGGAAGTGTGGTGTATTGAGGAGGCCAGGTAAAATATCAGTGGTGCTTTCAAAACCAGCACCACATAAATGACATTTGGGTCTCCAAAGCATGATGTTTGTCCACACCCTGTGCTTCTGCAAATGTTGGCATGGGTAAATCTTTCAGTGCTCCTCAGGTCAAATGCAAGCCCTATTATTAGCAGAGGCAAAGAGTTTATATGTGATTATAATGGGAAAAATGGTTTGGAATGCATCAGCTGTTAAGTTGGCAACAGTTCTGATTGTCTGGGTTTCTCTCTTTTAGGATAACATCCTTACAGGATGTGCACCGTGCCCACCAGAGAGAGTATGAAAAATATATGGAGGATATTGAGAGCTCAAAGATGTCTGTCCAGGAATTAGAGAAGTCTTCAGATGCAGCTCTGAATTACAAATTCTACAGGGCCATGAAAACATATGTAGAAAACTTGATAAACTGTTTGAATGAAAAAGTATGTATATTTTCCTCCCTTTTTTTTTTTAAGATGATAAAGGTGTATTCTGTCAATGAAAAATGAGGAATACCACCCTGTTAAAAATCAGTTCTATCAGAATCAAATTTAATTTTAATGTAATCTTGTGCCACTTGGCAGTTGTGAATTTCTTCAGGTAACTCTAAAGAGAAGAGATGTTAGTGAGTACATTTTCTTCAATGGCTAGTGCCTCAAAAGCAAACTGACAGAAAACAAAGGACACCAATATTGTCCTGGTGAACCCTTTTGTATGAAGTCTTAATCCTTGATGAGTAACTGACATTTGGTTTGTGTTTTCAACCTTATAAAAAAAAGCCTGAAAAACTCCAGTGACCAGGAACTTACTTGTCAATCTATGATACTTCTGTTCTAATTTCTCAGCTATATGAAAAACCCATGGAAATTGGTTTTTGTTCATTCTTGTGAGATTTAAGTCAATTGAAAACCTGATTAGTGTTTACTGTGTTGCAGCTGAAGGACATTAATGAACTGGAATGGGCTGTACATGCACTTCTTCAGCAGCGAGCCGTGAGAGTATCGAAGCGAAGGCAAGAGGAGCTGAAAAATGAATCTGCTTATGTTCAGCATCTGACAAGTTCGTATGAAGTTCAGATTTTCAGTGAGAAAATAGCTTCTGTCTGAGCAGAAATAGTTAATTTTTGGGTTAAGATTTTCATTTTCACCTTTGATCTCCTTTCCCTTTTCCATTGTCAATAGGTGTGTTCTACTGTACCTCATTCGAAATTTTTACCTCGGTAATGCCCATGATACTGTTTTTCTCTGGTTTAATTCCTCTGAATATGACATGACAAGTACTTTGTCAATTTTTAGTTGTTCAACTCAGCAATTTCCCATCAATTTTTAAAAAGAAAAATGGGAGCCAGTTTTCCATTAGGTCTCAAGTTGGAGAAATCTTGCTTATTATGGAATTCTGTGAATATCTGAAAAAGCTGAGTGTGTAATTGGCAACATCACTTTTACCTGAGAGTGTCTGTAAGGCTATGTATGTACCCAAACTGGAGATTGCAAACCAGGAGGTGACACACATGTGGCAAAGCATGAAGAGAGAAGCCACTTTGTGTAAGGATTTTATCTAAAAGAAAACTGTGTTTCAATCACTGTAGGAAAAATTAGTACAGTTTTCTCAGCTCATGTTTTCTTTCCACACCAATGTATTGTTTGTATGCTGTGTGAATCTCTAGCTGCTGCTATTTAAAAAAACTCAAACAAACCAGACCTCCAAACCCAAACCCTTTAAAACTGTTGAGGCAAAGCTGAGAGCAATATGCTTGGAGCTGCTGGGAACAGATGGAGGCCAGATGCACTGGATCCTGGTGAATACTAAATCATATGGGTTCCATCTTCTCACTTCAGGGGATAAACTGCTGATGAGAGAAAGTAGCAGACCTGGATGGTTTTGTAAAATGGTGTAGCATACTGACAGCAGGTGTAAGAAGAAAAGGGTAATGCCATAGTAAGAGTTGCTATTAAAATGATTTTACCTCCAGCTCATTACAAATGAGACTGTGCTTGCATGTTTAGCAGCACACAGCATTGTTTTTCATGTTCCTCTTTGTATTTAATAGAGTGGAAAGGCTGGTTTTGCTTATATGATAGTACTTCAGTAGTAGTACACTTTTTTTTTGGCATGTTGTGCACATACCAGCCAGTTATTAGTGCTACAAGGAATTTACTCTGGCTTACTCTGGATACTGTTAGGGTTTTGATTACGTTTGGTTTTTTGTTGGCTATTTTCCAAATTTAAGAAAAAAACCCCCCAAAAACAATAGAAGGAGATTCTTTGTTTCCTGTTTGAAAAGCAAACAGGAAGTTTTAAAACATACCACTTTATTTTTGGCTTTTTCTGTCTTCTCATAGGTGGGAATGACAAACCAACAAAAGGTGGAATGGAAGGTGATGAGAAGACACAGGTTCTGGAAATGTGTGAACATCGAAGGTAACTGTTACATAGAGGTGCCCTTAACTGATAAATGTGCTGTGCACTGACTTCCTGTCATTCCTGCAGTCATGAATGTAAACCTGAAGGATTACTAAATGAGATTACACTAAAAATATTTCAGTTTTTGCTTTTCAAAACTTGAAGTACTTGGAAGCCATCTATGTGTTAATGTCATTCTCTTCATATTGATTTGAACCTGAGTGCTAATAGAGCTGGTTATTTTAAATTAAAAACTCTTAAGTGAGACAAAACTATGAGGGGAGCTTTTTTCTTCCTAATTTAATTAATACTATGAACTTCTACAGAAATATATTTTTGTATTACTGTATAAATAGCAAAATTGGGCAGAATTGTTTCTGCTGGAGAGGTGGTGGTGAGTGAAGCAAATCAACCTCTAGCCCCAGGTCTCCTATCAGTGTAGGTCAGACAGATGGTACATTTTGGATGTTCAAAGATTGGTACCAATTTTTTTTATATTACTGGGAGCTTATAAAGTTTTACAGTTGCAGTGGTACCTCAACTCATAACTGTACTTGGAAGCAGCAAGTACCTTGGAATTTTAATGGGTGAAAAGTGGTATAATAATAACAACAACTTTCACTCGAAGCAGTTAACTTTTAATGCTAATTGATGTAAATAACTATTTAGAAGTATTTATGCAATATCACTTCCATATCATGTATCCTTTTCCTGTGGTAGAAATTCAAGCCATTGATTTTGCAGCCTGTTTTTCTTGATGCCATGGCAATAGTTTTTAGAACCCCACTGGCACATGGGTGCTATCACCTTTTTCATGTAGGCTGTTGAACAAGTGATCCAGGACTGCCAGCGTCACTGAGTCTGAGAGCTCAGTTGTTTACTGCACACTAAACTATCAGACAGGATCCAGTTCTGTGCCAGATGCTCAGTGTTGCAGGTGGGATGAGTTGTTGGCCCCATCAGTGGGAATGAGGTGAAGGGAAGGTTATTGCATGGCTCACGGGGGAGGTCAGAGATGTTGCTCTGAGCCCTTGGCTGTCAGTTCCCAAATCCCCTCCTCCTTCCACAGTTTAGGAGCCCTTTTGGTTCTGTAGTTACTGTTGCTCCCCCCTTGCCTCTCCTTAGGCTGTTGTTCTCATGACTCGTCTTAAGTACAATTTTTCAAGTTGGATTATTTTCCTTGAAGCTTTCTCCTGCACACACAGGAGAGGATAACTCATCTGAGTTCATTCCACAATGCAGGACTTGCAGGCGGCAGGCGAGGGAGCAGTCAGGAGAAGGAGATCACCATGAGGGCTTGTCCAGTGATGAGGAGCTGACTCCCACAGAGGTGGACGAGTTCCAGAAGAGCAAAGGTTGGTGACAGTCCTATTGTAATGTCCTAGAACAAGATGTCTTGCTGATATTTCTTTAATGATTTTTTTTTTTTAAGTAAAGGTAGAGGAATACTTCATTTGAGTTCCATGTTTTTAGTTGCGCACTGTAGAAAAAAAATGTACCCAGGCAGTTCTGACTAATGACTTGGGAAGAATAAATGAATGGTTGTAGATTTCTTTTGGTGTCAGTTATGTGGTGGTAGCATTATACATGGCTTTTTAAACTAGAGGTAAGATCTGTCAGATTATGCCAAAGCTGATCTGACAGTACTCAGTGCAGTGCTGCAACATGTTTTGTATAGTCAATTTATTTCCTGAAGCTAGAGTGAATTAATGGTTGGTGTTTTAATTATCTTGAGTGAATGGATGAAGAGGAGGAGGGAAAGGCATAATACATTTTCCTCACATAACAGCAGGAGGGTTTTCATGCCTGAAATTTTATCAGTCTGGAGTAAAGTTTGAAACATAGTGCTTATATAAATCTGTGAAATAAATAATGAAGAAACTTGCCTTTCCTTGGTCTTCTTACACCATTTTTTTCTAAAACTGGGTTTTCCCAGGAGCTGATTTTAAACCATGTCAATGTCAGATGTGTCAAAGACAAATAACAAATGCAATTCTCATTAAAATATCTCTTATGTCCTACAGATGCATAAACTCTTTAGCTTGTGCCTCAATAAGTTCTGTGATTGTTTCTTTTTATTCCCAATGAATATTATCCATAGATAACGTTTTAGAGGATAGTAGGAAAATCTTTGAAGATGTACATGCAGATTTTTGTGACATCAGAAAAATCCTGTTGAAATTCCAGGAATGGAAGGAGAAGTTTCCTGACTCATACTGTGATGCTTACATCAGTTTCTGCCTGCCTAAGCTATTAAATCCATTGATCAGAGTTCAGTTAATAAGTTGGAATCCTCTTGAGGTAGGTGCATCAGCTGACTTTTTTGTTAAAAATTGTGTCTTTGTGTATTATGTATTAATATGAAAAATGATTTTTTTTCCTATACATAGCACAGTGCATTAGAAATTAAGAAAGCTACTGTGTTGTCTCAAAAATTGAAGCTTGTTGTGGAATCTTCTTATCTTTCCCCTTTTACCTCCAGCCCCTTTTGCAACACCACCTGTAAAAATAGTTCTTCTTCTGAGTTCTTTGGAGACACTTGAACAATCCCACCCATTAAATTCTAACTTTAAATCTAGTTTTGCTGGTTTGCTGTGTTGGCCCATTCAGTGATGAGGGTGGATCTGAAATCAAGTGGGAATCTGGGGTGTCATTGGATAGAGCTTTTCTCTTAATCCTGACCAGCTAACAACTAACAGGAGTCATCTTTCAGCAGAATTTTACAGAGCTGGAAGAGATGCCCTGGTTCAGAGCTATAGAAGAATTCAGTGATGCAGGAAATGTATCTGAATCAAAAAGGGATGATGATCATGATAAAGAAGTTTTGCCTAGAGTGATTGAAAAAACCATTCTTCCCAAAATTACAGGTATAATAAGATTGTATTGAAAATGTTCACTGTAGCTATGCAATCAAACCTTAAATAAAAAAGATAATATCAAATAATGTTGGTGATATCACAGTGCTCCAAGATGTAGTGATTATGTAGTTCCACAGAGTGAGGCTCAGGTGGCCTCTTTAAAATTATTGTGAGAGGCTGAGTTTTTTTATATGTTTACTTCTGTTACATTGTAATGACTTGAAATAGGGCAGGTAAGTACTTCCATATGATTAATTGAATAAATTCTTGTTATTTTTCTTCAGCATTTGTGAAGAGTGCGTGGGATCCTTTATCTACTTCACAGACAAAGAACCTTGTACAGCTTTGCAATAACATCTTTGGAAAACAAATCCTTTCCAAAAATGAGTCCAGTCGAGCAAGAGAGGTAAAAGCTCCTGTGGTACTGAGAAAGGGGAACTTCACCCACTCTGTAATTTTGTGTGTGCTCCTATGGGCACTGAGAACATTCTCCTGAAGTTGTTTGGTTCTGATTACTTTTTTGTTTTGTCCCTTAGTATTAAGGTGATTTAACAGTTAAACTTTCAGCTCTCTGATTCTCTCCTTGTTGAAGATGATGAGGCAGAAATTAGCTCCTGTTCATAGAAAAATTCTGCCTGTATCTATCCAGAATCTGTTTCTAGGTCTAATCTTTCTTCACTGCAGTAACAGTGATTTGCATTAATTAATTATCTTTCCAAATTTAAGCTTTAAATGCTTGTAATACTTCACTGGTCCATTCCTTAAACTTTTATTTATAAAGTAAGCCTAGAATTTTAAAACTTGAGAATCCCCAAAGGTTGGTTAATTGGTGAGGAGATAAACTACTATGTAATCCTAGAAATCCTTTACTAATTACTTTTATATACAGTCACTCTAGGAAGCCCTTCTTAGCCTGATTCTGGGTTTATTCTGATGTAAATTGGGAGTTCTATCTAGTGAAAATGGGGTGGGTTAACTGGTGAAATGGGATAGATGTTTGGGCCCTGAGTATGAAAAGAAATATTTTAAAGAAAATATTTATGCCTTGCAAAGTTTGCTGTTTTGAAATCATGGCTTAAAGGCAAGTGATACAATTGATCTTAGCCAGAACTTAAAATAAATAAATAGACTTCAAAAAGAAAAGGTTGGTGGCAACCTCTGGCACCTGAAAACATGTTGCCCAAAAATGCATACTATCCTAGCTATGGTGATTTTTTTTTTTACATAGAATTTAACATCTTTTAATGGAGATCCCATGTGTATAACTTAGTTTGGTTTTAATTTGTGCAGTTTTCCTGCTGCATTGCAGATTAACGTGCAAAAAAAGGCCTCCCTTAGGGATATAGCTTAGGGATATAGCAAAACCCTCTAGGCTAAGCCTATAGATAATTACAGCTGTGATTTGTCTGCTGTTCCTATTTTTTATTCAGGGTCTCAATGTGTGTTACATACAAATGGCAGCTGCACTTATCTCTAAGATATCAGAGCTCTGGATGAACTAAATAACCATTGCTGTTGTTACAAATGGAATATGAAGTCTTTCTTCTGAGGACACATTAATAATTCTTTTTTAATAGGATTTGATGAACACGATTGTCCTAAGAATGAAGAAATCTGTAGAGGAAGATGTCTTTATTCCTCTTTATCCTAAAAGGTACAATGACCCTGTGACTCTCTTAAATTTGTATTTTTTTTAGTTCCTCTACCCTTCTCCCCCACAGATGTAAAAGAAATATTGTAGGCATCCATAGCTGAGAGATCAGATGTCTGTTTATCTTCTTTTAAATCAAACAAAAAAAAATCCTTATTTTAACTTCTCTTTTTCTTCCCATGACCAGCACTGTGGAAGACAAGTCATCACTACGTTCAAAATTTCAAGAAAGACGGTTTTGGTCAGCTGTTAAGGTAGAGAAAATAGGGCTGGTTTTGTTCTGTTGGTTTTCTTTGAAATTCATTTCACTGAAAACGTTAACATCCCAGACAATATTCCAGTTTCCCTGCTATTCATTTTGCCTATCCTCCTCCTTCACTCAGAGCAGGTTAATTTTCAGGTAACTTAACCTTCAAGGTATTTTACCTTCACAGACATAGCCTTACACCACACTCAAAAATGACAGTTGTAAAGATTTATAGTGACAGAGGCAACAGAAAAAACCCATTGCCTAATACTACTGACATGAACTAAAAAAAAAAATCTTTGTGGTGCCACAAACTGTAGCATCATGATGTTATGAGTGTGTAGTCTTGTCCTGAGCAGATGTAGTAACTTTTTCACTTCTGTCTTGGATTCTCTGACAGTTTTAGTTGCCTTCTGTACTTAGCAAATTGTTGAACCTCCTAGAAGGGTAAAATGCTCTTCCCAGCCTTGGGAGGTCATATATACACATATACAGGTGTATATATACATATATATAGAGGCACTTGTAAAACTAATTAGGTTATTTACTATATGCAGTAAATTTTTAGTGGCTAACTCACCAGAAGCTTGGGGAGTGTAAATCCTGGGGTCTGAGTACTTGAATTGGATGCACATATTATCCTTTTATCTCTGTCTTGCATGAAACTTTTAATAGTTTCAGCTCACAGCTATCAGTTATGCAGATTCTTTGTTTCTTCACTACTGCAGCTGCTCTCCAATGTTGTTCTTTGGGATGGGATCATCCAGGAGGAAAAGGTCCGTGATTTGGGACTGAGCAAGCTGCTGAATCGTTACCTTCTCCTGAACATCCTAAACACACCTCCAGGGCTGGATAATATAGAGAAGTGTAATAAGGTAAAAGATAATGTTCATTGGAAGAGGATGTATGCCAAAAGCCTTTTGTTTTTCGTGAAGAGGGGTCAAAACTGAAGATGGAATATTTAAAAATAAAAAATTTAAACATTTAAATTTTGATTTTCATGGGTTTTTTTAACAACCTTGCTGCATAAGAGCATTTTAGAGCAAATACTGGTCTGTAGGTTCTTAAGCATAACTACTTGGAGAGATAATCAATGTTGGTTTGAAGCAAAAAGCACACTAATAATGACTGAGCCTGCCAGCAGGTTCCTGTCAGAAGTGATGTGACTTGGTTATATTGAAATCCTTGTTAAAATTTTTCCAAATACTGTGTGAACAGGTGGTTGCATGCCTCCCAGAAAGATGGTTCCAAGATCTCAAGGGTGGATCAACTCTCCCTGAATTACTGAACTTCAGCCAGCACTTGCTGCAATGTGCCCGTGTGCTACACAAGGACAACGACAGGTAATAGATGAGGCTGTCCTTGGGATTCAAGTGCTTCCCCCAAATACTTTAAGAATTTTTAAAATTCCTTAAATACGATATATTTGACACTTTCAAGTATGTTCATATCATGTATATAGATACGTATCTCGGAAAGATGGGAGTCTAATGTGAAGGAGCACTTCAGCAGTCCTTGTTTACTGTGAGAGCTTGAGGTGGTTGACGTTGTGTGCTGTTAATGATCAGAGCAGCCAAGGTCATGAAACAAAAATTGTACTTTAGACAGGTTCATAGAAGTGCTGCTATAATTTTTTTCTTTTCTTTTTTTATTCTTAACTAGTGATGAAACAAAAGAAGTCCTTCTCCTGCTTGTGAAAATTGGAGCTCTGCATATCGTAGAAGACTTCATTGAAGAGCATAAACTTGAACACCTTAAACCAATGATTGGGAAATAGGAACTTCTGAAGCAACGCTTACATTACTGAAACAAGCCTGGTATTCACACTAAACCAGTTCTAGTATGAAATTTGATTAGTGGATCCTGCCTACTCAGAGAAGTGGTGGTGATCACTGTCTTGGGGTTAAATACGTGAGGTGTTTTTCCCAATGTCTTTTACTGCCATCTGCTCCTAGATTAGGGAATATTTAGAAGTTGCAGTTGTCAAAGCAGTGGTTCAGGCATTCTAAAATGTGTGACAGTGCTTTACTGCTGTATCCTTCTTGGAAGGAATCCTGCAAACAGAAAGTGCCTGTGAACTTCTATCACTGCTAGTCAGTAGACAACTTGACAAGTTATCTTCAGTATTAATTGCTAAATATCATTCTGACTCAGCAGTCACTGAGCTTTTCTGACTTGGGGCCCACAATGATTTTTGGTAGGGTTACTGTTAAGCCATTCCTAGTGAAAAAGAACTCATGATGTCCCTGATACAGAAACAAGGGGGGTGTCATTGTGCAGGTAAGGAATCGGGATTCCCATCTCTGACATGGTGATGAGAAGAACAGAACAACTTCAGTTACTTTCTAGTAACTGGAATTCTAGAAATCTCAAATTGCTTCCCAGTAAGCTCTACAGAACTTTACTTCTTCATATCCTTATTAGATTTCTAATGTTTTATAATTTTGTATATTTCAATAAATATTGTTACAGAATAACAAGGATGTTTCATTGTAAAAATTGTAGTGCATACAGAATCTGTATGTTTGTGACTATTTCTCCAAAATCTTCTGGGACTAGAATTTAACTCTTGCAGACTTAATCCCTATGCCTTCTTTTTATATTTTTTTAAGTTAAAAATATATTTTTGTAAAATATTTTAATTGTAAATAGCTTTGATCAGTATTATAGACAAAAGATTAAAAATAATTTGTTTTATTTTGAAAATAAAGTATTTTACTGTGGTAATGACTCTTAGTTCAATTCCTTAACATGTGACAAAAATGTTATTAAGATCTATGAAAAAAACCAAAGCCTCCAGCTCCACTAACCTTCAGTAGCTTTAGGATTTATGTTATAAATACTGTTTTCTAATAATCAATTTCTGTTGCTTTTCCTCCCAGCATGCCAACAAAAATGCAACTGCTGATCAGCAATCCCCACAAGCTCATGATCTCATTGCTTTTCTCTTGTTCTGCTTTGTCGCATCCCAGCTTGTGTCTAGCACCAGCCTTGTGCTATGACAAAAATGTAATTGATGTTCTATCACAATTTAGCTCTGTAGATGTTTGTTTCTGGAAGAAAGATTCCTTGTAATGACTTCTAAGCATTGGGAGGGCAGTGGACACTTGAGCCCCAGAAATCTGTTCACACTGAAGTCTGGAAAGGTTAACTTTATTGTTTGCTTTGCCCATGTATATACAAAACTTAACAACTGATCATCCATACAGTAAATTAAAAATATTCATTTTCTCACTAATTCTAGACTGCAAAAAACATTATTATTTTTCAAGTTCTTCACTCAGTTCTTTCCGAATTTTTTCCTCTATTTTTGAAGTATCATATTCTCTCAGCATGTCAAATTCCAGCCATGGCTGGCTCCACTTCTGTGCTGCTTTCATTTTATGTTCTGGTAGTTCAAACTTTATTCCTTTTATATTGTATTTGGGTCTTTCCCACCGTTTTGACCATGGTTTAGGTTTCATTCGTACCTGCAACTAGAGTGAAAGATTAAAAAATGTAAAAAAAACCCAAAAGGTATTAAATAATTAGATTTTTGATTGTGAGCTTAGCAAAATGTGATACAAGTGCTGCTCCAACAGAAGGAAAGTAAGAGACAACCAAGCAATCTGTCAGTGTGTTAAGGAATTACTACTTTTTATGACTGTTAGATCATAGTATCTTTTAAAACTTCTTAATTAACACTGTCTTGATTTATTACAGAATCCTTAAATGAAACATACATTGGAGCTAACTTATTTTCTGTAGTTTTCCTCCTTATTAAGGAAAAATAAAAGTAGCATGATAGGGAAAGGGAGGAATTATCATCCTGAGTTTCTAACAACACTGTGGCAGGGTGTGCTGGTTTCTGGATTTTTCCTGACATGCAGATTTTAGCTGAGCCTTCCATCTTTCTTACCTTGTTTCCTGACACCAGCCACTCCTGAATCAGTAACCACGTTAACAATAACGTTTCTGTAAGAAAAGCTTTCCCCTCTGCACAGTTCTGCAGAGGAATGTGGAGGCTGCTACTCTTTGTGCGTCTTCAAAATTAACTCCTGAAGATGGTAGGTGTTTCCATCCTCACCATTCTTTCACTACAGAAATGGCACAAAGACTTGCCTGACTTTACCTACTTTTGTCGCCCTGGTAACTGATGTAGCAAAAGCTGCTACAGCCTGCCAGGATAACAGTCATAAATGGAAGTTATGTAAATAATCCTGTGCTTTCCCTCTGAACCACGTGGCTCCTACCTTGTTCACAGGAATCTCCTCGTGGTCCATACGAGGCACAGGTTTCATGTTGACATCGAAAGTGCTGTACTCGGGGAGGGCATCCCGCAGGTACATCAGGTTCTCATCCAGCCTCTTCTCCAGCTTCAGGACCTCGATCGCCTGGATTCGGGGACTGTACAGTTCATAGCAGATTTCAACCCCTGAGAGACAGAAAGCCTGGTTTAATGAACCAAATTCATGAGAAATGCTAACACCCACGTACTGCTTCAGTCACACGTTCCTGTATCATTGCAATCTGCCTTTTAGTTCTTGGAGCACTACAGTGCTCTGTGCATAGTACTTGTGATGGTACTCGTGCACTGTCTGCACATTTCTTTCTAAGTCAAATCTTTGATACAGAATGGTTTAAGAGACTTGAATGGCTCGAGTTGAAGGAAGATGAGGTTGGGTTTTAAACTTTACTCCCCTTTGGTTACAATGGCTGTTATTATCCATTTCAGTGTAGGTGTAGTGTGTATGAAAAGACACCCATCCCTTTCAGATTTGCCCTCAGAACTCCACTATTTGCATTGCCCCCAGTTTTCTCATAATCCAGAATATGAACCTATGATAAAACTCTTCTAATCTGTTGCTTGTTAAACAGTTCACCCCTACATTCCCAGTTCATGCAAATGCACAGTGCTCAAACTGGGCTGGTATTTACATGGCAACAGCCAGCCCAGGCTCAGACATAAGCACAACCATCACAGAATGTCTAAAAATCACCAAGTATATAGACAAAAATAATTACTGTGCAGTTCCATGCAGTTGAGCACAGAGCACATCAACATTTTTGTGTACACAGTTTCAAACTTGCAGAGTACTCTAACAGGCAGACTCACAATTTCACTTCAATCTGCTGTTTTCCTCCCCACAGACTAAACACATTTTTTGCTGAACACTTGTAGTGTAATTACCACAGCTGAACCCCCACCTTGGTCTTCTATGACATTCCGAAGGACAAAGGTAGCGCCGAGTCCTTTCCCTCCCCTTTGAATGCAGATCCCAACAAAGCGCTTGGATTTGTCACGGGCGCAGGGATCCGCGGTTGTCACAGCCAGTACACTGCCTGCCAAAAGAAATGGATTAAAATAAACAGCCTGTCCCAGTTAATACGTACCAAAATGTGGGGAAGAGTCAGGCAAAGTGCATCTACTCAGGTGCATTTGGAAAATATTTTTGTTTCCCATCAAAACTGACACAAACAGACCTGAATTGATACGGGTTGAAGTGATTCTGCAGGTTATCTACAAACCTTCTTCGCCTTTGGTTTTTTGCTCTTCCCTACCCAAATTTAATATAATTAATCCAATGTTTGGGTTTTTTTCTTCAGCTCTACTGGTAAACCATATGCTCAAGTGCCAGGATTGAAAAAAACCCACATAAAGAACACATCAGGATTATTCTTTTCATGACTCTGGATGTATATATGAGACTAAAATACAACGTACTATCTAACTATATAAAAACACATCCTAGTTGATCTAACACACCTGAGACTTTATGTTTTATGCTGTTCTACATATGACCACACTATCTACCACCCCACACACTGCAAAATACTGAAAGAATTATGGAAGTTTCAGTGCTGGTACTGACCAACATAGAATTCTGGGATGTTGAAGACTTTTCTTCTCTGTATCATATCCTTTCTTTCTATATAGTATTTAAGAGGATCTGTTCTCCCTCTGGGAGGTATAAATTCAGGGCTCAGGAACCTGTAAGAAAAGCCAAACTTTAAAAAGTATGAAACAAAAGCATTTGCATAAAAATTACCAGAGAATTCAAAGTATTTGGCCTAAAAATTACCAGCTGGTTAACCACCACCAGTTGCCTTTTCAGAGATAGGAACTGCAGTCCATGAAGTCACCAATTTTATTATTGTTTTTTATCCAAAAGGAATTTTTGTGGGGTTTTGATGTTGGTTTGGGGGTCTTTTTGTGGATTGTTTGTTTGTTTTGTTGTTGTTCTTTTAAACAGATTTTTTTCCCAAACCAGTAATACATGCTGGTCTCAGAGGAGCTGACTGAAAGAGGATGGTTCAGTTAGTGCTGTCACAGCTCAGGAACAGGTTGTTTCATGGTTTAATTGTGATCCACATGACAGAACACTATTTGCTGACTTTATAATAAGAGATATGGAAGAATCTATTACAGTTTTCACAAACTGATTCTACAGGAGACACCACATAGATGTCCTTTTGCATTACAGAAGCTTAAAGGCACTGGTAAAACTATTTTTTGCTACAAAAAACTAAACCGTGCCAAGGAATTTCCCCATGGCCTGGACCTCAGTTACCTGACTGCTGACTTGAAGGCACACGTCCTGACATGGACTGGCTTGAGCTGAGAACCATTTCCAACAGATAATTGGACGTGCTCACTCTGGTTTGGATGGAAAGACCACTTTGGCCTGAGAGCTGATGGATGAAGCTGGACTCATTTAATTCACTTGTACAGATGCATCTTAAAAGTCCTGGATCTGACCAGGAGAGAAGTGCCCAACACAGAGGAGGACAAATGCAAACCTGCCTTACAAAACTTAAGGGGCTGTGGGGGCAGCACAGAGGTTCTGGTTGGTGCTGCTGCCCACAGGCAGCCACACAGGCAATAAACACCACCAAACCTACTCATGATCTTCAAAGTGAGGTTTTTTTGGAGGGGGCAGATGAACAATTCAGTACCACCACTCTCCTTCCAGACACAGCACTGCACTTTGAACCACTGGGTCATTTAAAGCAGTGCAAATTTGGTTTAAAGCCCAGGGAGGTTGTGGATGCCCCAACCCTGGAAGTGTTGACAAACAGGCTGGATGGGACTTGGAGCAACCTGGTCTAGTGGGAGGTGTCCCTGCCCATGGCAGGGGGGTTGGAATGAGATGATCTTTAGGTCCCTTCCAACCCACACCATTCTGTGATTCTATGCAATGGGTTGAGGTGACATCAAAAATACCCAGAATGAGACGTCTCATGAAGGCTACCAGACACATCAGGTCCATGTCACAACCACTGATGCAGGTGCTCACAACTGGTCTCGAGGTCCAAGGCAAAGGCAGACACAGGACCCGTGTCCCTGTCACACCTGGCACACTAAAGAAATACCTTTAACTAAAGAAATGCCTTTAACAGACAGAATCTCCCACATTAACCCCAGATTTTCAAAAGTATTTTCTGCTCTACTTTTTTTCATGTTTCGCTGCTTTCAGAAACTCCAGAAACAGTATTTTAAGGTGTTCTGAACATATTTCAACACAAATGGTCTTTGCTAGAATTTTACAAACTGCGTAAGGATTTTTTTTGTGTAATAATGCCTTGACTCTGTAAGTAAGTGCCCACACAGCGAGCAGCCTGAGCGCAGACCTGGAGTCAAGCCCAGGCTCTACAGGCTCAGGTGAGCCCTGGGACACCCTCACCTCCTCTCCTCCTTCTGCGTCTTCCTGTCAATAATGACGGGCTTCGGAGGCGGCTGGAATTTCGGTGGCTTTCCATCGCTGCTCACTCGATAGCCCGATAAAGAAAAACACCCTGGAAAACACAAAACAACGTTTCAAGCACCCGTGATTTCAAGCTGAACCGCCCCCACCAGAGCAGGACATGGCACCACAACCCGCCCGCCGCCAGGCCAGGCCAGGCCAGGCCAGCCCTCCTCCCCCCGCTCTGTGGGCCACGGAGGGCAGGGGGAGGGCGCCGGGCAGGGCGGAGGCTCGGGGTGCCCGGGGGGTGAGGGCGAGGGCCCGGGCGATGCTCACGGCCGGGCAGGGCGATGGCGGCGCCCCTCGGCACCAGCCTCCCACAGGCGGCCGCCATGGCGGCTGCGGCGCGGCCGCTACGGCGGGCGCGGGGGGACAAAGCACGGCGGGACGGAGCGCGGCGGCGGTACCGCCTCACGGGGCGGTGCTAAACTGGAGCAGGTTTAGGTTGGATATTAGGAAGAAATTCCTCGTTTTGAGGGTGGTGAGGCACCAGGACAGGCTGGCCGGAGGAGGTGTGGCCTTCCCAGCCCTGGCAGTGTTCTAGGCCAGGTCGAATGGGGCTGCTCTCGTGGGAGGTGTCCCTGCCCACGGCAGAGGCTGGAAGAGACCTTAGAGACCCTCCGCTCCCATCCGAAAGTGCCCTGTGATTTAAGGATGGAAGGAAACAAAGCGGCCCCTTTCACCTCCATGCCGCGGTGAGATTTGGGTGTGGCAGAAGCACCGCGGCCCCAAAGCAGGGGAGAGGGGCAGGGGCTGTCACTGGGACGCGGAGCTGGAGCTCCCAGTGCATCCCCTGGGGCCGCCGGCGGCGGTGGGAACACGCGGCGGGCACAGCCCTAGGAGCTCCTTGGACACCACAGCGATCCACCACCGTTTATTCACTCCGGCTCTGCGGCATGAAAATGGTGACAGGTTTTCCAGAAGCACACTTCTGTGTGTCTTCATGATAAAAACACTCAACTAAAAATTTTTTTTCGAGGCCGTTGTTATCTCTGTCCATAATTCAGATATCCCGCAGTCCCAGTGCTTTTCACCAGGATTAGTTTAGAAATTATTATATGCAAAAGTACTATTGAGGAACTTCCAATATGTTGTGTCAGTCAGGTTTTCTTGGCCATCAGTCTGGATTCAATTAGTGGCTACAGAGGCAGGAGAAAGGTGAATTTTAAATGCGGGTTTATAAATAACACCCCACTGTTTAAACTTCGCAGAGATTCACTTCAAAATATCCCTGACCTCATGAACTAATTAGATCCATCATGTTGCGATGTTGCGATGTTCCCCCAACCCCTTTTATTGGTTGCAGATGACTGCCCAAGCCCCTGCATTAACAAGAGTAATTTCCTACTTTGTGGTCTGGTTCTTGGTTTCTTAACTGTGCTTTAGAAGACAATAAGGTGTGCAGAAGACAAGTCACAGTTTTTCTCTACAATCTGCTGATTTAATAGTGAGTTAATAATCGTGACGTGGATGGAACAGAAGAGGGCACTCTGACCCTTAAAATACAAAAAAATCTCCTCTAGCACTGAGTACACCACCCCTTGTCGAGTTTATTCTTTTTTAGTGTTCTTGTCCCTTACGTAAGTACTATTAAAAAGGTAAAATAATGTATCTTGGGGGATGAGGAATTATCATGTAGGGGCAATTCCAATAACTTAGTGGTGATCGAGGAGATAACGAAACAGCTGTAAGGAGATGTGTGGGCTATGACTTGGAAAACTGCAGATTTGTAGCTCACAACTGTCTTTAAAGAAGAGAATTGGATATTTCAGTGTCAGGGAGCTGTTTCTAACTCCTTCACAGACCACTGAGGATTTCAGGCTAACAAAACCATCTTGGCAGGCTGGAACTGCCCTGTGCTGAGGGCTTCCCAAGGGAACCTCACTTCTCTTGAGGTGTGATAACCTTGCCCCTGTGTCTAATTCCTGTGTGGGTTGTTGAGGCACCCCGGCGTCAAGACACAGGATCATGTGTTGTTTGGTCTCTTTTTTTCAGGAACAGTTTTCTTGAGGTTGAAATAGAAGTGCAAGACACTCACCTTGAGTTTCTTCATTCTGTCACGTCAGACAGAGTAGGAAAAGGGCTGCCTCCCTACTTTCCTTGCCTATATAACATGAAAGTATGGATCACTTTCCAATCACTGGAGTACGGTGAGGTTCCTAAATGAAAGGCATCACTGTTCTCAGGTGATATAACAAAGGAAGGCAACAAAGATGGTGAAGGGCCTTGAGGGGAAGCCGTATGAGAAGTGGCTGAGGGCACTTGGTCTGTTCAGCCTGGAGAAGAGGAGACTGAGGGGAGACCTCACTGCAGTTACAGCTTCCTGTGAGGGGAAGAGGAGGGGCAGAGAATGATCTCTGCTCTGTGGTGGCAGTGACAGGACCCAAGGGAATGGCCGGAAGCTGTGTCAGGGGAGGTTTAGGTTGGATATTAGAAAAAAGTTCTTCACCCAGAGCATGGTTGGGCACAGAAAGTGGTCGCAGAACCAAGCTTGACAGAGTTCCAGAAGTGTTTGGATGAGGTTCTCAGGCACACGTAGACTTGATGATCCTTGAGGGTCCCTTCCAACTCAGCTTGTTCAGTGATTAAACAGACTTTGGTACTTCTCTGAATTAATTCTAATTGAGTTGAACGTATTTCTAGTCCCTCCTGTCCAATCCTGGGGAAGTTCACTTATGGTTCCTTACTTCTCAAATCTGAGTTTCTTTGGGAAGAAAAGCAGGACGGGTAGAAAACAGTGCTTAGCCTGATCCCTTCTCATCTATGGAAGTAGGATGTGGCCAGAATCTTCCATTAAATGTCATCCTTCATGTTAGTGTCTTTGAAGTCTCACCCTTATTTCAATACCCTTCTTGAGGTATTTGTTTCAAAACTGAACACAGCAGTTCAGCAGTGCTCACAGTCACCCCAAACACCCTCCAGCTGGACGTACTGCCACCTTCAGCCTATTCAAAACCCAAATCTCTTTTGACATCAGCTTTTCAGTGTCTTCCTCCCTTGGTGTGTCCTTGCAGTTGTATCAATAAAGTCAACAGATTCTCTCCCAGGTCAGCAGTACAACTGATCCCTCTTTGCACTTCCTTGCTAAAGATTTCACTGAATGATGGTCCTGCTCATTAGAGGAAAAAAAGGCTGATGTTCAAGGATGAAGGAGACCTTGTGTTTTGCTCCACCCTTTCTTTGTCACTCTGAGCCATTCATTTTTGGTTCCTGCGCTTTAACTCAACTTTGTTGTAGCAAAGCCTGAAGAACAGACCTTCTCAGACCATTTGCTGCATTTGGAAGGTAGGGAAGGAGTGCACATTTCTGGTGTGGAGATCCCCAAGAGATTGTACTGGCCTGAGCTGACCTGCCTACCTGCATCTAACACATCCTGTCTGGATTTAACCTGCTCATGTCCCCAGGAATGCAGTGCTTCAGTCCCAGCACCACCAGGATCAGGGCTGTCAGTATCACCTTGCAAAACAGTCTGCATTGCAGTGTGAAATCCCAGAGACTTCTTCTGAACACCTGAAGCCACGTTGCAGCAGCCCTAGCACAGCTGCCTGTGGCCTGTCAGAGGGTGTGAAGAAGGGAGTGAATTTTCGTGTCACCTGAGGGAACATGGACGTCTTTTTATAGGAAACACAGCAAAAATGGTAACACCTGCTGTTATTATTGCTGTGTCTCTAGACAGAAAGAGATGTCAACAAGGGGCTGAGCTGCTCTGGAGATGTGGTTTGTTGTCCATTCAGGGTTGAGAAGAGGCAGCTGGATGTCCCCAGATTACAAAAGAAATGGGACTGGCTCATGGAAGGCCTCTCCACCTCATCTTCTAGCTAAATTGTGCCCTTTTCAGAACACCTTTCAAGCCCTTCATAGCTGCTGTAGCCTTATTGGTGGCTGGTGGAGCAGACAGAGCTCCTTTCAGACTGGCCAGAGGTATCTGAATCCTTCAGGCTCTCTTGCAAACCTGTGTCAGCACGGACACAAGGCTATGCCTGGATCCCTCTGTGTCCTGTTTATCCCAGGTGCCAAAAGCAGCTCTATAAACTACTCTAGAAAGGTTTGAGTCTAGTGGATTTGATTAGAACATATAAACAATCTGATGGCAGTTCTAGTCTTTCTGGAAGCTTCCCTTTAATGAGACATGAGTTGTTGGTTAACTTAAAGTGAGTTGACCTAGCTGAAAATAATCGGAGAAATCCCAAAATGTTGCTTAAAATGACCTCAGATGCCAGACCCTCTGGACAGAGCAGCTGCTCATTGAGGTGGCCATCAAGCATCCACAATCACATTTTTTGCCTTACTGTAGAGCAAGCAAAGAGGAGAGGGAGAGCTGTTCTTCAGACCCAGCGTCCCAGCACTGAGCTCGGGAGAGCGATGGACTGGAAAATCTTTTGCTCGTTCTGTCAAAACAGCCCCGGGCCTCGGTTGTTTTGGAGCGTGCATCCTGCTGGAGCCACACACAGTTAACCCTGCCAGGCCAGTGCATGCTCTCTCCTCGGTGTGCAGTGCTGGGAAAGTGCACACATCTGCTCCTCTGAGCCCGAGGCTTCCACAGGGCCTCTGGCAGTGGGCATGGCTTCCAGAGCACATCACTGCTGTGTTCATGCACACCTATGTTCTTCCTTTTCCCTTTGCTGCATTCCAGCCCTGGAGGTTAATTGTTGTTGTATAACCTGTATGGGAGAAGAAAAAAGAATGGGTGCCAATGATTTCTGTCAGGGTGCAGGGGATATGTGAAATGTGAACTGGTCTGTTGGCAGCTTTGCCAGTGCCTCAGTAGATACTGGCTCTGTGTTCAGAGTCAGAAGTGTCTTTAAATTCCTCTTGGAATCTGCGATGTTTTCAGATCATTGACAATTTGACCTGTGACTGGCTTTGTAGTTTTTCTTGTGTCTTTTGCTCTTGATTATGTCCCCACTCAGAATTCGGTTCCCTCTGGAGTGTGTGGCACCCTTACATGTTACAGGAGGGACAACAACACTGGCTGATCTCAGCATTTATGAAACACTTGATTCTCCTAATTTTCTGATTTAGTAAGACATTTAAAAGAGGAATTGTGTCTAATATGGAAGTCAATGTTGAAAGGAATCCAATAATCCAATAATCTGTGTAGAAGACAAGTATATCATTGCTTCAGAGGTTAAATGAGTGAGATGTTACAAGTTTAGAGAGTTATGAGGAGTGTGTGACAAAGTAAGATTAAGTTCAGTATGTGATTACAGAGGTCTTTCCCTTAGGCAGTAAATTTTTGGGTCTTCTTGAGTCCTGTGTGGGTCCAGATGCCAAGGGGTGTCTGTGCCTCTGGGCTTCTATAGTCTGACTGATGGAGGCTGAGTGCTGGAGCCATCCTACAGAAAGCTGCACCAGAAGCACCATCAAACAAATAACTCACTGACTAGTCCAGGCAGCTCCTTCAGTATTTCTCTCAAACTGAAAGACATGTTGTGGGTTGGGAGCATCTACCTCATTCCAGAAACTGCAGGTGCTGTCCTTCAGAAACAGTCTGGAACACCTTGAGAACGTAACAGACCGCTGATGTCTCTCTCCTTTTTCCTGAGATGCTAAAAAACCCCCAATTGAAACAGATTGTAAAAGAAATCCCATTCATCTTGAAAGGCAAGTGTAATCTAAAGACTGATGGGTGAACTCCCAGGTACCTTTACATTTCATAGAGTCAATATTTGTTCTTTCTCCATTTATAACCCCATTACTCTCTCTAGGTGGGCAGGAGATTTCAAAGTGGGATAATTTGTTTTTCTTGATTAATGCATTAATGCTGGTGGTTTGTCATAGTAAATAATATCTACTATCTCAACCTCCGTATGCAGGAGGAAAAGCAGGTAAAAAATTTATGATCAAAGCCATGGCTTCTCATTATTTTTAACAAAGCAAATCAACTTCTTCTTTTCATTATTGTGTGACTAGTGACTAACCTGAAGAGAAAATGTGATCCAATAGCCTTTGTTTTGCAAAACCCCTTTAGAAATTTTAACCTTATTTTCCACTGCACTGGCTCAGCTTTGTGCAGTACTATTGTATGAAGATAGGTGGGAGAGAGAAACTGCTGCTTTGTTTTATGTCTCACTTTGCTTCCCTCTGGACTCCCAGCAGGGCTTTCACCTGAGAACTGGGCTTTACAAGCTTTGTGTCTCTGCCTCTTCCACCACAGAAGCAGCAGCAGCTCTGGACACTGGCTTCCTCAACCAGCTGAAGAAGGCCTCAGCTCTCCACATTATTCACAGCACCATTTGTGACCAGCTTCTTTGGGTGAAAACCAAACTGCCTTAAATCAGACTCTTTTTAATGGACAGAGCTGTTTTTCCTCTAATGTCAGAAGGTACATTTTGCAGAAGGAGCATTAGGTGGAGGCGAGCTGGTGTGCTGTGTTGGGATAGATTCAGTGAACTGAAAAAAAAAGATTCTACCTTTCACTGTGGGAAAGGAGAAGGGGACTTGGTTAGTTTTGCATGTCTGAGATGGGGTTAGCCAGTGAAGCAAGAAATTACCAGCAGTGGTAAATAAATATTAGAGATTCTCCGTGGACAACAACATGTGAGATTGAGAATGACCAGGGAAGGGCTGTGCATGAAACAGCACCCAGGGGATAAGGGCAGGACAGGGCAGAGCACAGCACCAGAGTGTTGGGCAGGGAAAGGCTGGGAGGGTGATGCTGGCTTGTCAATCTTCACAAAGGGATAGTCCAGGAAAAATTTAAAAGGTGTGGGCTCTAAGTGGACTCTAAGTGGGCTCTAGTCTCTTTTTACCTCTGCTGAGGTGTTTCTGAGGCAAGTTACTTGTGTTAGAAAAGCCATTTTTTATACTAGTTTTATGTAGTCCCCGGATGCACCCAGCCACTAAGATATGCCCGTACAGACACAGCTCTGCACATAACACTGCTGTCAGTGCAGGCACTGCCCAGCCTGGTGAACTCTGACATTTGCAAATCTCTTGTAAAAAAGCTGTAAAAACCTGTAAAGTTTCCTTCTTTCCTCTGCATCCTTTGTAGCTGGTCTGGTGAGTAGCGTTACCACAGCAGGGATCAGGGAATCAGGTGCCCAGAAAAAATGTCTGCAGTCAAATTTCAGTGTGAGCTTTCTGCAGTGGGAAACACCTCTTGCCCTAGAAGCAAGTTAACTGGAGCTCCATAATGATAGTGTTGTGGCCACAGAGTGCAAAGGTTTGGGGACTTCAACGCCATTGTAAGTTCCTTGGGCTGTTTTAGATGACACAGTCCAGTGCTATCTGCACTGCCCAGCACACCTGGACTTGGTCACTAGGTAGTCTCTTGGGACCACTGCAAAACAAATACCTGCTGATATTATTGGCCTGAGTACTAAAATGCATGTGAAAGCATATGGTTAGTCTTGAAACAGCCCTCTCAAATGGAAAAGATTTAAAAGAGGAAAGGAAAAAGTATGTTTAAGCACATGTGAGAGGAGAACGCAAACCTGTTCTTCTTGCAAATGGTAGATGTATTCCATTGTTGAATTTGCACTGATGCCAGTGAAATTACACTTGGGATTAGTTTTCCCCATTCAGCAGAAAAGCATTTCCTCTGATTCCCTTTGATTTTTTACCAGTTTGTGGTCTGTGAGCCAGAGGTTTTTTGTGTAATTTGCTGTCTATACAAAACCAAGGGAAATACCCTGTGCTCCAAGGCAATGATAAGTCCGAGGTGATAGCTGATCTGTCCGAGTTATGTTGGAACCAGGGAAGCCAATAAGGTTTTTTTCATTGACTTCTCCAGGTCAAACTTAAGCACAGTCCATGCTGAATGCTCCTGAAGGAATGGTCTGTCCTACTGATGGCTGTAAATAGGTGGGAGGACAAACATGTAGCAACCTGGGCAGTAGCTGTGCTGGAGTCTGGAGCCTGCAGGAGGCACTGTCATTCCTGGGCAGCTCTAACCAGGTTTGCCAAGGTAGCAGGATGGAGAAGATGCTGTGGCACTGACAGACAGTCTGCCCTGGGTCTGGTGTTATTTTTTCAGTTCTCAGCCCATGCCACTGTGTCTTCACCAAGGCTATTACAAACTGCTGAAACACTGTTGGGTCTCTTAGAACACATCATCTTGATTGTGTTCATGCTATCAAACTCCAAAGTAGGATTCCTTCCTGCCTATTGGGAATGGCCAAAGTTCCTGCCAACTCCCAAGCCGTGCTCAGAAATGTTCTGGATGTCAGGTGGCCTGGGTCAAAAGTGAAATAAGGACTAGTCCAAAACGTGGGTGGCAGTGCCTGTGTGCAGACCCTTACATGGTTCAGCCTATTAGTATAGAGGTGGATTTTATGCAAAGGCTTTATGACAATGCTTGGAAACAATCCTTTTTGTGGGAAAGGTCTCTGGCAACAAAAAAGGCTTTTCCAGTGTAAGTTATAACAGTAGTTTCCATAAGGATGGGCTGTGATTGCGTGTAGAAGATGTGTGCCCATGAGGGGCAGAAGGACCTGGGGGAGTGCTGAAGGACTCTTGTTGTCCTTCCTGCTACTGCCTTTGCATGTCCTCATAGTGGAGTACAGAGGTTTGGGATAAATGCCTATGGTAGCATTTTAACAGTGAATGTTTAGATGATTCCCATTTTTTCTCAAATAGCACCATGGCATGTTACTCCCACAGGACAGGCAGAGAACTTCTAGACAAGTTAATCTGAGAAAGAATTGGTTCCTGTGGAAATTAAGGACAATGTAAATTGTCTGTGAGTTGGTAGCAAAACAGGAAAAACAAAAGGGAAGAACGTAGTGGAGATCCAGATTAAAGGGGTCTGTAACCTGAAGTGACTCATGCCTACATAACAGCAGGACTGAGACAATTCTCCCTTGATTATTAAAGGTGAGATAATAGGAAAAACATACTGCTGCTCACATTGAACAACCTGGGATGTCTCTGCTCTTCAAAAGCCAAGATGAACCAGGCCAGATAGATATCTTCAGGTGTCAAATTCAGCCTGTTACCTAAGAAGCACTCCCAGAGAGCTATTTAATATCCTAATGGAAAGATGGTGGTGGGAAATAGTAAAGCCAGTACCTACCATCATCCAATTAATGGAAAAATCTACCCAGAAAAACTGTTAGAAGAGGACTTTTGAGCCAGATCAAGTGGAGAATAGTTTCACTTTACAGATTTCAGAAGACAGCGCAGGTGCTGAAGGTCTCAGTGAACTTCAGGGTCTCAGCTGGTGCTACATGCCAACATAGCAACAAATCTCAGGGAGCAAATCCAAACAGGCAGGACAGATGAAACACAGGGAAAAGGAAGGACCCAATTCAAAGCTGAGGAACTCTGATCCTTGAAATCCTTGTCTCTTTAAACCCTTATGTGACTTGCAGGGTAGTACAAAGATCAAGATGACTCCAAATTCCTGTAGTTCTAGTACAGTGATTAACCCAAGAACATCCTGTGCACAAGGCACCAACTAAACCCAAGTGGATATGCCGATCCCAGAAAAATCACCAGACTGCACAGCATCCTCTAGCATGGAACATGGAATCATTATAATAAAGAGAATGCCAACTGAGAGAGGTTTCAACATCAATTACTTGGTGCGACATGAGGAGAAAGTTTTCAGCTTTGTTGTGGATCACTTTGTAGTCTCCGAATATTTTATTTTTGACATTTTCATGCATTGGAGGATTTTGCACCACTTTGTTCAGCGTTTCCCAATGTTTCAGTGGGATAAGTGCATCACCTGGGGCTTTTGCTCTACACAGAATTTGGTTGAAGCACCACCCCCACTCCAAACCTGTCCCGGTATGGAGCAAAGTCCTCCAGGTTTTATGTTCGTTTTGTAAACTGAAGTGATTGAGTGACACAAAATGTGAAAGCTTCAAAGGCTTTTCAGTTTGAATATTCTGCACAGCTGTTGTTTAGCATTGAATATGGAGAGAGAGGAGGATTTTACTTGTGAGATACTTGGTGTTGTATTGCAAAACCGCATTATGTGAAGTCCTCTGCCTTCAAATTGATGAAAGCAAACAGTGCTTACTTCCATGAGTAACCCCATCTGTTTCCACAAGACACTCTTAGGGGAAAGATTAAAAAAAAAGAGAACAAAGAGCTATACTCTGCTGGGAAGCTTTGCTATTTAATATTGAAGCTCTGACCACCCAGTTCACATATATTTCTGTAAGTATAAATGCACATATACTTTGTTATTAATTTACATTCGTTTAGAAGGAATGTGGCCAAATGGAAAGAGCTCTGGCTGGACTTAAAAAGTATTTAGTATTTTCTTATCTCTGTCAATTTCCCCTGGCTGACATTGAAAAAGTAGTGACCTCAAACATATGACTGTTCTTCGTCCATGTGTGAAGTGGCAGAATGCAACAGCAGCCTTTTGGAGAGTGCTTTGAGACCTTATGGAAAAAACAGTAAGAAGTGAGTTATGTTACTAGAGTTAGAAAGAAAGACTAGTCTAAGAAAATTTGTACTAATAAATCTGCTTGTGACTGTGTAAACAAACAGGATTTCAATCCTACATCTGGTTCTCTAGCTGAGAGCTATTCCTGGTCCAGCTCTTCTACTGACCAGCCTTTAGCTGTTGATGGTTTAATCAGCAAGGAGGAGGTTAATGGTGCAGGGTCAGCGAAAAATAGAAAAGCATTACCAAAAATCAGCCCTGGAAGGAAGGACGATCAGCACATACAGCATTGAACTGGGAATCATCCTAACTGGGTCCATTCCTGATTACCATTTATGAACTGGGTAATGTTGGGGTCACAGAACTGAGTGACAAATGCTTCCCTTCTCACTGCCTCGGTTTCCCCAGTTGCAGTTGTGCTTAACTGCACTTTGGGAATTTCCATGCATTTTTCAGATATCACAGTTTTATGTGCAGCAGGAGAAGGAGAGGATCTGCCAGAGAGGAGCAGGGGAGGAGAGAAAAATGCACTTAAGTAACATAGTCAAAAAGGAGGACTGAGGTACAGTTATTAAGCATCTTAGACTTCGTGAGACTTCTCCACAGGTAATCTGTGGGGGCAAAGAGAGCAAATATCATTCCTCCAAGTTAAGATGTAATCCTGGATTGCATCAGTACTGGCCTGTTCCCACTTCTGTGTGGCTTCAGGGACAAGGGATCCAAGAGAATGTGTCTCATTATATGTGTTATTACCTATCCCTAGAGACAGATTTGAAGCCATGGATGGATTTCAAGGGCTGTTACTCCTAAAAGTAAAGTTCCATTTTGGCGTCGCCTTGATTCATGTTTACCCCATGAGGCTGTCCACGACAGAGAGACCATCCTTTGTCTGTGCTGCGTTGGGACAGGTGGCCTCTTTGCCTTCCAAACACACAGCTGATGTTCCCACATGCCCCAGGGAATAAGGGCATTATGGAGATGGGCTTTAACTGAATTGTCTGTTTCTCAAAGGCCAATTTCTCTTTTCTTTTTTTTTCTTTTTGGCAAGAGTTGCTTTCTTCTTTCCTTTTGGAAGGCATCTTTACAGGCTTAGTTAAAAACAACGCCCTCAGAGGACAGGACACTGATGTAAACTTCCTCCCCTTTGGTTTGACTTTATTCACAATAACCTAAAGGGCTGCTCAAGCACGCTGCCCATGTTTAGCCTTAAACCCTTTGTCAGCAGAAGTTTTTTTTTCTTCCCCCTATACTGAGTCAGCCAAACCTAATTACCCTTTAATCAGTAAAATCAACACCTGCTAACAGGGTGGGCTCTTTTCAGCAAATAGTGCTTCCCTTTTCCAGAGGCTGATAAATTTCCAGGGGTCCTGTTGTTTCTTTGTCCTGAAAAGGAGCTTTGACTGATAATCTGGTAATGGGTATGGTTATCTCATGCCTATAAGGCAACAGTGGTGAATCTTCCTCTTGGCAAGGGCAGCAGAACTAGGTGAGACAAGAATTACACACAGATGCCAGGAGTCAAAACTCCTGGCATTTTCTCTTTAAAATTAGGTCAACCCTGGAAAAATATGGGTCAGATAGGTCTGGCAGGTGGGATTAAAGCATCAGGTGAAATAAAGAGCATGGCAGCCTGTAGAAGTTCCTGTTTTTTTGATCTTGCTTAAGCAGCCCTCTGCAAAATGTAAGGTGGCAGAATTGTCTGCAGAGAGAAGGGACTGGGGCTGGGTTGTGCGGAGCCTGTTGGACCTCAGGCTGTGTCTGTGCTGTCAGGTCAACCCAGAGTCACCACTGTCCTTGAGGAGACTCATCTGCAGCTTCGCTGGAGACCCTGAGTGTGTGAAGAGCTGTTGTGGGAAGGAGGTGCTTGGGTGCAGATCAGGCCAGGACAGCCTCTTGTTCCCGTGGTCATTGACAGGATTTGAGCTCAAACTCCAGATTTACCACACTACTCTCATCCTCTGTGTGGCTGGTTGGAACTTGAGCAAGTGGCTGTATGGGCAGAAGGCAATCAGGGCCACAGGACTTACAGCTCCCCTTGGGGTCCGCTTCTAGCACACAGACCATCCCAGGACAGACTTCTGGTGGAAAAAATTACTCTGGTACTCATGGCAGCACTCTTGAAAATGTCTTTCACATATAATTAGGCAGCCAGTCTGATATTCATCTGAGAACAGCTGAAACATTGCTAGAAATTTCAGAATAAGAAACACTTTACAAGTTCACTCAACTCTGAAAAAACCGCAGAGCCCTTTGGGCTGAAGTTTCTAACACTTGTTTTTAGCTCTAAGATCAATGTTTTTGGAGAGTTTCACTTAATTCCATGTGGATGAACAGGACAGAGGAGTAAAAACCCCTTGTGGTTTTCCTTGGATGTTTCCACTGAGGCTATTTTTGCTGGATAGGAGCTGCAGCTTTGTTCAGCAGCTGTGTGTGAGCCTGGCCCCATCTCCCCTTGGCAGCCCCACACAGTGCTGCTCCATAGGTTTGGATATATGGATTCACAGGCTGCTGAATATCTGGTGCTGGCTTTGCCTGTGAAATACATCCTGCTCTCCCTGCACCAACACTCAGCTTCTGCTCTAGCCTGGGTATGTGGGATATGTCCATTATTTACATGCAAACATATGCCTGAGCTGCAGCTAAGGCTGGTGACCAAAGCCCAGGACCTCCTTCCTGTACCCAGGGACAACAGAGTCCACCCATCCATCTGTGTCCCCAGTGCTCAGCTCTTTCAAGTTGGCATGAATTGCTTGATGCTGCCAGGATATGGATGAAAATCAGGCAGGATCAAATACTGGATGTGCTTCCAGGTGAGCTGGAGCCTTCCTTTAACTGCAGGGTGAGCAGTGCTCAGTGATCATCTAGGGCTGTGCTAATTGGAGGTTAAAGCAGTTGCTATGGAAGGAGCCAGGACTCCTGGGTCTCAAGGCCAGGCTGGATGGGGCTTGGAGCAACCTGGTCTCTCTGCCCATGGCAGGGAAGTTGGAGTTAGATGATCTATAAAGTCCCTTCCAACCCAAACTATTCCATGATTCTATGAAAACCACAGGTTTGGATCTGCTGAAAAACCCTCTGATGAGTTTGATGGAGGATAGAAGGGTCTGGTGGGGTAGAGGGAGCCTGGCATGGCTTTCTGCTGTCAAAAGAAAGGAGGAATTTGCATATGTGGCTGATGCCAGTCCCAGTCCTGCAATGAAATCCAGGAGGCTTTGATCCCTGGGGCTCTGCAAACTCTCCTCCACTGTAGGATCACTCTCAACAGGGGACACAGAACTGTCCTGTCACCAGTCTGGCAGGACACCGCAGCTCACACTGATTTCAGCAGCAGCTACAAATACCCATCATACCAGAAATCTGTGTGAATTCAGGTGCTTTGTTTTGAGCTCCCTCCTTTGAAAACTCTGCTCATTCTTCTGTCTGTCCACACCAGAGAGAGCAGATCCCTGGATATCTAATCCAACAATAGCCGGGCTACTCCAGCCCGGCCCTCCGGGCACCCCTTTCCCCGACTGCCCCCCAGCAGCTCGCAGTGCCACAGCTGGACAGCTGCACACGAACAGTCTGCAGCAAATTTGGGCAAAGAGGTGGCTTTTAGGACCCTGGGAACTCCGCCAAGGCTCAGGTAGGTCTGTCTCATTTGTCAGCCGGGATTCATTCACTCCCAGGGATGTGTGTGTGTGTGTGTGTGTGTGTGTGCGCGCCGAGTGCTTTTCCTTCCCCGCCGCTGGCTGTGAGCCTTCCAAGCAATGGGACTAACACTGTTCTCCGGGCAATGAGGAGTGCTGGGCTGGGGCAGAAACCGCTTTCCTTTCCTCTGGAAGAAAACAAGCCGTGAGGACACCTAAGGATGTGCTGCCCAGATGTGTTTCCCACCTCCACGTTCCTCCTAGGACTCGTGTGCTTGACAGCTTTCAGCAACTTTGCCAAGACTTCTGCAGACTTCTCAGGTAGGGAGAAGCGCCGATCCTTTCGTGTGCTGCTCGTGCATGGGAGCTCTGGTTCCAGTGCTCAGGAGCAGCTCAGGGAAAGTGGATGTGAGCAAATCTTGGATAGTTATGTGGGGAGTAATTTTAATCTTTTAAAAATAAGCTGAAGATGAAAAGTGTCTTCCATAAGAAGATTTTGAGTTTCTTACAAGCCTTTCTCATCAATTAGCAAAACTATTTCAAAGGAGTTATTCTGACTAATTTCGGGAACAAGAAAAAGAGTAGTGTTAATTTGTGTAAGTTTGTAGCAGGAATGGTATTAACTTGTGTAAGTTTTTAGCAGGTTTTGTGCTGTGTTTCTCATAGGAGTGGAGAGGTGGATTAGGAGACTGGGAAGGTGTGGGACATAAATTAAAGCTAACATAGCAAAACTAAATTATTTTGTAGTGGGCCAGATTCCCTCCTCTTAACATACAGCTCCTGATTGTTGCAAAAGCCCCCTGAGCTGAGATAAAGAGATGTTGCATGCACAGAATGAATTGTATTCTGAGCCTGTGTTTTCTTAAACTGGAAGAAAAAGTGTCTCATTTCTTAATAATTTCTGAATCTAAAAATGTTGATAGCATTTGTTTTGAGTCATGTACTGCAGGTAAATACCCAGCACTTTGAAAGTCTGGAGTCTCATATAAGTTTTATAACTCTATAGCTGCATCAGTCACTTTAAAATTATGTTTCTGCTTCTGTTCTTTGTGGATGTGCATGTGGATCTATGAAAACATAACAGATCTCATTTTGCAACTTCAGCAGGGTTGATTAGTTTGCTCAGGAATGCCCAGTGAGGGCCACTTTTCTTTTAAGATATTGGTTCTAATTTTGGGCCTTAGTGTGAAGAACTAGTCTGGTGTACTCTTTAGGGGTGTTTTGCAAAACTCTTGTAGTGGATAAGAGCTGCCAATTGTAGTTTGCTGATGAAAAAGTGTCATTTGCAAGGGTTGAACCTCACTGGACGTGGGTTTCAACACATCCCAGCACTGCTGCTCACTGCCTGGGAGTGCATGTGTCTGTGTGCTGTGAGAAATTTGTGTTAGAAAGGAGGAGCTTGTGGTGGAGGTGGGGGGAAGAATACATACAGTAGCTTGAAGCCTTAATGTGAATTGAAGGGGGCTGGCTTGCCTGTGATTCAGTCTCATTTGGGGGCAGATCAGTCCTGGGGGCTCCCATTCAAGGCAGATCTGCCTCTGAATGGAAAGGACTGAGGCATTTCCCTGTTTCTAGCGTGCTTTTATCCTTTTCTTGGCACTGAGCTTTCTCTGTGCTCCTGCTTGCAAGCAAGTTGATGCAGAAGGGGTGCATAGAGTGGGCACAACAGGAGCAAAAGCTGCAATGGGGAAAGGAATTGTCCTTCTAAAATGTAGATAAGGTTTTCCCAGCCAGGCCAAATTGCCAAGCGTTAAAATGTGTCCAGGTGTCCTGGGGCAAAGGTGCTTTACATTGTGTTTGTAGAACATAGCTGGAGCAGTGGAAGGAAATTCGATAGGCTTCAGTGGTGCTGGCAGGGGGAGCAGATGCTGTTCTTTTGAAAAATGGATAAGAAGGTTGCTGATAACAAAATAATGTTTTCTGTATCATCCAACTGCACTGTCATGCTTTGGGAGAAGAGGGGTGGCTTAAATCCCTGTGTATGTGTGTAGCAAGGTTGTACTCTGAAGCAGGGTCTGTAATCCCAACCTCCCATGAGTTTCTGTAACTGCTGAAACCTTCTGCCAGGTCCAACCTATGTTTTCTGATAGCAGGCTTGGCTAATGTCCCCAGTCTTGTTGGACTGACTGTACCTTGCAGGACAGGAAACATGATTTGCTGCAGGAAAGGGCTGGACCCAGTATGTAGCAGCTCAAATATAGTTTTGTAAGCTCAGGAGCTGAATAGCCACAAGATGAAAGGGGGCAGGAAAAGGTACAGAATTTCCCAAATCACATCTTGTGCTTTCCCAGCACATTTTGCAAAGACCCAATTTGCCTCTCTCCAGTGCACAAGGGTGTGCACCATGTGCCTCTCTGAAGGAGCAGTGGTCCAGGTAACTCTTCCTACCTGATGGAGCATCCTTTTTGTCACTGTTATCCCTATAAGTGAATTGTCAGCTGGCATAAGGAATGGAAGGGGGGCAGCCTTCTAACAGTACTTGACTGTAATTATTTCTGGCCTGTTATACACTTTTCTATACTTCAGAGTGTTCTGAATTCTTCTCTGGCATGGCTGGAACTGAGCAGGTGAACATCTTTGGGGAAGCCTTATAGCTTTACTGTATGCCATCCCACCTAGATGTGATGCATCCAAAACATAAATTTTCTGCACCCCAGGGAGATGAGTGGATTTGTATTGGGTATTAGTGCTGAGGAATGTAAGGCTTGCTGTGATCCCCCAGAGGTTTCTGCAGCAGTTGGTGCTGCAGGGAGATGACACAGCTCTTTGGGATGTAAAGGCTCTTCCAGCTTGCAAATGAATAGCAATACTGTCCAGAGAGAGCAGCTGATGCTCTTTGGGGAAGAATGGGGGTTTAAAACTCAGTCCTGTAGACCTTGTTCAGCAGCAAAACCTCTCTGCCTTCTCTGCTTGGTTCAACTCAGCATTACCAGGGAGGTGCTGCTGTTTGTAGTAAGTCATGGCCTTGTGGTGGTGGGCCAGAGTGTGTGGATCCATCCCCGGAAGGAAAGCTCAGGGACAACCAGTCTTGAGCTCTAAGCAGATCACAAGTCAGCAGCACTGACTGACTCTCATGTGGCAGCTCTGCAGTAGGGCTGGATGAAAGACTTACCAAGAACTTCACACCCAGCCACATCCCACTGCTCCCAGTACTCTCCCACTGGCTGGCTCTTCAAGGTGTGTGTCTCTCGGCTGCAGGAAGATTTCATTTTTATGTAGGTCATGGCAAGGCACACCCTGAGAAGGTGCCCAGAGATGTGGTGAACTGAGTCTGTCACAGGAGAGCACAGGCAGGGCTGGTGGGGATTTCTAACCCCTGAGCACATGGTCTCACGCTGGGGCTCCATCCCTCCTGTTTGAACAGCTCAAACGCCACACCGTGAGCATGAGCGGTGCATGTCCTGCTGGGGACTGGTGCAATCTGAGATGTAAGGATTCAAATTCCTTTCAAGTGAAGTATTTGAACTATGTGAAGAGTTTTGAAATTGTTTTCTTTAATAGTTCTTTAAACATTGATGTTTGCAGCAGGCTGTGGGGGTAGGAAGCAGGTCCTGAGGGAGAGAGTGGAGTTATCAGGCACTTTGCAGCCACTTCTTAAGAAGACCTGGACTTTTTCTCTGTGGCTGATTGTAGAATGGACTCTTGGTCTAATCTCAGTCTGTGATCTGTTCTTGTGTTCAGGGCTGTTTGAAGGCTTAGAACCTGCTGTCTTGATGTGTCACTTACTCCTTATATTCAAGGTGATACTTGAGGACTGTGATGAGGTGTGGGGTAAGAGTCTGATTTTTTGAACCTCTGTACACTAACTGTAAACATCTAATCCTAATCTCAGTAGCACTCAGTAGCAATGAATTCTCCAAAATCCTTGCTGCTTGATAAAACTTCACCTTTGTTTTAGGCTCTTTCTATTTTTAGTGAGAGTCCAAGACAGAGCAATGTCCTTGCCCTGCCAGGGGAAGCTATGCCATAGGCTCTGGGAGGCAGTGATCCATGTGCAGTGCACAGGCCTTGCTCCTTAGAGGGACAAGGTTAATGAAAATGGGGCCGAAAGTAGGCTTTGGTGCTAACTTTAAAAATGCTAACTTTAAATGCAGGCATTGAAAGCTTAGTCAACAGCTATTGCTCATACCCTGCATGCCCTCTCTGCTCAGCCACGATGTTCCTGTCTCTGAAGCTAAATCATGCAAACACATGTTGAATTCTGCTCTGCCCGCTGCTGCCAAGGTGATGGTTTAACTTCCAGCTGCGTACCGGCAAGGAATTAAACTTATGTCATTATCATGCCGTGCTCCAATTCTCCTCAAGGATTTTCCCATTCATTAGCTGATTTCAGGCACGTTGGGCAGAAGGGCAGTGGCATCAGATCTGTGTGATAGCCACGAGTTTAATGCTGATGGAGATAGGTCCCTCCACTACTGCAGAAAGGGTTGTGAACTCAAGCATTTACAGACATCAGCGAATCCACTGCAAGGACCTAAGCCAGAAATGTAGGTTTCTAGGCATGGAAATAGCTTGGCTGGGAGCTCATGCCTTTTCTGACACAGGAGAACCCAGCTGAAGGAAAAACCAGCCCCAGTAGTGCTGCTCCCCTTGGGGCTGCTTTAATGTTTATGTTCTATGCATTAGATTTTGGCACAAGCTGGATGTGAGCAGCACTTTGCTTAAGGGAGCTGATCTGGCATCGAGCCAGATGAATACTGATAACTCTCATCCACACCCTGCAGGTGAGCCCTGGGTAGCTTTTGGAACCTCTCCCTGGAGGCCCATCTTTGTTTTCAAAGCACAACGATTTTTTTGTTGCTGTTATTGTTGGTGGTGGTGGTTGGTTGTTTTTTCTTTTCCCCAAGAATATCAGGTTTCAAGTGAAAGCTGCTTTTGCCACCTCCCTGCTAATTGGCTCAGTGTGTTTGTTTGAGCTGATGAGGGCTAGAGTTGGGGAGGGGAAAGGCACTTCTCCCTGATTGCATTTAATCAGTCCATAATAAAGGCAATTTGTTTGACAACTCCATTCACCAAATTATCACCAAAATCTACATGCTAACAGCTTCTGAATGCCTAATAGCCCTGAATAGGTCCATGGTGTCAAGGGGAATCCATGATTTCCATGTGTTGAAGTTTCAGGCTGCAAAAAGTGGCATTTTCAAGAGAAAGGCAGATACACGACCACACTGGAAAAGAAATTGTAACTCAGTAATGAGGGTAGAGTTTTTGACCCCAGCAGCAAACAGACATGCTTTAGACTTTGTTTAAAGACTGGGCCAAATCCAGGCCACCTCCGTGCCTTGTCTTGGGGAAGGACTCTGAGTGATGAGGTAGGATGGACCTCAGGTTGCTGCTTACAAAGATCCTTGCCCCAGGTGATCTTTTCCTCCTCAGCTGGAGGCCTTGTGTGCCACCCCATCCATCACAGCTGCCTGGGCTGCAGTTTGGCTTCCTGAGGGCAAGCTGCCTGTGCTGAGGGAGAGAAATTCTCCTTTGCAGAACTGACAAAATCCAAAACCTCATCAAAGCTGGTTTAAAACCACCCTTGGCCCCTTCTGGTAACGTTCTGGAGATGTGGCTGCACGGGGAGGGAGCTGAAGGGGGTGGTTGGGTCTGGGAGCCACGGCTGAGGGGTTCTCACAGGGGGAAGCTGCAGCTGGGGTTTGTGTCACATATGTCTGTTTGCCAGTGGAAAAGAGTCTAAAGACCACAGAGAGCTGGGAGGTGTTGGAGGAGGAAATCAGTAGGAGTTTGGGTGGGTATCAAGTGCCAGATCTGCTGCTCTTGGTAGAGCAGGAAAAGAATCAGCAGAGAAGCTGGGGCTATTTTGGTGCCTGAGAGAGTTGTTCTGGTTTATCAGTGGGGATGCAGCTTTATGGCATCAACAAAACCATGTCACCAGGACCAAATACCATGTTAAGCAAAGATACAGGTTTCTGTCCACCCCTGTCTGGAGGCATGCTCCAGGAAACTGTGGATTTATCAACAGTTGTGATGAAAATGCTGTGAGGGAGGACTCTGTGCCTGCTGACTCTAAAAATATTCAGCATTTACTTTTACTGACAGCTGAGGGGACCAAACTGAGCTTCAGGAAGACAATCATGTGTTTCCAATTCCTTGTGTTTGTGGTCCTGGGCTGTGACCAGGGGCACTGCTGTTACTACTGCAAAAAACCAGCTGCTGGCTGGTGTTTGTGGTGCCAGGGAAAGGAGACACAGTCTGGGAGGGAGGGATGGGGCTGCTGTGGGTGCTGGGATGTCTCATGAGGGGTCTGTGTGAAACCTCATGTAGGCAATGACTTCAAGCTCAAGAGCCATATGTGTGCATCTGGCTCCTGTCATATGGAACCCTCTGGTTCAGCCATCACAGCTGTCAGCAAGAGCCAAGGGACCTCAGGCATCCCCACGTCTCTGTGATGACTGGCAATATTTATATAGTATCTACTAATTGCAGGGGCCCAGAAACTGATGAAAACTTTTGTTAGTACCAGGAACACTTTATTTAATTAGTAGTATTAACAAAGAAAGGGAAAAAAGTCTACTGTGGTAATTTTAATCACTTCAAAGTATCCCAGTATTCCACTAGATGCATAGACAATTTGAGGAAATTATCCTTGCAGCATTCTTCCTACATCTCTGTGTTATTAGGGATACAAATGCTGCAGAATTAAAGAAAGCAACTGTTTATGTCCTCAGGTAAAAATTTTCCCTGACTTAAGGTGCTGTGAAAGCAGATTTTATATGTCACAAATAGTTTGGTCAATTCAAAAAAAAAAGTGAGAATTTTGACATACCCTTTTTTTCAACTGACATACTTAAAAGCTAAACTCACAATTTAATCTGAGGAGGTGGGGAGAATAAGCTTTGCTCTGCAGGAAGAGAAAAACTGTGTATTTACACTTGGCACTCGTGCTGATCCTTTTGTTGATGCTAATTTAAACACAGCCTGATCTCCCAAAGTGCTCGGTGTTCAGAGCTGAAGATTGGCCTATGCTGTGTTTAGGTGGGTGTGCAGTGATTTAGCTGGCCAACACCAGGGCTGTTTACACATCTTATTTGGGACTGGCTTCTTATGCTTGGCAAGTTTGTGCAGGTATAGATTGAACTTCCTGCTTTCTGTTCCAAAATAGCAATCCCAGTCCCTGGAGGGGGGGACTATTTGAAGCAACTACCCCCGTTTTGTTTGGGGTTTTGTGCTCTTGTAATTTCTTTATACACATACCCAAGATCTTCACAGCTTCTGTCCCTTGAAAGGTGTGTGACTGCCTGCAGGAACAGACCCAATGTGCTCCTTAAAGTGGTTCAGAGGATTTTTGGTCAGGTTGGTTTGGTACAACACTACAAGGCTCCTTGTGTCCTTGCCAGTGCTGTGCCTCACTGATCCAGCACTGCTGTTGTCTGGGATTTTTGTGCTCTTTCCAAAAGACAGCCACGGGCCAAAATGTGCTCAGCTGTGAGGCAGCTTTGCTGACTTGCCAAGAGCTGTGCAGAATGAACAGAAGCACAGAAGTTAATCCCAACTCATTTTCTTGCAGATTAACACTAATGTAGAAGTAATAAATGGAAACATATTTAAGAGAACTGCTTGAGTTACCTATTATTATATTTATTTATTTATTTACTTATTTAGCTGCTCCTTTTGCCTGAGGAAGGATGGTGAGTTGTGACTCTCTCAGCCTGGGTTTGGGCTAATCCAAATGTACCTGGCTCAGCTTACTAACTGAGGGTATGAATTTATTTGTAGTAATTAAAACTATGAATGTCTGCTCTTTCAGCACATGCAGTGCCTGGCTGCCTGGAGCCCAGTGTGTGTCTTCTCCTGTCAAAGAGACGATGATAAGTTGGTAGTTCTGGGTTGCACAGGAAAATGAATCTTGGCTGAGTCTTTTCAGATATACTCTGTGCTCTTGAACTATGTTGGTAGATGCTGTGGTGTCAGTGTTGATGGGGCTCCTTTGGGTGCTAAGGCTTGCTATTTAATAATCCCTCTTGGATCCATCTGGATCCTTGTGTGAAGGTGGAACAGTGTGTGTGTGACCTGCAGTTTGGGCAAACCCTCCCAGTGCTCAGGTATCAGGAGTGTGTTTGAATGAACAGATGGATGTAGATCCTGCTGAAGAGTTTGCAGTAGATGTTGTCCAAGCACTTCAGTTTTGGTGGGCAGGAGAGCTGACATCCGGCTGTTGGCAATGTACCCCACACCCTTAACAAGGGGGAGGAAAGATTTAAAAAATATGTTTCCTTTTGTTAATGTTACATTTAGAGAAGAAGGCCTAGAGACCCAGAGGAGATTCATCAGCCATTTACAGTCAAAGAACTTCACTATGTACATTTGTGCACCAACTTTTGACCTGATATCAACTCACTATTTGCAAGGAGAGACATTTTTCACTCCTCCAGCAGCCCATAAGAGAATCAGAATCCTCAGGGTGTGAGAGGGAGCTGACTTCAGGTGAGATACACTAAATCCTTGACAGACTGGGTACCTGGTGGTGCTGCTTATCAAGAAGGGGCCATTCAGACCACCTACTCGGAGACCCCCTGTGTGCTTGTGTTATTTTATTTTCATCTGCTATCAGATGCCTGTGGTTTTGCTGCTATGATATTATCAACATGTGTTGTATCAGCCTCCAGGGTTTAAAGTGGGCTTTTACTCCCACTAGTAAATATGAAAACAAACAGCAGCGTGGGGATTTTCTGCTAATGTTTACTCTGTGATTTTTGTATCACACTGTGGGCTGGTGTTGGTATTAAGGGTGCTCTACAGCAGGTGCAATTCCTGACATTAATTTCCCATGTTTGCTGTATTTTGAAAAGGCTTTTGGCTCACATGTTTTTCCTAAACGTTGTGTTTGGCCAAGAGTGCAGACACTTAGTGCAATTAAAGTGATAGGTGGTAACTTGAGCTCCTATGGCTGGATTATGGATTATTGTTTTGGGCCTCAGTCTTTGGGAAATCTCTTCCTGCTGCGGTCTGTGTGTCTCCTGTACATGCAATGCTGCTGTGGCCCTAGCGGTGCCCACAGGATGCTATGGGACAAAATTCTGCATTTCGGTTTTGAAAAAGTTTAGCTTTTGTGTGAAACATTCAAATAACAGTATTACACTTTCAAATCAAACATTTGGAAGTTAAGAAATGTTAAAATTAAGGCACTTTTAACTACTTGAGTCCAGCCCTTTGGGTTTTTATGTTACTCTTTAATGAGATCATACTTTTCCTCTACTTCCTTGGGATTCCTGTGTTGTGCAGGGCACAGAGCAGTGGCCTTAAAATTATTTTCTTCATCCTTCCAGTTCTTTATGGCCCTGGGGCCTTATTTCCTGTATGTTTAATGGTATTTAAATCTTATTATGTTATTTAAACCCTATTCTGCTTGTTGTGAGGGATGTACTTACAGGGATGTACTTACCCTTCTGGAAGGAGCCTGGAATGTTACCTGCACTGCACAGATGAGGATCTGAGGCAGAGAGATTGGTATCAGGAGCTCTAACTGCCCAATATTTCAGAGATTGTTCAGTATCTACCATTTTCTCCAGGAGCTGCCCCTTACCTAGTCTCTTAAGCTGTGATAAGCAGGAAGAAATGTGTGGTACTCAGTACACAATTCCTTCTCCGAAATTATAATACCTATATGCAAATGGACTGCACAGGTTAAAATGAACATTTCAGTTGCAAAGTCAAGTGCACATAACTGAGTGTTGTGGGTTAACACCTGTAGGCAGCCAAGCACTACCCAGCTGCCTTCTTGCCTCCTCTTCCTACCCCCAAATAAGATGGGGAAGAGGGAGGGAAGAGTAAAAGCAAGAAAACTCATTAGATGAGATAAAAATAATCAAAGAGAAGTGGAAGAAATAAAAAAGAAACCAAAATAGATGGTACAAAGGCAATCACTCGCCGCCTCCCACAGGCAGACTAATGCCCAGCCAGTTCCCAAACTGTCTTACCCCACTCCACTCTGTTGCTGAGCATGACTGTCCATGGCATGGGATATCTCTTTGCTTAGCTGGGGTCACCTGCCTGGTTGTATCCCTCCCAAAACCTTGCACACCCTACAATCTGTTTGCTGGGAGGGCAGAGTGAGGGACAGACAAAGTGCTGCTGCGGTGCAAAAGCTGTTCAGCAATAGCTAAAACATTAATATATTATCAGCACTGTTTTGGTTGTGGATCCAAAGCACAGCACTATACAAGCTGCTACAAAAAAAAATTTAACTCCATCACAGCCAGACACAGTGCACTAAGGAAAGGGCAACATTGCACCTGTATTTTGTGTGTAATATGAGCTAGAGGTTGATATCATAGGAAACCTTCAGCTGGCAGATATGATCTGAGCCATAAAGTGCAGTTGTGAGAAGGGTCTGGTTTTGCATAGTTTTTGTTGTGGTTTCCTTTTTTTTTGTTTCCCTAGGGCAGTCATGCTTTGAGAGTTACTTTATTTGGGACAAGATAAGAGTACTTAAAATTGGGTTACAAATCTGGGGTCAGTCCTTGAAACACATTCTAAAAGATCTTAAAAAATGAGTTTTGAAGACATTCCCCTCCCCAAATCTTTTTTTTCTTGCTTCTGTCCCTTCATAGAAGAAGAAGAAAAAAGTTTATGTGTCTATTGAAAGGCAGAAAAAAAAGATCCTGCAGTGGAAGTGACATTGCTAAAAATAGAGCCTCTGGGATTTGTTCAGTTTATTTCTCTCTGGATTTTTATTGTGTGGGTAACCCCTTGGAAACCGAGGTTGTTGATCTGACTGTTTCCAAAGCATGTCTGTCTCTCCATGTATCCTTTGTACAGGGGCCACTTCTGTTGTGTTAACACTCTTTGCTTCCTGGTTTATGTGCTCATCTGAATTCCAGCTCAAAGAGGTTAAAGCTTTATAAAAGTGAGTCGGGCGAGGAAGTGGCTCCGCAGTTGATGCCGGAGCGCGCACATCTGTGACCCACGCTGTGCTCACATGTTAGTTTATTGTTGGCCTCACAATAAAGGATAGCGCTGGGGTTTTGTTCGGCTGAACAACTTTGATGGAATGAATTGTATAGAAAAAAGAATAGATGAAGCCTGGCTGTTATTTGCCATAATGTTCTTTGTTTTAGCTGCAATGTGGGGGATGCAGAACTCCCAGAAGAGGATGGCCTCTCTAGCAGCCAAGGGGAGCTGATGGACTCGAGAGGGACACAGAGAGACGTTCAGCAAGAAGGGGTGAAAATATTTTCTGATTCTGTCGGCCCTTTGGGTTTGCTTGTCTTTAGCTGATGGCCCCAGGGTTTCACTTTGGCTTTACTAGAGGAGCAGAGACTCTGCTGCACCAATAAGTTGCACTATAAATGTGTTTGGTGCCATTTGCCCTGGGTTTGGTCCAGAGTTAATGTGCACAGATAGTAGTTAGTGCATTTGGCAATGGTACAGCCAAGTGGCTGGATTGTAAAGGTCCATCAGCAGCTGCAGGAAACTGAATGCTGGGTGTTGGACAATCCATTTTTCTTGCTGGATAAATGAAAATCTCTTTATCTCTCTTTTCATAAACATTGTCCATATAATTGGAGGGCAAGGTTCAAGTTCAAACTGATAAGATTATTTTGCTTCCCTAAGCTGCATGACAATGGTCCCCTTGGCAAATTAAGCCATGGATCTCCTTTTGCTGTAATGGGAACCAATCTCATTAGAAACAGAGCTGGATTAGTGATGAGTCCAACCTCCCGTACAGATACGCGCTCTGACCCCAGCAGGCCTGACGTGCCTTTTGTTCACTCTGCCTCCTCTGCGTTTTCCCATCGCTCCTACAGCTGTGTGGTGGAGCTGGGGGTGATTATTTCTGCTCAAGCAAAGCCTGCTGAGGGGTGAAAAACAGCCTGATTGGTCAGTGTGGTATCACAATAGGAACGATAAAGTATTTTTAAAATGTTTATCTTGATTTAAGTCATTGGATACAAGACAAATTAAGTTGCCTATTACAGGGTACTGAAGATTAAGGGCCAATTGTCACTGCTTTGACCTGTGAGCCAGAAGATGATCCTTTTCTGCCTCTCAGCATTGCTGTCATCTACAAATCAGAAAATCTGGATCTATTCACACCAACCTCCCCAACATCTGAACACAGGAAACTCTTTTTTGGGGACAAAGAAAGACAAACCTCTTCACCTGTGACCTGTGTTTGTTCTGTCTGTCCTTCATGATAGTTTTGGCTCCTGAGGGGTTGTTTGCACCCACAGACTGTCCAAGCTGCTTTATCAAGCAGATGCTTTCTCAGGCAGGTGGGACTGAGCGCCCTGCGCTGGCTCTGTGGACACCAGTGCCAGCAGGAGAGCAGCATGGCTGTGCCTGCAACAGGCTCCTGGGCAGATGTTGTGGCTTAGGAGCAGTGCTGAGCTGTAGGGGGGCTGTGTTGGGATCCACACTATCTATCTGTCTGTCTGTCTGTCTATCTATTATCAGCAAATTTTCCTCTTGCTGAGGTTTCTTAGCTCTGGGAGATTAGAGGTACAGCCCTGGCTGATTCCAGCTGCTCCCATGAGATGGAGCCTTGCTAAAGATGCTAAGAGGGGTGAATTCCATGGCTTCATGACTCCAAAGCCATTTTCTGATCCTTAAGGAAACCCTTGTGCCCTTGCATCTCTTGTATGTCCTACTTCTTTGATCTTGGAGGTCTTGCCAGGAGCTTGACTCCTGGATGGAAGTTTGTGCTTGAAGCAATGTGAGGGAGGGAAGACTGGGTGTGGTGTTTGAAAGTGGCACCAATGGAAAAATGAGCCTGGTCTGTTATTGTAGTAACTAGTTGCTATTAAATGGCCTGGAGGCTGATGCTGAAGTGGTAAGGAGTCCTGACTTGGTGAGTAATTCAGTAAAAACCAGTGGGACTATTCACATGAGGGAAAGTTGGCTTCTCTATATGCCCTGATGGGTACAAAGTGGGGTTTTTTATTTTATTTTTATTAAATGTGATTACCAAGAACAAGGGTTAACCAGGGTAACTAGCACTGCTAAGCTATAGTCTGTGTCTCACCAGCCAGACTGCAAATGGGCAGCCAAAGAAACAGAGCTGGTTTTTTTCTTGTTACATTTCTGGATATATTTTAAGGTTTCTCAGAAAGACCAGAACAATTAAACTCCGTTTGACAATAGCAATCTCTTTTCTTCGTGGTGGAGCCTGAGGAAGCATTCAGACCCTTTCCTTCTGGGATTGCTCATTTCCTCTTTTTTTTTTTTCTTCCTGAAATAAAAACAATACTCTCCCAAAAGCACAACTTCTGCAGTGCTGAGGCAGAGCCAGCCTCTGTCACTCCATCAGGCAGGCATCAGATGGGACATTGTCTTCTGTTTTCTCCCTCTAAGCTGCAACTCAGGGAAAACAAATCACAGCAAAAAAACCCCCACCAAAACCAAATCAAAAACCCCCCAAAACCCTTTTCACATATTGTTTTAGTGCTGTCAAAAATAGTAACTAATGCCCACCCTGAATTTCTCTCAGTCCTTTTGCCAAGGTTTCCATCCTTTATGTGCACAGAGGGGAATGAGGCATGTGGGAAAGAAATCACATGCAGTGAAATGAAATATCATCAAGTCCATTGGAGCCACAATCCTTGGGTGTCCTGAAGTCTGAGGCTGTAGCCCCAAGCCTGGTTCAAGTGTGAGAGGACCCTGTGATTAAAGAGATTGCCACAAAACTTCTGTGTCCCTGCCTACAGAGCCCTGAAGCTCCCTGTGAGAGCCTGAGGTCTGTGGGACTCTGCCTCTCTTTTCGTGCCTGTCCCATTTCATTATGGGATTCCTGATTGTCTCCATGTGTCTTTCACTGTAGCTTGAGACCTTGCTGGTTTTCTTGGAGCCCAGATTCCACAGTTACCTGAATTGTGGTGACTTCTAAATAGTTTGGGGGCTGAGAAGTTGAAGGGTGTGTGTACTCCCCCGTTAACAGTGCTGCCTCTCTGAAGACTTTCTGATACAGAAAGGTCACCCAAAGCAGACGGATGGTTAGATAGATAGTCCTGTCTGTCCTCTGCTTTTGAGTGAGTGGTCCTGTCTGTGACTAGTTTGGTGAAGTTTCTCCTGGAAAGGATGCCTTTATTTCCACTGCTGCACTCCCAAACATCGGCGTAGGCTCAAAAGTAGCTCTCAGAGGGTTTACCCACATCTGTGAAGTTTTCCTGCAATGCTTTTGATAAGACACAGCTGCAGCAAGTGTTGCCAGCCTCTAAGACTGATGGTGGCTGCCTGCCTATACCAGGCAGATGTGGCTGGTGGGAGCATTTTCTTTCATCAGCTTGGCCTGATGATGGGCTGTGTTACCTATTCTAGTGTCCCCAGGCCTTTCTTGTGGAGGTCGTAGAGAATTAAACATTTCTACTTTTTTCACCACTGAAGCTGTGGTTCACCCTCTTCTGGTCCCCAGTGCAGTGTCAGAATTATCTTGATCCAAACTTTATTTTTGTCTTATTAAGGATCAAATCAGCCTGACCCACCTTGATCCCCAAGGGAGACCTTGTCACAGCCTTTCAGTACTTGAAGGGGACTTAAAGACAGAGAGACTTTTTGCCAAGGTCTGTAGTGATAGGACAAGAAGTAATGGTTTTAAACCAAAATATTTAGACTAGGCATAAGAGAGAATTTTTTATGATCAGTGTAGTGAGACATTGGAACAGGTCGTCCAGAGAATTTGTGGATGCCTCATCCCTGTTCTAGGTTATGGTGGAGAGGGCTTTAGGCAAGCTGATCTAGTGAAGAATGTTTGGGGGAGTTCGACTAGTTGATCTTTGAAGGTCCCTTCCAACACAAACCATTCTGTGATTATAAGAATTCTTTTTAAATTCAGACTTGTCCCTTTTTGCAAAACTTTTCTGTGGGTTGAAAACTACTTTTCTTCTGCAGGTTAGAGAGGGCTGCAGGCTGCTGTTAGAACTCTGAATGAGAAGGTATTACCCTTGTATCCATGCCTGTTGGATGTGGAATTGCCTTATAAAGCCCTCAGCCTTGCCGGTATTGGTGGATCAGTGCAGAGCTGCATTTCTGTGTCTGCTGGCCAAAGCAGCCCAAGCTAGAGAGTGCTGGATGGGAAGGGAGGCTGGCCAGATGCCCGGTCCCTTCTTGCAGGGCCTTTCTGGCCCATTTCCTAGCACAGTTTTCTGAAGAACATCAGAGCTGCCTCGGTCCCAGCTGCATGTCATCGGCATGACGGCAGCACTGATGGATGGGGAGAGAGATCAGGCCTTTTCCTGAGCACTTGGCCTGGTGGTGGTGGAGCAAGAGTGCAGTCAACACCCTTTTCTGCTCTGAAGGAGTGGCTATCAAGGGGCAATCACTTCATTTAGAGTTTTTTCCACTGGGGACAATGAGCCTGATTTGCATCGTGGAGAAGCTGACATGTAGATGGTGTCTGGCTCATGTGATAAGAGAGCTCAGGGTGAGCAATGAGAGCAAGAAGTTTTCTTGGACGTTAGGCACAGGGAAGGAACACTTATCACAGAAATGTGGTGGGAAGAGGTAGGGAAATATCCATATGATGGTGTGTTTAAACAGAGACTGAGTGTGCAGGAAATTGGTGGACAGAGGTGAAAATTTACTCTCCCAAACTGTTCTCCATCTTAATCTTGCCTGGCCATGTGAGGAGAGGATCCAGCCTTCCCAGTGCCCGGGCACAAGCAAAGCTTGGTGTATTTTCAGCACTCTGAGGAAGGCTGTTTTATTCCCAGTCTGATGGCTTGTTTGTGCTAGTACTTCATGGATAGATAATTATTGGTGTCTAATGAGGCTTCTAGGATTGCTCTGGAAATTTTAAAACTTTTAGTAGTAAAAGGCAAGGCTGCAAATTAAACTCCTTAGGGGTTTGATGTGCCTCCAAGGCAAGACAGGCCAGGGTTTTTTTGTTTGTGACTTAACTAAATTTTCTAGCTTTACTTGAAAGTTGTAATTTTTCTTCCCACTTCTTCCTCAAGTCCTGAATTTCCAGCAGATCTCCAGCTAGTGTGTTCAAGCACATTCAATAAATCTATCAAGAGGAACTCATGGTTAGAGATCATTGATCATTCATGGCAGTAGAGAATAAATACCAGTGGCACTGTCTTGCAGATGAAGGAACTGAGGCACAGATTGTACCATCGGCAGTGGAATTCTGTATTCCTTAACTGTTCCAGAGACCTTCATCTCACCTAAGTTGTTGCTTTGGACTTCTAGGGGATGCATCATCTGACTTGCATTACAGCTACTTCTAGAGATCGCTGGCATCCCATCTACAGTGGCTGGTTCCTTCTGACTGTCTTTTAAGGATACTTTTTTTCAGGAAACTTCCTGTTAGGGGTGTGAGGTGGGAAGCTGGAATACCACCCTCGGTCAGTGTCCTTACAAGGAATGTCTGTGCAGGATTACTAGCCTTGCAGTTGCTCCCTTACCCTGAGGAGCACCAGGTAAAACTCCCTGTGCTGCTTTGATGGAGCTAAACAAGCCCAAGGAGCCACGCTGGCCGCAGTGGTTTGAGATGAGTGCATTTGGGTTTTCTATTTTTCACTTTCCATCCTAAGGACTCATCATTTTGATGTGTGTGCCATCCCCTATTCTTAGAAATGCTGTCCTTGCTTAAAGAACAGAATGACATTCATTCACTCTGAAGCAACCTGGGGATTTGTTTTCTTGGGCGTTGTAAAGCGGATGAGGTGTAGCTGCTGCAATTAGGAGGTGATGGGCTAATCTCATTAGTCAGTGAGAGGAAACACTGGGGCCATCGGGTTGGATAATGAAATGTGAAGATGAATTTTGATGTGCCAGATGGCCTGGCATAGTGGTTCCACTAATTTGGGAGGAAGGAGAGCCAATAGTAGCTTTGAAGAGCAAAAGCCATAGCAAGAGGTGGCATGTGATTTCTCTGAGCTGAAAAACTGTGATTTCTCAGCTGAATGGAGACTTGTGGGATCCATCCAGGCCCCAAGCCTGCTGTATTTTTTTTTTGCATTTTAGACTAGTTTTGGGCAGTAAGCGATAGTCCTCCAGCAAAAGTTAATGAGGCACTGGCATTATATGGATGTGCTTGGATAATCAGTGTCTGAGCAAGAAGAAATATACCTGACATCTCATTCTTTTAGAAGAGGCTGATAATTTAAATATCTTTGTAGGGAAAGTTGTGTTTATGGTGTCCCCTTATCCAAAAAATGTAAGATTTTTACATTCAGAAATCCTGATATTTGCTTTTGGGGGTGAGACTGTAGGCTCTTTCAGCACAATGATTTGTTTGGGCTCAGCTCTTCATTTTCTGAGATCAGTCTTTTCATCCTTATGGGAGTAAGCAAGAGACAGAGGTTTGGGGGATAAAAAAACAGAGAAGAAAAAAAAATTGTAGTTTTCAGGAGTGACCTCTGAGACAGGAACATCTCTGCTTTGGCTTGACCCAGCCTGAGACACTGTCACCAGGCTTTGCTTTTACAAAGGACCCAGTGGCTCCTTTAATTTCCACTTATTTTTGTATTCTTGGTACCAGCACACACTGAGGCACTTCCCATCTGGAGTCTCTCTGCAGGGCTGTGGCCCAAGAGATACCCAAAGGTAAGTGGGGAGAAGTTGGATGGAGTCCTTCTCTTTTCTGCTTTGCTCCACACTTGACACAAACATTAATTCCTTATCTCTGTCACCTACCCTCACCAATACTTTTCCAGGGAAAAAACAATAAGCAGGATTTGCCAAGCTTGGCTGTATGGCCTAAAACAAAAGCTGAGGAAATCCAATTGCACACTCACTTTACCTGGCAGCACCCCAGTGCTATTTTCTTTTAGTGAGCATCAGTGCAGGAAAAAGCTTGTTCTGGGCTCTGGGCCATTATGACAGCTCTGCTGAGGAGTGCCCAAACTTGGAACAGTCTGATAAGAGCTCTTAGTCTCTAAAGCAGTGTCCAGAATAGTGGCCAGGCTTCATCTGGCTGTGAAATAATGAAAAGTGTATTTATGATAAGAAGCCTTATTGAAAAATGTACTTGTTACTGGGACACAGCCAGTCAGCACCTGTATTTCCTGGCAGAAGGGAAAGGAGGAACTTTTTCATAGTGGTTTAGGGTGTTTGGTATTATGAAAGCTCTTGGGGCTGGATCTTCAGCAAATGGACAGCAGTGCAGGTCTGATAGCAGCGATGCTGCAGTGATAATGATCTGTGTACGACCTGAGAGTGGCTCGGGTTAAATATAGCTGGATCCTTTCCATCCCCAAAGAGCAATAAGGGCTGTGGTTTCTTAGCTCCCATCTTGAGTCCTATTTACATTATCATGGGTCAAAATCAACACATTTTTTACCTATAAATGCCATGCACACAGCAGCACTTTGACACAATACCTACAGCTGAGCCATTTCCAACCCAATGCCTTCCTACGAGCAGGCCATGTGCTGGATGCAGAATTTAATGTGGAAAATGTTAATCTGGCAAGAGATTTCTTCCTTCTGCAAAGGGTGTGGGTTCTGCTGCTGTAAGGGGGCATGACATTGAGTGAGCAGAGGCACTCAGCAGTGTCAGGGAAAGTCCCCATGAAGATGCAGCCGTGGGGAGGGCTGTTGTAAATCAGACTGGCCCCAGATGTCATGCAGGGCAGAGAGGAGATTGATGGGGTGGGTGGGGAAGCTGAGGCAAGGAGAGTTCAAGCATCACCCTGACCCTCGAGAAGGGAAAATAGCCCCAACCCTCAGCAAGGTTTGATTGAAGCCTGCTGTTCCCCCAAAGGGGAAAGGTCAGGCTCTGCTCTGTCAGGCGTCCTCAAACAAAAAACCTGTTTATACAGGACCCACCCCTGTACCTTGTGAGGTGGAGGGTAAATGGGCTTGGAGACATTCAATGCTCCTCTCTTTGGTAACGCTTGAGTCAATGAACAGCGGAAATTCAGATTGGGCTGGTAGTAAAAGCCTGGAAGGAAGTGGTCAGATTAAACCCCACGTAAACATTAACTGGAGTTAGCCCCCGTGAGCACTCTATTGGTGTCCTGGGAAGATGCTGTTCAGTACTGGGGGTCCCTCGCAGAAGGGATGGGTTGTGTTTGGGGAGGTGGTGGTTGCCAGCATGGGCCTGAAGCAGGTCACCTCCCTGCCCAGCCCTGTGCCCTCGCAGCCTGAGCACGGCACAGGGAGCTGCTCACTTGGGCAGGGGAGGGTTCCCACACTTCACTGCCAGCCCAGTGACCTGGAGTGAGGTTTTGCCCCAGTGGTTTAGCTGGAAGTGAGATATAAATATGCTGCATGTCTGGGGACCTGTGGTCAGACATTTAGATGTGTCCTGAATTTCCTGAAGTGGAGGTCTCTGCCAGGAAAATTGACCTTCTCTGCTCCCAGACATCCTCTTTCCTGAGTCACCTCAATGTGTGGGCAGGGAATAGTTTCTGGCCACCTGAACTATTATTGTGACCTGCTCCCTGTGGCAGTCTTACAGAGGGACTCTTTTGATCCCATGTCACCTGATGGGTACTTGTTCAAGTGTCATTTGATAAAAAATACTTCTGTCACTTGTATACATGGGACAGAAACGTGGATATTGGGATTCAGATATGATTTTCATGTCTTGTCCTGCATCTGGTTTGTACTCACATTCTAAATAAAGCTGTTTGGAATGAGCAGCCTGTTTGACTTGCCCTAGCCAAAGGCTGGGCACCACTTCAACAAACCACAGTAAGAACTGGCAATTTCTGGAGTGAATTGGATGTTTCCATCAAAGGAGGGGAGGCAGGAAAATAGCTTCAACCATCTGATTTTAATGTACCACCGCACATCTACTGGAGCCCTCCCAGCTGCTTCCCAACCTCTCCTCTTCCTTTCTACCCTTGGAAGAATCTGAACCAAGTACAGCTCAGCCAAGCATGGGCAGTCTGGCACCTCTGCTCTGGCCCTGCATGGCTTTTATCTGTTTGAAAGTTACCAGTATAGAATACATTGATTAGTGGCCCAGTAAATTAATTGGCAGCCTCTGCAGCTTGCTTTGCACCTGATGGCTTGCAGGGAGCTGTTGGAGTGGAAAAGCCTAACAAAGTGCCAACTTCCCAGGCCGCGGCGGTGCCCGCTGTACGGCAGGCGTTTTCCTCACAGGAAAGAAAACAAAGGCATTTCTCTGAGGAAAGTTGCAGGCAGAGACTGACTCACAAGCAGGGTGAGGGAAACGAGTTTTTAAAGTCTAAAACCGGGGGGAAAACCTGAAATGTGTAGTTCAAGCACAAAGTTGACACTGTTTATAAAGTGGAGATTTTGCCACAGGATTGTAGCTGAAAACTGACCTGGATTTATTTTTTACAGAGTTTGATTCTATGGTGTTTCCTGTGTTGAAGGGAAGATCAAATCCTGCCAAATTGAGGCTGTGAAGTTTTCCCTCTTGCTCTTTCTTTCCAAGGCAGCAGAGATATAACTAACGAGGGAAGTACAGGCTGTATCTCTGCCTGTATCTCAGCTGCTGCTGAGGCACTGGCTTTCCCCAGCTCTTCAGAGTCTCTTTCTGATCAGTAATCAGAGCAGGGACTGGGAAGTATGACCTTGGAATACTGTCCATGTGAGCCAAGTAAACTGATATTAAATATCAAAAGGAAAAAGTTTCTGTTTTCTTGTTACAAATCGATATTCCAATCTGTGTGGGGAGCAAAAGGTGCCATCAAGAAAGAAAGAAATGAGACTTGTCTGCAACAAATGAAATAAAAGATATTACATCATTTAAAAATGTTATGGAGAATATCCTTTTGTCTGCCTGATGCATTCATTCACCTCTCTGATGTGAGCCCCATTACTTTGTTTCTCCAATTTTGTATAAAAATCTATTGAGGCTTATTTGAGTTGTCTAGATATTACAGGAAATAAAGCAAAATTGCCTTGCTCTGCCCTGGTCTGAGGTTTTTTCTTGTGTGAAAATACTGCTTTGCAATGATGCCTCCCTACCTGGGGGGCTGGAGTTTAACTTCTTCCACGTTCAGTTTTGTTGTAGTTGCTTTAATGGGCAACAAGGAGCGAGATGCAGCTCCAGAAGTCAGTTCCTACAAACAGACTTTGAAGCACGGAGACTTAAGTTGGATCTTAACCAAGGAGGATCTTAGCTCTTGCTCAAACTCCTGGCTTCTTGGCTGTGTTTTGGTGGGAAGCAAGGATTCCAAGCAGGATTGGAGAGCCAAATATTGTATTGAATCTGGGTCTTAAAGTCATGGGATGGTTTGGCTTTGGAATAAGGAATGGAACAAAATTTTGCTGTGGGAGTCTAATCTTACCAAAAAGGAAATCTGACTTTAGGGCTTTTGTGATCCAAAATGCTGAGCATTGTAATACAAGAACTTCCTCTGCATGTTCAAAGTTGTTAAAAGTGAGTTTGATGGGTTTAATTTTATATTAATTCAGAAGTGTGGTCTTGTTCTGCAGTTAGGATAAGGAAAATGCGTATAGGAGTTGTGGAAGGGATCACAGCAGAGAGCAGATTTCCAGCTGTTTCCTGGCCCCATGGCTTTTTCCCCACTCTGTGGCTTGCTGTCCCTCTGCCTGTGCATGGGGATGTAAGAATAGTCAGACCAAAATAAAATGGAGCACATGGTTTGGAGGTAAGAGCTAGAGACAGAGGGGCAAGCCTGCTTGTGTGATGGGTGCTATGGGTTCCTCAAAGAGTGGTGAAAGACCAGGAATATTTTGCCTGAAAGACCTGGCTGTGACTTTCTGCACACATTGTGCATCCAAGGTGGTTGATCAGTAGGATTCATTATAGGAAATTAATGCCTCAGCCAGCAGATCTTTATTTAAACACTGTCGTGCCTCGCACCAGTTTATGTGGAGACGGACTGGCAGCCCTTGTGTTTTGCCTTGTCTTTGCATAATGAGACACCGAAATACTGCTTGTCTTGGCTGAACAACAGAAACAGGCTGTGATGAATTGCATTTATGCCTGTTTCTGATTGTTTTAAGGTGCCTATTTCAAGTGGCCAGGAAGAAAGATGAGTGTTTACATTTTCTTTAAATGCTGACGCAGGCTCTTTGCCCCTGAGTAGTCCAGATTAACGCATAGCCAAGAGTTCTGGCATAGGGCCACGAGGACAGATTATTCACTGTACTCTGAAAGGGTGTTGGGTTTCTGTATCTGACCTTTTGGGTGGATAAATGGGAGGATTAGCTGCTAAGGAAGCAATTATCCACTCTCTATAATTAATATCTCCTTCTTATTCTCTGGTGTTACTTGACCTGGAACTCTGAGAACCTGTTGGTGTTGCCAGTTTTGTGTAATTACCACCTTTAGGATGAGGGCTGGAGTCCCTGACCTTTCCAAGTCAGCGTGGTGGAAGTGGGGAGTAAGAACACAAGGGTGAAGTTATTGAATCCAGCTCCAGTGACCAAGACAATGGAGATAGGAAGGATTAAAGACTGCAGTTTTGCTCCTGAGGTAACTCTCTACCCTTTAATGCCACTGTGTCTTTTGACATGAAGATTAAATATGCCTGCTATTCTTCTGAAACAAAGCCCGCCCTGTCAATAAAGCAAACAGGTGCCTAATGCCTCTGCACATGCCTTTGGGAAGGTTGCCTCTCCCATCAATCCCGCTGTGTTTTCAGCTGTCACTGCTGAAAATGCCGTCTTGATCAAGTGCAGCTAGAGATTGTCATTCTGCACTATCATTTCCCATTTGCAGATGTAGCCAGAAGCTGATACTGTCTGACAGTTCTAGGAGGAGGATACATTCTTTTTACTCTACTTTTAAAAGCAATCCTGGATTCCTCACTTATCCCTCTCTGGTTTGAGGTATTTATGCTGTCCATTGCCGTTGTAAAGGAGATTGAGACTCAAATAATGAACTTTAATGATTCTCTGGAAATCTTAAATTTTGGTGTGTATCTGGATTAAAAAAAAATTATTATACATAAAGATATCAGTATAGAAATACAATTACATATATTATAACTAAAGAAATTATTTCTATAATTTTACAAAGAACAGAGCAGTGGTTCAGCCAAATCAAATTGGAATTTCCTATTTGAAAACATTTCTTGTTTTCACAAAAATCACTTTTGAAACAAAAAGCCAAAGGAGCATAAACTTTTTAAAACATGTACATATAAAGTTAATATTTAACTTATTTTTAAACTTCTAAAAGGATTAACTGGTGCTTTTAAAATGTGCTTGTAAGTTAGAGGTTTATGGCAGACTGTTTTTTGATGCCATTGCTGAAGAAGCAGCATAGGTGGAAGTTAGTTATTTTCCCCCCGCACTGTATTTTGAGATAAAGGGAAATCAGAGTTAATAAATTAAGGACAATTAAACCTTTTATAGATATGTGCTATCTGAATGTAAAGGGTTATCAGGGGGATTTCAGCTGAGTGAAGACTCAGTGGGGAAATTTTTCTGGGAATGGTGAGGCTTGAGCGGGTTAAGGTGGGATTTTGTACAGCACAGAGGTAGATGGGAAAATCACACAAAAACATGGTGAGATTATGCACCGCATCCCAGATGTGGGATTATCTTCTGCCTGCCACACACTGAAAGCAAATACATGCAAAAAGGGTGAAGCATTTACAGTGCTGAAAATCAGCATTTGCTCAGAGGAGACCTCCGATGTTGTCTCCTGGGATCGCATCTAAGGAAGAGCTAATCAGTCAAATGGTCTTCTGCAGAGCACTAATTCAGGAAATAATCTGTTTACCAAGCCTTGTGTGAATACAAGTTTTCATCGAATAGTCAAAAATAAAGCAGAAATTTTCTTCATGTGGACTAAGATTTTTCTCCTACTAAGCAGGGGAAGCTGAATTCCCAAAGAAAACACCTTCCATGCTTACTGCAGACACTAGGAAATGTCCCTTTATTAATAGAAGAGGGTGTCAACTGCTACTAATAGTGTGAAGTCATTCTCAGAGTAGTGTGTTCCCCTCTGCCTGGGGTGGGCTGTTTGTCTGAGCTCAGTGGGAGACTGATTGAATCGGCCTGACTTAACCTTGTGCGTCAGGAATCTGAGGACTGTTATATTACCCTTAAGGCAAATTGAACTGGGAGACAAACATTGACAGTGCAGATTCAGAAGAAGAAAAACACATGAGGAATGTGAAAGCTGAACGTCCTGTATGCTCTTGCAGATTAGTTGGTGCTGCCTTTTATTAAACCATGGAGGTCACCCTGTGTGGTAAAAGATGTTTGTCTTGGTTTTCAGAATCCACGTGGACCAACCTGTATGGAAGCTTCAATTAGATCTCTGTTGTCTTCTGTTAAACTTACTAGTTCAAAAAATAGAGTAGCACAAATCCTTTTCAATTAATGAATCATCATTAAGTAGTACCAGTGATAGTTTACAGTAGTCATCATTTCTCAGGTGTAGAACTTGCACGTCTTGTGCCAACACTTCCTTTTTAATATCAGGACTTTTGAATATGCAGGATGTGCATCTACCTTGACATGCTCAGATCAGAAGCATGCTGATTTTTCTGTGTCTCAGCTGATATTGCATAGAGCTATAGAATCACAGAATGGTTTGGGTTGGAAGGGACCTTAAAGATCATTTAGTTCCAAGCCCTCCGTTGAGGGCAGAGACAGCTTCCACTAGATGAGGTTGCTCAGAATCCCTTCTAGCCTGGCCTTGAACACTGTCAGGGATGAGGCATCCACAGCTTCTCTGGGCAACCTGTGCTAGGGTCTCACCACCCTCACAGGGAAGAATTTTTGTAGGTCTTCTTGGCTAGAGAAGATTTCCTTTGGCAAAGCAATCTTTGGACTTTTCCAGTGACGAGAGTTGATGCTTGATCTCCCAGAGCTACCAGGAGTGCTGGTGTGAGCTCCCTTGGTGCCTGTATCATTTCTGCCAGTGGTGACTGTCCAAGCCTCAAAACTCATGGTCACCTCTTTTTTTCTCAGCCCCAGAAGAAGGGCTTTTTGGTTCTTCTGATATTCTCAGCCTCTACTTGTCTTGGGGATAACTGCAGTCTCTCTCGCGCCAAACATTCAACAGCAGCAAATCATGACATCTGCTATAGCAATAATAATTACTTTCTTGAGAAATAAGTAAAGTTAGAATTAATTCAATCTGTCTGTGGTTGTACCCATACTTCTGCTGGGGTTACTCAAAGCACTTCTAGGTTTTTCCACGGTGTCTAAAATGTACTTCGCAAGTAAGTAAAATAAGGGTTCTCCCATAATCACCTGTCTCCAGGAGATGGAGCTCCAAGAAAAACACCAATTACTGTTGGGTTTGTAATTTAAATTATGAAGGTTAGCAACACTAATTCTATGTCCCTGGCTGGGAAGACTTGTCAACAGCTCAATTACCATGAGTGGATCTCATTTTGTATTCCAGAAGTGTAGGGAAAGGAACTGAGAGGAGAAAAATACACTCATTTACCTCAGCTAGAGAGTGGCTGGGCCTGTATCCAGTTGTGAGTAATGCTCACTGGAAACAAGACATGAGCATTTAACAAGGAGGGTAATTAACTGTTAGTGTAGCTTATGAAGATATGCCACAGATTTTTTGCTTGTTTGGAGCTTTTCAATCTGAACTGCAAGGGTTTGCTTAGTGAGTGCTTCTTTTTGAAGTTACTGAGCTTCAGTGAAAGGTTTGCCATGTGAACACCTCAGGCCTGTGTTATGGTGGAGGCCTGGCTAAACAGCCTTAATGGCCCTGCTTGGCTTTGAAACCTCTGTAATTGGGTTGCACACAGTGCTAAGATTTGCTTTTTACTGATTAAAAAATCTTATGCCAAAGAGACCCTCTGCATCTGGAACTTGAATAGGCCACTCTCTTTTGGCTCTGATGACTTTCAAAAGAAAGTCCTGAAAGAGGGGAACAGCCCGACCCACGGGCAGCAGAGCTCTGGAGCCCCTGCTGTTCCCCCTGCCCCAGCTGCTTCTCCTTCCTCCCTGCCTGGCCTGGATGTGCTCTCCTGTGGCCTTTGGGAAAGCAGGGCTTTGCCTGGAAAGGGCTCTGCTTTCTCAGGGAGAGCTGGCTGTGCACAAATGTAGCTTAGCAGATCCTGGGAGGAGGTTCGATGGAGAGAAATCCAGCCTGTTCTGTGCTGGACTTCTTTGCAAATGGGTTAATAGAAAATTTTGCTTCTTGAGAAAGGTCCATGACTTCACCTCAGCCCTAACAGACTACCAGCCAAATAGTTCAAAGCTGTTTAGCAAATGACTACTCAAACCTGTCAATTATATTGTGTCGGTGGAAAAACATCTCACTGGAAAACACAATGCCAAGGAACAGACACAGGTTTTGTTTTAAATAAAAAGGAAAACAGGTTCTACAAGTTTTGGGGTTTTTTCTATTAGCTTTTTCCCACCCCAGTTTTTGAATTTGAAAATTTTGAATAAGGTGACAAATTTAAATGAAGAAAACAAACCAAAAATCTTTTTCTCAAAAAGCTTTTTTAAAAAAAAAAAAAAGGAAAAGTGATAAGAAAAGAAAAATCAATAGTGAAGTGCACAGTCACGGTTTTTAATTTCTTTTTATTTTTAATAATCAAGACAGAGAGGGGCCTTTGGTCACAATAAATTTTTAAGTGCTTTAGGAGTTTTTTAACCAACACTAAAATCAATAGTGAAGATTACAAAAGATGGCAGTTCAGCCTGAAAAATAGCTGTTGATTGTGCAGGCAGAAATGTTCACATATACCCCGCTGGAGCCCTGAATATGTTTTTACGAGTTCAGACCAAACATCTACCCCAATAATAGTCCATCTAGGGGATGAAATCAAATTAACAGACAGCTTCATGCTGTTGGGATAGTTCACAGACCTTTTTCTGAAGATGAATAATACAGAAATTAAGATGTACCTTCAGACAATGGGACCTGCTTTTGTGAGTGCAATATCACTGTTCTTTAATGTTATTTTCTGGCAATGTGGGAACACTTCAGCATGCAGGTGATATTTTGAAGTGCTGAGTTCTGTCTTTATAAGCTGTAATTCTCTCTGGATTTTATTATTTGCCATAGATTTTGAGGATTGATATCCTCCAGTCACTTTTAGACTCTGCATGAAGTACAGTAACAACTGAAGTATTCTTGAGAAGTTCCTGCTAAGTCATAGTTTTGGTATTGGTTATATCCTCTCTCTGGCTTATTTTTCCCTTTTGATTTATAGATGAAATCATGGATCATGACCATAGCGCCAAGGTGTTTTGATAGTCTCTCATACTGTCACCAGGTCCCTTGGCACTTTCCTAAACAGTTTGTGTACAATTTCTGGGGTTAAGGATGGGCACGTAGGCCCAGAGGACTGCTTTGAAGGCTACAAGGGTTTAACCACATAGCCAAGGCCAGGCTAGTTGTCTCAGGGCAAGCAAATGGCACCCACCACTAATTATTGTTCAGACTGTCCAAGGAAAATGGGTGATCAGGGCATCCTTTCTTGTCATATTGCAAATATGTGAAGCCCAAAGAGGGTAGGAAATCACCTGGGTCAGCTGAAGATGATGGAGTCACTGGTGGGGCCTGAGTGTACCTGAGCTGGGTGACTGCATGGTGGGGCACCTGGAGAAGGTGTTTCTTTGGAGGATGTGCTGCAATCATGGTGTCTGTGGATCTCTCCAGCTCTTTCAGGAGGCTCTGAGAGCTCCCTTTTAGGAAGATCTCCAGGCAGTATCAGTGTTACAGCATTACAGCAAAAGCAAGTGGGATAGATGGTATCCTGTGAAAAGTTGTGAGATAAGCAAGGCCTTGAGCACAATCTAAAATGTAGAATGCTTTTGGGACTGCCTCAAACACCACCAGCTCCACTGGTGCTGCCATTCCAGAGAGTGAAGTTCTGTGGACAGCCTCAAATTTAGCCTCAAACAGAGCACCAAGGCTGCCTTGGTGTAAGCGTGTGCACACAGGTAACATCATGTGTTCACAACCACTAACGTGTTCTCTTCAGGAGCTCAGGGGCTGGGCTAACTTTATGTAGCCTTCAGCTCTGATGTGCTCGTCCTTTCTGGAAGGAGGAATAGTTCCTCTGGTCCTTCGCTCACGATCTAAGGGCAACTTGGGGAGGAAATGTCCCAAGTGTCACATATTCATGGAGCCAGCTACTTAAGAAATAACTTGGTGCCACACAAAAGCTTGGACCAATGTTTCCAGAGGGTCAGAGGTCCTCATAGCTGCCATTCTTAGTTCCATGGTGTGCTTGCAAGTACCAGTTTTACTTCAGCTGTTTTAATGGTTGGCAAGAAGTTGGTTTGCTTTGCCCCTTCTAGAATCATAGAATTGCTAAAGTTGGAAAAGACCATTAAGACCAGCAAGTCCAGCCATCAACCGAGCAGCGCCACCATGTTCACCACTAAACCATATCCTCAAGTGCCATATCCACACATTTTTTGGAACGCTTTCAGGGATGGATGGTGACTCCAGCACTTCCCTGGGCAATCTGTTTCAATGCTTTACAACCTTTTCTGTGAAAGAAACTTTCCTAATATCCAATCTAAACCTCCCCTGCCACAACTTGAAGCTACTTCCTCTCAACTTGTCACTTGTTACCTGGTGGGAGAGACCAGCCCCTACCACATTACAAGCTCCTTCCAGGTAGTTGTAGAGAGCAATAAAGACCCTCCTGAGCCTCTGTTATTTCCAGGCTGAGCCCCACCAGCTCCCTCAGCTGCTCCTCGTAAGACTTCTAATTTAGGTGCTAGTGCTTGGCTCCTTGTGAATCACTGATCCACATTGTTTTTGGGGAGAGCTGTCAAAGGCTTGGGGGTCTGGAAAAGCAGTTGAAGTGCATTGCCTTTCTCTCTGATTTTCCATGGCGAGTTCTAGAGGAGGTCCCTCGCGGCTTGTCAGTGTAGAGTCATGAACTGGGCTTTCTATGAACCCAGTGTTTCTTGGCAGCCTCCTCACATGGGCTGACTGTCTGAGGAAATAGGAGATGTTGCTGCATGCAGATTTTCCCAGGATATTTCAGGGGTAATTCAAAGAATCATGAAGGGGTTTCATTCCTCTCCTCACCAGAGCCTCTCCTCCACTTCTCCCACCAAAGCAGCGGAGCTGCCGCTAATTGGCCTGACAAGTGGAACAACTCCTTTCTGAGGGGACCCCACACTCCCTCGTGGAGAGGAATTTGCTTTGAAGTCTTCTCCCTGCCCTGTATTGTCTGCACACCTTGCTTTGTGTGAGTGTGATAAATGGGAATCAAACAGTCCCAGACCAAGGAAACGAGCACTAAGTCCTGCCTGTCATTCCAAAACATTTGCTGTGTTTATTACAAAGCTGTCAGGGTTGCACTGAGCAGCCAAATTCAAAGCAGCCAAAATGCTGAGTAGCCAAATGCTGCTCTCCTCCTTTTGACTCATTTTTTGCTGTAAGAACACATCAAAGCTGATGGAAGTGGGCTGAAGTGAGCTTGTTATTACTAATGTCCGTGTGTGACACAGTGTCAGAAACACTGTGACCTGGCACAGCTATACTGTTGCAGTAAGAAGCCTAAATCAAAGTTAGTAGTTAGGATACTCAAATGGATTATTCCTATTATTGCTGCTTAGAGCCCTCAAACTCTTCTCAGCCATGAAAAAAGGGAGATTTCATGGTCTAATGGTTAGATGAGTACAGCAGTATCAGGAGGGCTCAGGGCTGGGCTTCTGTTCCCTGGTACTTTTGCTGAATTCCAATGTGAGCTCCCTGAGTCATTTCATCTCTCTGTGTCTCTCCTCTTCCTCTTTGCCTCTATTGTCTGTTCTGAATCAGATGGTAAGACTGAATTAGACCCTGTGCTTACAGGGGTAATAAATCCCTCCATTTTCTTTATTTAAAGCATCTGGACATGGAAAAGGAGGCACCTTTCCTTAAGAAAATAAAAGGGGGAAACTCTCATCAAAAAAAGAAAAAAAAAAAAGGTGCAGGTTTTCAGCTGCTGCTCGTAACAGCTAAAGTGCCTCCGTGGCTTGAAAGGGAGCCTGGGACAGAAGGGGGAGTTCAAAAGACAAGGCTTCACTACAGGCAAATCATGCCTGGCAAATTTGGTGACCCTCTGTGATATGTTTACAGTAGAGGTGGACAAGGGAAGCAGAACTGATGTAATCTACCTGGACTTATGCAAAGAATTTGACACTGTACCACACAACATCCTTGTCTCTAAACTGGGAAGACATAGATTTGATAGATGGACCACTCAATGGGTAAAAAATAGGCTGGATGGTCACACTCAAAGAGTTGTGGAAAATGGCTGAATGTCCAAGTGGAGACCAGTGATGAGTGTGATTCCTCAGGGGTGGTATTGCAACTGACACTTTTTAACATCTTTGTCAGTGACATGGACAGTGGGACTGAGGCACCCTCAGCAGGTTTGCTGGTGACACTGAGCTGTGTGGTGCAGGTGACAGTGAGCTGTGTGGTGCAGGTGACAGTGAGCTGTGTGGTGCAGGTGACACGCTGGAGGGAAGGGATGCCTGGGACCTGGACATGCTTGAGAGGTGGGCACATGTGAACCACATGAAGTTCAACAAGGTCAAGTGCAATGTCCTGCACCTGGATCAGGGCAATCCCAACCACAAATACAAGCTTGCAGTGAATGGATTGAGAGCAGCCTTGGGGACAAGGATTTTGAGTGCTGGTGGATGAAAAGCTCAGATGTGACCTGGCAAAGTGCACTTGCAGCCCAGAAAGCCAAATGTGTCCTTGGCTGCATCAGAAGCAGTGTGGGCAGCAGGTCAAGGGAGAGGTTTCTCCCCCTCTGCTCTGCTCTTGTGAGCCCCACCTGGAGTGCTGCATCCAGCTCTGGGGCCCCCAACACAAGAAGGATGTGGACCTGTTGGAATGAGTCCAGAGGAGGCCATGAGGTGATCAGAGGGCTAGAGCAGCTCTGTTGTGGAGACAGGCTGAGTGAGCTGGGTCTGTTCAGCCTGATAGAGAGAAGGCTCCAGGGAGACCTTGTAGCTGTTTTCAGTACCTAAAGCAGCTACAAGAAAGCTGGAGAGGGACTTTTGGCAAGTAGTGATTGGATGAGGTGGAATGGCCAATTGGCTCAGCAGAATTTTAGTTTCTCACCTAAGAGGTTTCTCTTCCAAAGATGTACTGGGCAGGGAGGGAAAGCACATGGCTGTTCAGCCTGTCCTGCCACTCTGGAAGTGTGGAGGAGGATCTCTGCCAGCTGAAGAGCTGAGCTGTGTGGGGTGGGGTGCAGTGGCTTTGAATGCCAGCAGGAATAGTTCAGTAATCCAGACTTTTTGTTTCCTGAATAATCCAGTTTCTGGGCACAACTGGGCTTCAGTGATGTGGGAGGAATCTTATTAGGAGGTTGCAATGAGGAAAGACTAGCTTTTGTAAGAGGTAAATGAAGTAGTTATTAAAAAGGAAGGACAAAGCTACCAAAAGCCTCATTCATGTTACAGGTTCAGGCATGGGACAGAAGAGAAATCCACAAAAATCTGCCTTTCAGCTTTTTCTATTGCCTGTGTTTGAATGGGAAATTGGATATCCCCAGGATCCTGGGAGACAGCACAGATGAAAACAGCGCCGAATTCCTTCAGGGGGATGTGAGGAGGAAGTGACATCTGTTTTGCATCCAAACATTACATGAAGTCTAGTTAAAACTCTTGTTGTGACAGGGAGGTGAAAAAAACACAGAGAAAATCCTCCTTCCCTTATGGTTGGGAATCAGGGCAGCCAGGCAGGGGGAATACTAACGGGGGTCTCTGATCTTTTCTCCACTTCCAAATCAACGCCGTCCCCGTTTCGAACAAGCCACTTAGCCACCCATGATCAAGTCTTCAGTAAATGTGGAACAACTTGTTGGTGATAGATGGGGTCATTCATGTTGGGCTAACTTGGCCTCTCTGTGTGAGAAAGAGAACAGTGTTAATCTAAGCAGGTATTTATTCACTGTTCTTCAGTTAATTATCTTGACTTAATTTGATGTATGGAAAACAGTGGCTCATGTAAGTTAAAGCTGGTATTTCAAAGGCAAGATGGAGATTTGGGATGCTGAGACCTCTTGGACAGGAAGGGAAGAAAACATATCTGTATGTCATGAAATGTTTTGTGGCTTTTGACTTTGAAGATCCTTTAACTTTTTCAGAATCAGAGACATTAACCCTTTCCCCTTACTCCTGTGTCTAGAATGAACTTTCTTTTTGGATACTTGCCTAGAAGCTGGGAGAGCCATATTCAAGTGCCTGATGGCCCACTCTGTAGAGTCCATTTCCTTTTGAATCCCCCAGTTGAAGCTCTATCCTGTGAAATATCCCTTTGGTGAATGAGATATTACCTGATCTTCACCATGCTCAGGGAATGACCTGGACATGGCACTTAGAGCTGTGATCTATTTGACAAGGTGGTGATTGGTCAAAGAAGAGGCTTGATGGTCTTGGAAGTCTTTTCCAATGTAAAAGACTCAGTGATAAGACTGCAGTAGTTATGGCAGTTGCCCGAGATAGAGAATTCATGGGCAAGAACCTATCCCATGTAGGACAGCCCAGGGACTTCCATATCAGCTGTCCTAAGGTTGTAGCTGCTTTAGCACCTTGCTTTGGGAGTCAGGAAACATCTCCATCAAAATTAAACAACAATGAAACCAAGTTTGGAAGTGTTGAAAAATCGCATTTTTCTTTGGATCCTTACCCCCAGAAGTAGCTTTGTTCTTTTAAAATGGGTTCTAGTTCTTTCAGCCCACAGCTATGCAGGTTTAAAATGTCACCACATTTTGCATGTGCCCTACACTGTGAGTGCTGTAGTAGTCATGTGGAAGGCTGTGGTGAAACAAGAGAACAGCTGAAGGCTGCATGTGAATGCCTCCCCCAGAGCTTCTGTTTTGGGGCAGTTAGGGCAGCACATCTCTTGCCCTGCTTGCCAGGGACACCTGAGCTGCTGCTCTCTGAAGCAAGATGCCTCTAAGAACCTGCATAAACCAGGCTGAAAGCTGAATTATTTCTTTTTGTTAGGCAGAAGGATCAAACAGGCAAGTTTGGGCTAAGGATTGCTTTGCTTTATGAGACCACACAGCCAATCTCATCTGCTCTCTGCTAGACAAAACACAGAGCCTGGAGGTGTGAACAAATGCTGGAGGAGGCCAGTGTGGGGAGGGACTGCTGATATTCAGTCAGGAGGATTTACCTGTGTGGTATGATAGGCAAGACAGCTGTACTGGCTTTCTTCTTCATACATGGAAATGAATGATCAGCATTGTAGCTGTCTGGCATTTTCCCTATTTCATATCCCAGCTTGGGCTACACTTCTAATTAGCAGAAGATTGAAACAGCCTCATGCTTGCTCTAAGTCTAATCATGGGAGCAGGTGCCTAGGATGATTTGTGGATCTGTCTGACAAAATCCTACTTTCTCCCTTCTTCCTCATTCTTGACACAGTTCCACAGTCTCTCCAGGCAGGCTTGAGCTCCTCACTGTGTGAGGCAGAGAGGGAAGATGGAACACCAGAGGTATCCTGGCATGTGTGAGACTGAGTGCCATCAGTCAGATCATGTTAGCGTGAAATCTGCCAGGAGGAAGACATTGCAGTGCAGTTATATTTGGCTATGGAAAATTGCCACTCTTGTAATAAAGCTGTGGCATTTTTTGCCAAAGAGCAGGTTCTGGAGCTGAGCTCCTAATCTTTGTTGTTGTTGCTGTAAAATTATGTATAGTATTAGCATGAAGGAGATGATAAGAAGTTTAGACCTTTGTGTGGTGTGGGGGGTTAGTTTGACTCTTGTGGAATTAAAGTGCTGGTGTCCTGCATGGCCTTTCTTAGACTGACACAGGTAACAGATACCTCTGCACAGACCCCTCTTTGGGAGGCAGAAGCAGCAGAGTTCACCTTGCTCAGCACGGCAGAGATGGTGATTTAATGCCTCAGATCTGCATAGACCAAGGCCCTGGTCTATCGAGGCATGAGTGAATGCATACTCACTTTTTCAAAAGCAGTTTTTCTTGCCTGAGTTGAGGGTCAAAACCATAAAATATTTGCTTGGATTTAGACCTAAATGACCTAATAGCACTAGGTTCTGGCTGAAAAGTGTCCAGTGTCAGGAATGACACCAGTTCTTGAACTTAACACTTGATCAAGCTCTGACTACTCCAGCAATCAGTATTTATAAGGCTCTGGAAGTGAATGTTCAGTTCTGTTAAGTTTTAACTCCTCAAACTGCTCTGCTGTGGTTTTGTTCTCCCAGGGTGATTCAGGGGGCCTGATGTACTCCAGTGGCTGTTCTTGCAAAGAGCTGGTTTATAAAAGTCTCTTGATGTTTCCCCTGTTAGAGGCTTGTGGTTTATGAGGTTAGAAACCTTTCTGGCTTAGGCTTTCACTTTGTCATGATAAGCTGTTTTACATGAGTGAAATTAATTTCTCTTTGGTTAATTTCAACTAAATAGGTCCTTTTCACTGTACCTACAGCAGAAGAGACCATCTTTTGGATTTTGAAATAAAGTCTTGCAAGTGAGAAAGTCAAAGACAAACAGTGGGCAGCTGTTAAACTTCCCCTGCACAGAAAAGCAGGGGAAGTTTATTGAAACCAGGAGACTTTTTTTTTGTTGCTGAACTTGGGAATTGAACTTCAAATTTATTTTTTCCATTACCATAACACCTTCGCATGGAAGGCAATGCCTGACACAGCCCTCCTGCAAAGAGTAGGTGGATCGTGAGAGATTGGATTTCTCTGTGTGACTCCCCTAGCTCATGTATTCTCCAAAACCTGCTTAGTTGTTTTCAGAATCTAAGTGTTAATCTTCATATGGGTGTGTGTTCTTCGTGCTGCAGACTGTAAAGGCAACTGCAGCAGAGAGTGGATTCAAAAATTATTAATGTTGGTGCTGAGGAATTTGTACTCTAATACTGGGGGCAAAATAGGTGCTGTAGGAGCACTTGGTGAGACTTTCAGGGACAAAATCTGGGGCATAATGGGAGAGGACAGAATGGGAAGTTACATGAGATGAAGGAGGACTTCCAGAACACCACAAAGTAGTTCAGTGACATGGCTGGAGCCCCAGAAACCTGGTCTATCCCCTTATCCATTAGACATTAGCACATTCGTGGCCCATTCTTGGCACATTCATGTTTTATTAAGGTTGCAGCCATCACATTTCACTTAACATAGCAGCAATATGTGTGATGTGGTGTGGAGTGAGCCGTGTCACAAGTGAACCTTGGACAGTGTCTCCTGTGCTCTCCTGGTCTGTGTAATGACCATGTTCAAGGCACCCTGTGCAGATCTTCAAAGAGAAGTGATGGAGGTTGATTTCACTGCTCCCTCAGCCTCAAAGTGTTCTTGCACTGGGAGTGACCCAGAGCTATTCCCCGCCCCTTGGATTCTTGCCTAGATGGGGACATTCTCTGAGGGTTTCTTTTTCCCTCTCACGTTATGCTCATTCAGGCAGTGTGTGGCCCTGTTGACTGCAGAAGGTCTGGCTTCCTTTCTGTGTCTCCCTAGCATGCTCTAATGTTTGGTAGTGAAAGATACAAGCAAAAGAAAGCCAAATAATTAGCTATCCCAGCCCTAATTCCCTGGGCAGAAGTTCACTTTTCAGTAACTGAAACTGGCTTAATCCTAATCCCCTGCAAATCCCCCTTCCTAAGAGTCTTTGTGAGGCTCCCTTATTGGCAAGGGCTTCCAAAAAGACCAGTGCTGCTTTTAGGCTGATTTTTTTTTTAAAGCCTGTAAATGTTGTACCTGATGTGATGCAACACAAGGACAGTGAATCTCTGAAGCCACAAATCCCTTACTGGATGAGTGGGGTTATTAATGTGCAAAAAAAACTGTAAGGAGAGCTCTGGTGTTGCAGGCACAAGTCTTCTCCCCTCTGTTATTGCTATAAACCTCGTTTCTTGCTTCTCCAGCAAGCTGGCCATTTTTTTGGGGACAACTTTCTGTGAAACAACTCCCACTGCCCCTTCTGCTTTGTTGACTGGCTGGGGTGGATATGAGGGGGTGCTCTGGGATAACTTATCATTGCTGCCTTATTTGGCCAATGGAGAAAATTTCCCATAACTGATACATTTGGCACTTGTTTATGATGGTCTGAGTGATGGGTTCTGCTTCTCTGTGTTGTCTGTGCAAGGAACCAGAGCCTGACTGCCCAGATCAGCTCTTTGTGCTCTTGATGACCCACTAATTAGGGCAGTGAATTAGCCTGTCTGAGTTATAATTCATGGGCTGCATGTCTCAGGCCATGTATGGGATTTAAAAAAGGTGGAAATCTCAGCCGTGAATCCTCCTTCATCTTCACAGGTAGGGAGAGAGAGAGACTGAGAGAAAACGAGATGTTCCTGCCCTTTGCCTAGAGTGGATAGTGAGTTTGCTCATTGCTGATGAAACCCACAGTTTTCTTTCTGCAAACAGATAGGTCAGATTTCCCTGTCTCTCATATCCTTCTTTTACCTCTTAGTTCTCACTTCTGCTGTTCCAGTTTTCATCCTGGGGAAGGACTGGATGAAAGACTCTGAGTTGTACAGGTGCTGCCCACACTTCCTCTACCTTCTCCTTTCTCTGGATCAGGTGGGGCACGCCTAGAGCAGGGGAAAAAGGTCAATTATTTCTCATGACCACTTGGTAAGAAAGCATCTTTCTTTGAATAGATATGCTAATTAAAGGCAGTCTATGTGCTAATTACATTTCCCCCATTATAACCAAGAACTCTAGGAAACTTGCTGGTCTCAGCAATAAAATGAAGAGAGGTTGGTTCTGGGAAATTTATGGTCTAATGCTGAGGGAAACTTCCCTTATTATCTCTACAGATTTAAGGAATAGTCTCTTTCTGCTGTCTGCTTTACTTATTTCCTTCATAAACCTTTGGACTAATTAGCTTGGATGACTTTTCTCCTGAAAAAGGATTAGGACAAAGAGTTAGGAGATAAATGAACATTGAATGTGCATTTTTACAGTGTTGCTGGTATTCTTTTTTCCCCCCTCCTTTTTCTTTTAAAATCCCAAACTGCTTCCATCTCCTTTTCACTGTGCACTTCTGATGAAGTGTCAGGGGTCTGATATAACTCTGAAGCTTCATCCAGGTCTTGCAGCAGAGTTGTTTGGCAATTGCTTCTCCTCCTCCACGAGCTCACCTCACACCAGTTCAGCACATACAGCTCTGAGGAGCAGGGACATGGTGGCTTGTCCTAGATCTAAGATGGGAGATCCTGAGCTAAGTCCTAGATCAGCCCTAGATCCAGATGCTTAGGAATACCTGGGTGGGGTTTAAAACAGTCATGGCTCAGATTTGTGAGGCTGTTACTCAGACATGAAAAAGATGATGTTTCTTATCTTTAGATGAATTCACATCTGTCAAAGGTTTAAACAGCACTGGGGGAAGTAACCTGCTCACTCCTGTGTTTAAAGACAATGTCTGTGTAAAGAATGTATGTGTCCTGGGCACACCCTGGGATCTGCGGAGGGACAAGAGGTCAGCTTGAATCCCAGGCTGGCTGAAATGCTCTGCTGAAGTGCCCTTCTATCTCCCCAGATGGCAGAGGGACCCTGGGGTGGTGGTGCTCCTGCACACCTCAGTAGATTGGTGATATTAGATAGGTGACCCTGAACACTTTGCTATGGCCTGACCAGGACTGCAATGCTGGTTTTAGAGATGCTTTACAAATGCCTAAAAAATGCTTCTCCCTAACCTAAAGTGAGCATGAAGTCCTAGACTGCAACAAGTCCAGTGCAGTGCCAAATGCATTCCCTCACCTTGCTTGCAGAGGAAAAGTAATTTTCAGACTGGGATAGCCACTGACACCCCTTGTTGCTGAGCTGCCTCATGGGGGGACCAGGTGTGAGCACTAGGATGTTTCCAGAGCCTGAACTAATCCAAACAGCTCAGCTGAGGGAGAAGAGAGGGACACAAGTGACACTGGCTCAGTTATCCTTGAGGACTTTCTATTTTACTGGCTTTGCTGCTTTAGCTAAATCTGCCAGCCCTTACCCTTCTGCAAAGCGTGCGTTGGTAGAAGTTGATGGCCTTAAGGTGAGGGAGTCCTGGCATTGGCTTAATAAGGGAGCTGACTTGAGTGTACTGATGTGCAAACAAAGGCTTTGTGAGAGGACCTGTGCTCCTGAATCTAATTCTCTGTGCTTCACTGCTCCAGAGACTCACTTGTCTGGGACTGGGAGAGATGCATATTGTTACGCTTAATTTTAGGAGATGTCTAGGAAATGACCTTCCCAGCCTCCAGGCTGAATAGGACTTACACCAGCCTCCCCTTGTATCCATGGGTCATTTACATTTTATGTTAAGGGACAGCATAGCTCAGATTATGGTGTTTTTCAGAGAAAGGTGACAGTTCCACTATCAGCTGAGATTTAATACTTCCACAGCAGGCAAAGCCTGTCGTATCAATTTGTTGTTCTGGCCCATTCCCAGGCAACATGCCATTCCCTGGTACAAAAGCTCCTATTGTTGCCACTGGGCTGGTTCCTAACATGCTAAATGCTTCCTCCCTCACAGAAGTGCAATATGCAGTATGAAATACAACTTTAAGGCTTGTAGATTTTAACTAATTCTCAGCAGTCCAGCAGAGCAGACTATGATAACTATCTGAAGATGAGCAGGAGATGGAGAAATTAGTCTACTATGACAAGCTTTAATTCTTCCAATTATCCAAAACACATTTAATAAAATATTCTATCTTTTGGCTAGAGAAACTTTGATTAAAATTTGGTGGGGAAAGAGGTAAAGGAACAGCTCCCTGACTCAGGAAATCATACCTGTCCTGTGGAGAGCTGCTCTACCATGTGGTTATGCCTGTACAAGAGAATTAAACACTTTCAAGGGACTGGAATTCAGTCAGAGAATCATAAATGGATTTAGGGCGGAAGGGACCATTGAGGGTCTTGTAGTTCAAGTCCCTGCTTAAAGCAAGATGGACCTCAAAGTTGTGTCAGGGTGGTGTGATCTTGCCCAATATTCCCTGAAAATATCCCAAAGATGTGGCTTCCACAGGCTCTCTGGGCAACCTGTTCCAGGACTTACCCACTCTGGTGGTGAAAAATTTAGCTTGGTTGGTTTTTCCCTTGTTGCAACTTGTGACCTTTGCATCTTGTCCTCTCTCCGTGCACTTCTGGATCTGGCTTTCTCTTCAATAACCAACCCCATCAGGAAGTGCAAGTCTGCAGTCAGGTCCTGCCCTTAATCTTTCCCAGACTAAACAAACATACTTTCATTACCCTTCTGTGTTATGTGCTCCAGCCCTCTAATCATCTTGGTGGTCCTCTTGGTGAACTCTCTTCAGTTTTTCAGCATCTCTGTCTGGCTGGGATTTCCGTGAGTGCTGGGGAGATAGGAATCATCAGTCCTTTGGCCGCTGAAGTGAGGAGGATTTCAGCACATGCTTAGAGTGTCTCTAAGTGCTTTCCTGGAGCTGGAACAAAGCTGTAACCACAGAGGTTTTGAAGTTGCTCAGGGTCTTGTTCAGCTGAGTTTTGAGCACCACCAAGAACAGAGATTACACAGTTTCATGGTAAAAGGATCTGGGACAGCTCACAAATTGTCCTTGGGAGTTGACTGTTTTTCACTGTTTACTTTAAAGAGGTACAAACACTGGTAGTCCAGATTACGATGTAAATTTAAATGCCCTATTATCAGGTCGATGCCTGCAAGATAACGTCCGTACACAGTCTGTCTCAGCTTAGATCTGCTTCTGTAGGGGTGGGTGGCAAGTCAGGTGTGAACAGGGTAGAAGCAAGTATGCTTTCCTCTGCTTGTTGGTGTGGGAGTTTGGGTTTGAATGAGGATGTTGTATGGGTACATGTATTGAATATTCCAAATAGGGAAGGCAGAAGTGGTTAAACTTTGTATCATTCACATTAGAACTGGGTAAATTCCCATTTCCTGTATTTACTCTGGAGAACACTTGATTTTCAGATGAGTAGATGTTTCACCTGGTGACTGAAACATTCTCAGATGTGATTTTGAGGAGTGTGATGTGGTGCTAAAATATGGGGATTTTTGTGTTTTTAAAGCTCCAAGTAACCTGAAAACATCAACCTGGGTTTGAGTCAATATTACCCTTCTCAGTAATGGGCATATTGGTTAAGAACTTCAAAAGCTTCCAGCTCACACAAGCCTTCCTTCTACCTTTGGAAGGATTGCCATGGATCAGCTACCTCCAGCACTTTTTGGGAATACTGTCCCCTTCAATCTTCCCTTGAGATTTTGATGGAGAACTAGGTGAAGGGTTGGTGTGACCACAAGAACCTGATGACAGCTACATGTCCTGTCTGTACATGAGCTACACCGAGAGCTGCTCTGAATATTAATGATCCTGTCCCCCTCCATCTCATCTGAAAAACATCTTGATACCCAGGCCAGGTCAAGCCTAAATGAAGAATAATTCCATTTCACTCTTGTTAGGTCTTGTGTCTTGACAGAAAGAAACAGACTTTAAAATTCTTCCAACCAGCCCTTCTGCCTGGGTTGGACAGACTGTTGAAAGGCTCTTTGTATTACTGTTGGTTTTGTAAATCCCTGGATCACAGAGCTGTATATGAGGCTCTGAGCAGCAAATCAGTCTCTTTTAGCTGTTGTTCCCAGATGAGTTTGCTGAATTAAGTATCCCAGGAGCCTACCATTCTTTCCTTTTCCTGTGGGGAACAAGAGCTGCTGGGAGGAATTATTTCAGTCTTGTGAGATCTTAGAGTCACTAAGCTCTGAAAGCTGGTCTTTGGAATTGTTAATTTGTTTTTGGCAATTATTCCTTGCTGTCCTACTCTTTCCAGTCCAGAGGAAGGTTTCCATCCCACCTAAATTCTCTGTTTTCCTTTGGAGAATAATTCTGCTTGACCCCTACGACTTTAAAAACAATATATAGAAGGGTTTTGGTGCTTTTCCCCACTGCTTAGCCAAGATACAACAGTTCTGTTGTTCCTCAATGCATGGAAAGTAATGTCTACACTGAAATTGTATCCAAGAAGTTTCTCTCCTTGTTAAGGTGCATGTTGTGGAAACCCAAGATCTGTGCCCTTGGTTTATCCTCTGGGAGAGACAGTTCTGCTCCATAGAGCCCAAGGCATTCTGCCAGTTCCCCACTGTTGTTTTCATCCCCTGACCTTTCTTCTGGCTTACCCCCCTTCCACCTCAAGGGTGAGAGACAGTGGAAAGAAGATGGAGTTACAGCTTCCTAGACATTTGGCCGTTTTGTCTTTTGTACATCACTTCGTGGCTGACAGGACATTATTTTTTTTCTTCAGAAAATGCCTTGCATGCTAATCTCTGTGCATTAGCTGATCACAACATAAATGCCTGTCCATTAATCCAATGCCTTCCTGTGTGTCTTTCATCTCCATGTTCTGCAGCGTTCTCCTGTTTCACTTTTTTCCCTCTTTTGTCCTTAACTCTGCTTAATACAATCCACCTCAGTACCACAACTCCAGGCTACGGAAACGGGGACAGATACTGTAATCAGATTGATAGACCCAGTTAATAAACCTGCCACCTGATTCTGAAGCAACAAAGATGTCCCTTTCCACTATTTCTGTATCTGCTAATAATAGAGGCCTACTGACTTTTCTGCTGTACTAACATGTTAACTAATATGCTCCAGCTTATTTCCAGAGAATTCAACTATTGTTGTTGTTATTGTTATAATTGTTGCTCTTTTACCTTCTGATAGTCTGGGTAGCTTGAGACCAAAACTCAGTGCAAAATAGAGTTGGGATTTCTCTGTTCTAACTTCTTCTGAGTCTACCATGCAGATATCTATATCTGAGATCCTCATCCTGGGCTCCCTGTATAGGCACTGCAGAGATGTATGCACTTTAAACATCGTGCAAGAGCAGCTGTTCCAGCTTGAACTAAGGGACCATCACAACCACTCTGGGCAACCTCTTCTAGTGTCTCTAGTGTGACCAGCCTCACAGCTCAAGAACTTCTTAAATCAAGAGCTGTATGTGAGTTCCTTCATTCTTGATGGACTTTTCTTCCATTCATTGTCATCGTGGTGTTGTTGGTCCATGTGAATGTTTGAGACCTGCAGAAGTGCAGTGGCCACAAGTGCCACAGTTCAGCTTTGCAGGCAGTAAGAAAATTATTTTTTTATTTTAATTGAAAGAAACAGCACTTTCAACCCCTTCATCTCCCTTCCTCACTTCCACTTTCTGTGTGGTCTGTCTCACCTCCCAGTTGCCTGTCTTCCAGGTAGGAGAAGGTTAGTTGCAATTTAACACCTTTCTCTTAAATGTCTCTGAGTTCCCTGCATGATTTCTGAGTGGGGAGGGAGATGGGAGGAGGATCTAGTAATGTAGACACTCTTCTGGGTATGAGTGTTGAATGGTTGTACAGTGACACCATGGTGGTTTCTGCATTGCCTTCTATTCCTTCCTAACAATTCCTGGGTTTTTTTCCCTGGTTATTAGTGAATATTGGTTTTTACATTTTCACAGAACTGTTACTACTCCAAGACTCCTATCATGTGTTACTTTGCATTTACTTACATTGACTTTTGTTTGGGATTTTTGACCAAACTTCAGTACCTGCAGGAAACTTGGGAGTGCTCTCAGTTTGTGACACTTCAGACCTGGGCCGGATGTGTGCTTTAGCATAAGACATTACAGGAATGTCTGCCTGATTTTTCTCCTTTTTGCTGAGATATTGCTTGTGATGATCCAGGCATTTGTTGAGATTCGGAGACAGAACTTCAGAAGGAGTAGTCAAGCAGGCTACAAGGGAATGCTGTTGGTTGTGCAACATCTGGACACTAAGTCGTTACGTAAAACCATTTTTTCAGATTTCACTATCTAAAACTGTGTTCCTGTAGCACTCTCCATGTTTGCATCAGAGTAAATCTAATTAATAAACATAGACGTGAAGACTAAACAAATCCTGGAAGGTAATATTGTTACAGCACTTACTCAGCAGTCAGGGTGCCAAGTGCCATTTCCATTGTCTGGAGCAGCAGTTTGCTTGAATGATAACGCTGTTTATAAAGGTCAGTGATGCTGCTTGTGCAGGAGATGTACCTGGGAGGGCCTTTTCTTGCTTCCCTGAACTCTGTTGCAGGACAGCTCAAGTTTAATTAATAAGCATCTCTGTGTGAGCAGAGCTGAGATGATGCTGAAATGCACCTGGGGTCATGACAAACAGAAATCCTACTTTGAATAAAGTTTTTTTTTCCAGCTGTTTTAAAGGAGACTGGGGCTTGTCACTGCATCCTGGGAAGGGATTATATCACTGAATGACTGAGGCTGGAAGATCATAGAACCATAAAATGGTTTAGTTGGAAAAGACCTCTAAGATCATCTTGTCCAGCCTATCTGCTTAGAGCAGAGTCACCTACAGCAGGTTGTTCAGGGCTCTGTCTAGCTGGATTTTGAGCATCTGGAAGGTTGGAGGCTCCACAATGTCTCTGGGCAGCCCACTCCAGAGTTTGATCACGCTTACTGTTACATATACATGTTTAAGTGGAATTTCCTTTATTTTATTTTGTTCCCGTTGCCTTTTGTTCATTCACTGGATACCATTAAGAAGAGTCTGGCTCTGTGCTCTTTACTGCCTGTCCCATCAGTTATTTATACATATTGACAAGATCCCCCTGAACCTTCTCTTGTCCAGTCTAAGCAGTCCCAGCTTTCTCAGCCTCTCTTTGTGTAACAGATGCTCCATCCCTGGAGCTTTGTGGCCCTTTGATGGACTCATACCGGTGTGTCCGTGTCTCTTTTGCATGGGGGAATCCAGAACTGGACACAACACTCCAGCTGGGTCTCACCAGTGCTGAGGGGGAGGCTTTCCTCTCCTGACCTGCTGCTGATGCTCCTACCAAAGGCTGGCTTTGCTGTGAGGGCCCATTACTGGCTCGTGGTCACCTTGGATCTGCCAGGACACCCTGGTTTTTTTCTACCAAGCTGCTTTTCAGCCTGTAGTGCCCCAACATGGTACACAGGGATACTCCTCCCTATGAGCAGACTTGGCATTTTCCTTTCGTTAAAATTCATGAGATTTCTGTTTGCTCATTTCTGCAGACTGTCAAGATTCCTGCTGAATGATGGAACAACCATCTGGTCTATCAACTGCTCCTTCCAGTTCTGTGTCATCTGCAAATATGCAGATGCCATGCACAGGTTCAGAGGTGTTCCTTAGTGTAACAGAACACATAACATTTGCCTCAACAGCAGAAAACCTGGGGGCAGCTCCCTGTCCTGACCCAAACCAGGAGAATGTAGGATGGGGATATTCTTCAATCTCAGGTGCCTGAAGAGAAAACAAAAATTAAAAACAAATCACCTTTTCTGGGGAGGGATGATGTGTCTGAATCCAGCATGGGGCTGGGATACAGCTGGGATGTGCACTCAGATGCAGCAACTGGGAAATGCTCCCAGGTCTTGAAGTTCAATCACAACCTTTAGCTCTAACACTGTCCATATATGAGCACAATTCTCACTGACTTTTCCAGCAGCTGCCCCTGAAGCTGTTTGGGCCTGTGGTGTGTTTTGGTCTGGAATACAATAGGTACAAGGAAAACGTGCTCTGTGGATGTAGCTGCTGTTGCAGCTGTGAGGCAAAGAGCCCTTCAAAGTGTTACTGTGATAAAGAAACCCCTTTCTCTAACCTATTAGTCAAAACAACTGCTCTGTGTCAAAGCAGCACAAATAGCTTTCAGCCAAAAAGCTTTTCTAGCTGCTGTTCCACTGGGGCCTTCCTGCCCTGCCCGACTGCTGTCCCCATGCAAGGGGTGAGTGCAGTACTGGGCTCCATAAATTCCACTGTCGGCTTTCTATTGTCCCTTTGTTCTTCGTTGCCAAGGAAGCCAAATATTATTTCTGTCCTTGAAAGAAGTTGCAAATATGGGGAATGGCATCAGTGAGAGGTGGGGAGAAATACCTTTTGTATTCTCTCTTATTGCCTTTATAGAGTTGATTTGGGTGATGTGGTAGAATGGGGCTGTTCTGTCTTTTCTCTGTTAGTCAGATGTCTTTATTATTATTATTAACTTAAATTCCAGACTAAGCAGTTCCCTCTCTTCGTGTATCCTTTCATCCCCTTTGTCACATCCTGAAGTGCTACTGAGTGGTCCTGAATAAAAATCAGTCTGCATTTATATCTCTTTATCCCCAAGGCTTTCTGTGACCCCTCATTCGCAGGCCCTTATTTTTTTTTCTCCCGGTCTTCCCATGGATTTAGATGTGGGATCATCTTCAGCTGATACTCAGAAAACTGAAGTGCAGGTGAAACTGATACCAGATGAAGTGTACTGGGAACTCCATCTGGCCCTGTGGCTTCCAGCCAGAGGTGACCATTCCTGATCACAGAATCAGAGAATGGTTTGGCTTGAAAGGAACCTCAAAGACCACCTAATTTCCAACCCCCTGCCACGAGCATGGACACCTTCCACTAGACCAGGTTGCTCAAAGCTTTTCACTTGAGCACCAGGAAGGTATAGCTTGTTTAGCAGATGGAAAGGAAACTCCTGCATTAATACTTGATCTTCAGCCCAAGGTACAGAGACAGTCCTGCCTTTACTCCCAAGTGCTAATTTCCTGTCTTTTCCAGGAGGAACATGTGGTAAGTTGAGGTTAGGTGACTTCAGGCTGGCTGGGCAGTGTTATAGCTTGGACTGGTGATGCTCAAGATGCTGTCTCTTGTTAGTATCATTTATATCAAAAAATAAAAGAGCAATTCACCTGTGAAATCATCGTTCCTGCTATCCTGACAACATTTATTGTGGCTTAAAGTTGTCTAGTTTCTGGTGAATAATAAATTCCCTCTTGGCTAAGGTCAATGGCTTGAACAGCAGATGCTGATCTGGCAGTTTTGCCTGGTTGTGGCAGATGCAACACACTGCACGTTCTGTTAAGGCAACACTTGAGGTTTGTAGCCAGATCATCAGAGATAGAGCACATCAGAAATTAGGAGAGACTCACACAAACCTAGTTGTTCATCTCCTTTTTTTTTTTTTACAGCCTCTCTGAGTTCCCATCTTTTCCTGGATAATTTTTTTTTTCCTTTTTGAAAGCAGGTGTGATTTGGAGCTTGATCACATGGGGACATGAAGACAGGTCACTTACAAATGGATAGCCTTACTCAAAATCTTTATCTTTTCTTCTTTTTACTATTTTAAGGCTGCTCTCTGTTCCTCCAGTTTCAAGTGACCTAGTCTCCACAATCCTTCCAGATGATTGTTGCTGTCAGGATAAGCTCCTGGGGCCACACTTCTAACTGACAAATGAGAAGATTTTTTTTTTATATGTCTATTCTAACCTGCATCTCCTTTTGTTTTCCCTTTTTCATTTCCTTCTTTTTCCCTTACTCTGCTTTATCCTTTCGCTGTTTAGCCTTTTCTATCTTGTCTCAGTCTCTACTCATTTTCTCTCCTCTCTTGGGGTTCATAAAGCTGCCAAGGCCTGGCCAAAGCAAAGAGAAATATGCATTTTGCAGGCGAAGGTCATGCAGAGGGCAGCATCATCGTTCCTACTGCAGGTCCTGGGGAAAAGGATGCAAGGTTTTTTTGGAGCTGTTGCTTTCATTAAATTTGACAAATCTACCCTCAATAAGAATAAATAAATAAAATATGGAATGTACAGCAGAAGGAAAAGGGAGATGTGAAAATCCCAGTGCTGGAAACAAGATTTTGCCTAACTTTTGAATTGTCTTGGGAGGTGAGTTCTGGGAGAATTAAGCACAAGGTCTCTAGTCTGGAGGGAAATCACAAATGTGGGTTCTCTGCAGTGTCTCAGCAGAGCTCATGCTGTATGTCTGTGAGCAGTACCTGCCCTTCCCAACGCAGGCTGTGATTTGGCATTACCCTCCAAAATTTTATGCTTCTTCACTGGAAAAATTGCCAGGTGGGAAAGCAATCCAGAGTGATTTGACCTCCTTGAGCATGGAGATTGCCTATCCCTACCTATCACTGCACAGCACCAAATGAGGGAGGCCTTGAATTTTAGTTTGCAAGGCAAAAAAGCTTCTAATAAAAATGACCACTGTAGTGTTGAACTGCTTTTTAAAATCAGTGGGGGAGACTACAACCTGATTGGAAGAATTTTCTTGTAGGAAAAATCTTCCCCACCAAGTTGGTATTTGCACATGTAAGTCACACTGTATTATTTCATGCAAAGTAACAGGATTTCAGATTTGCTCTCTGGGATCGCAAGAATTGTTCAACATTTTCACCTGCCAGTTGAAATCTACATTTTTCAGGGATGTGTGGTCACTCTGAGAGCCCCAGAGCTGGCTCCTGGCACTGTGTGCAAAGCACTCCCATCTGCTTGTGATGGCTTTAGCAGCAGCTCCCGTGGGGTTATGCACTTTTGCCTTCCCTCCTGCCATTTGCCCCAGTCTAAATAAATCTGCCATTGCCCTGTGCTCATAGTCTTGTCAGAATAATTTCTTCTGAATGGGCAGAAACCTGTTTATTCAGTGTTGGTGTTTCTTAGCCCTCGTCAGATTGTCATGGCTGAGTTCCTGATTTGCTTAAAGGATTGGTCAGTGTGCATAAAGTCTTGTCTGTCACTTGTGTGGTCAAATAACCACTTTCTTTGTCCCAGTGTGATATGCTGTGCAAAAGCTTTCTTTTAATTTGGGTAGTAACAGGATACTTCCCTGTCACTCCCAGTAAAGCTGTGGGCAAAGGCCAGGCTGATTTTAGTCACATCTTCTGCTGTAGCTCTGCTGAGGCTCACAGTCATAGAATGGCTGATTTATAGTTCCCTTGCTGCATATTACTGGTACAAAAACAAACCCTTCCCTCTGTGTTTGCAATGGCGAAAGCCTGGGGGTTTGGTCAAATTGGACCCTCCCCAAACTTCCCAAGTTGCTGCTCTGTCTCTCACTGTCATGCTGTGTGGGGAAACATCATGTGCTTTCATGACAGATGCCAACTATTTCCTATTTCCAGAGAAGATTTGGGACCGAATTTTCTTTGGTATGGGGTGAACTGGTAAATCCCATGCTTTCAAAGTACTAGAGAGAAAAAAACCCAGTGCATCCATTGAGCATGAGAGTGCAGCAGGGGGCTGCTGTCAGGCACTGTGCTTGCCAGCATTGACTTCTGATGTAGCTGAGGAGGGCCCAAGAAGGGATTTGATGGAGATAGAGGTGCCAAATGACACAAATTTCAGAAATTTTAGTGACTGGACCAGAAGGTGCAGAACAGCTATTAGGTCTCTTGCCCTCAGGCCCAGAGATGCTTGTAGGAAAGGCTGAGTTTTGGGACAGATCCTGTTTGAGCTCTTAAACCTGGCTGCAGGAAGATGTCAAGCTTTGGGATTGTTTTTTTCTTAGCTCAGCTCTTTCCCTTTACATTTTAATTTTGTAATGATGTTGATTTTCAAGGTTGAATTTCCCATAAGAATTTTTACCTGAAGGGGTGGGATCAAAAGGACTTTATTATGAAAATGCAAGTCCAAATGAACACCAGTGAGACTTTTATACATGAGGAAAGGTGCATTGATAGTTATGCATGTGCTGTGGAGAATTACATGGGTATAATTACGGCAGACTAGTTATATCACTGTAGTTTTGCTGTTAATAATCTCTTGTACATAAACCACCTGGATAAAACTGTCCTTTGAAGAAAATAAATCTGTTATAACTTAATTTAGAAGAGCTACACAGCCGTGGTGGTGTGAGTTCTTTATTGCTACTTAGAATGCAATGGCAAGGCCAGAGTGAGCAGTGCTGTGATTTATGTGTGGGATGACTGTGTTTGGGAAAGGACTTGGTTGAGAGCCAAGGAGAAAGAGCCAATTGAAGCTGCTCAGGAAGTGTCACCCGTGTAGTTCCCTCAGCTGTAAAGCGATGACCTTAAGCCTTACTGCAGCTGTATCTCCGGAATGAAATAGTGCCCAGCTTGTCACAGTGCATGGAATCGACCTTTGGGGGCTAAATCTCTCTCTAAATCTCTCTCAAAATCACAGCTCTCATTCTCTGAGTACTGAACAAACCCCATAAGGCTTCCCAAGATGACCTGGTTGTACTGTCAGATGTATTTTATAAATTTGATTGCGCTATGTGCAATATACTTTATGTATTTGACACATAATACATACTACTGCAAGTTATTATCTTTGCAATTAAAGCAAGACATTAATATTTATAATGCTGTAACACTACCATATTACTTATACAAGACATTAATATTTATAAAGTTATGACACTATTTTAACAAAGCGTTCTGAGAAATTTAGTACTGCAAAAATTGAACTCCTCAGTTACAGTGGGGTTCAGGTTCTCCTGAAACTTAAATTAGGTAAAATACTCTGCAAAGCTGCTTGGTTGTTTTTTTAACGCACATGTGTGTGCGCATATGTCTACATATAAATGTATTTTTTATGTGTATATACACGCACAGATATACACACACGAAATTTTTAGTGGGAAGGGTTAGAAATTGCCGAATCTGGCAGCCTGATGGAGGCAGAGCAGCAGCAGCCCTGTGTCCCCAGGTGCAGGCAGCTGTGGTGCTGAGCAGCTATTCCTGACAGAGTGTGTGCGGGCCAGGCCACTCCGACCACAGGCAGAAACACCTGGCTTCCACACAAACAGCACCAGTGGCCTCCTCCTGTTCCTCTCTCCAGCTGAGCAGGATGAAAGCCTGCTAGTATAGAATGCACATACATTCAGTGTGGATCCTCTGGAAACTGGCCCCAGAGAGTCCCTGTGGCACTCGGGTCTGTGATCCCCAGTCACCTCACACCCATGGGACCGCTCCATTGACTCCTGGTCTTCCCATAACTGTCCTAGACCTCCTGTAGACAACTCACAGCCTCTCTGGTCTCTGCAGTGTTTGTCTTGTGGCTGCTTTCATACCTGCCTCCCCAAGCTTTTATTCTACTTGCCAGCCAGCCCAGCTTGATAGTCAGGAGTGGTCTCAGATGTACCTACACACTGTGCACGCCGTCTCTTGCTCCAGCGGCTGGCAGGACACATCCATGGACACTCTGACCCATGCCCCAGCTCTGGTTGCTGCCACCTCCATAAATCACATGCAGACAAATCATTGGAAGAGGCCTAGATCTGAAATAAGGGAGCAGGAATAAATAGCTGGAGAGAGGGCTGGAAGCTGGTGAAGTCCTGGTGCAGCACCTTCCATCCAAATTCTCCGTACTGTCAAATTTCTGCACTGCAACATCGTGGCTGCCTGCAACCATACAGCTTAATGTAACAAGGGCTTTTAAAAAATTCCTGAGATGCAGAGGGAGTGGATGGTCAGCCCCTTGAATTACAGGTCATGATACTGGTACACAGTTCTAGGAGAAACACTGACAAACTGGAAGGAGTCCAGTGGAGGGCCAGGAGGATAGTTTGTGCCTTAAGCACATGGCATAGGAGGGATGGTGGAGAAGGCTAAGTGTTACCCAGATGCTTCCTTCTGCTTCCTGAAAATGGGTATATATAAACCAAAGCTCAGCTCCTCTCAGAGGTGCAAACTGACAAGGCAGGAGGCAAGAAACATGAGTTGTGACAGGGGAAATTCTTAGCACTTATTTGAAAAAAGAATTTGAAAAAAGTTGGATGACAAGGGTGGTGAAGCCCTGGCAAAGGTGCCTCAGAGGCTGGAGAATCCCTGTCCTTGGCAGCCCTTGCTCAGGGCTGAACAAGGTGCTGAGCAGCTTGATTTCACCTTGATATTGACCCTACTCCAAACTGCAGTTTGGGCTGGGTGACCTGCAGGAGGCCCTTTCAGGATAAATATTCCATGATTCAAGCATTTAAAAAAAAAAAAAAAAAGTTTTTTAAACTCTGTACATTTGTCTTTTAAAAATGTGGAATATCAGGAAAAATAAATCTCCATAGCTGTAAAGACTTTTAAAACTTGTTTTAGAAAAAAGTAAGCTCTTAAGAAACTATGGACTTATGGGACATTCAAAGAAAATAATCTAAGATGATATTCAAACATCAAAAAGGATTTTTTGTATTGAATTTTCAGAGCAATTGTTTAAAGTCCTACACCCCAAATACTTGCAGTTGGAGTTGCTTTTTAAATTCTCCAGAGTAATTCCAAACAATCTGTGGAAAGGCTGTAGTGTTTTATTAAATTTTGTTGGAGTTTACAGTTAGGGAATTTAAGGGAATAATTAGCAATAATCCTCAATAGTATCTTTGTAATATTCAAGCCTGCAGAGTTGAAAATGACGGTGTTTTTATTCTTGTCACCCCTAGCCTTCACCAATCCAACTTCCAGTACTTTCTCATCCTTACACAAACCCGGGAGACCTATGAAATACTGATCAGCATTTACAAAACCTTACCTTGTTTAGCCTTGAAATGCTGGCACTCAGCTCAGTTCTAAATTCACTCTTGTTTCAAAACCATTTTTCCGAGCTAACACTGGATGCTGTTTGGAGCTGTAACTGCGGTACAGAAGATCAGATAGTGGGCAGGGAGCTGTTGACTTAAAATAAAAATATTTTCCTAAATATGCTTACAAGATGTTCAGGTGTGTTCAGAGCTGTATGGTATCTGAAAGGTGAAAGGGTTGGGGAGTAGCTGAACTGAAAGCAAATCTCTCTGTAGAAGGACTGTAATAGCACGTTTTAATCTCCAGCATTAGTAACAAAGCAAAACAAACCCTGCTTGTCTGTACTGGGCTGCTCTGTGATTTGAGAGAGCTGCTTTTACTGCTACAACCACAGGATTATCAGTAATGCCTGGTATGAAATGCATTCATTGAGTTCCCTGCTCTGGCTTCAAGCCTTGCCTGGGGTCACGTTTCAGCCCTGTTGGCCCATCCTCGTGGCGTGTCACTCTACTCCACTGGCTCAGCGCCGTTTCTGTGAGATGTTACGAGTATCAGGGCTCTGTCCGTGAAGAATCAGCTGAAATTCTCCAGTCCACAGCCTGCCTGCAAACCAGTGTGGTTTAGGGGTTGTCTGATCCTTAGAAAAGTATCCGATTAAAGTATCCCCTGGAAAAAGTTCTGTTTCATATTCAGTGTTTCTAAAACATCAGCAAGGAAGCTGAGGAAACTAGAGGAAAGTGGCAGCAGAAATTGAAAAAAACATCATGGATTTGGAAAATAAGTGGATTAAAAAGAAAAGAATCTGTGTCAACCAGCAACAAGGGAGTACTTAATTCACTAGCAGTTAATTGCAGTGACTCCATGTGTTTCAGATAGTGGGAAATCACTTATTTCTAAGTATAAAGTAGGTTTTTTTATGAGGTTGATTTTTCTCTATAATGTGTATGCACTCCTGTATTTGTAACCGCAAGAGCTCAAAATGGGATATTTTAAGAAGACATTACAATAGTTTGGCTATAGCTCAATGCAGATGTTTATGAAGCTCTGGCTTTAATTACACAAAGTAGTTCATTAACCATTAGAATCCTTTGAATTTTCTTGTAATTTATTAAAAGTTTTGGATCACATCCAAACTGTAAAAAGAGTTAGTTCTATTGTGATTGTCTCTATTCTTCCAGCACATTCCTACGGAGATGTTCTTTGGTGAAAGATGAAATTTGTGTTCTGCAAACTGGTGTGTTGCTATGCTCCTTGGCAAGAAAAGCTAGAACTGGTTTTAGTGGGAGCAGGAGAAGAGAACTTGCTGGTTTTAGACAGCCATGGTTAAATGGGGTATATAAATGAATGTTTGTGTGCTCTACTGTTGTCATAGAGCAGTTACAGACTCATAGACTCATGGAATCATTGAACAGTCTGGGTAAGGAAGGGACCTCAAAGATCATCCCGTTCCAACCCCCTGCCATGGCAGGGACACCTTCCACTATCCCAGGTTGCTCCAAGCCCCATCCTGCCTGGCCTGGAACACTTCCAGGGATGGGACATCCACAGCTTCTCTGGGCAACTTGTGCCAGGGCCTCACCACCCTCACAGCAAAGAATTTCTTTCTAAGAGGAGACTCTTCTAGTTTAAAGCCATTCTGCCTTGTCCTATCACTTCATGCCCCTGTGAAATGCCCCTCTCTGGCCTTGTTGTAAACCCCTTTATGTACTGGAGGCTGTATTATCCTACTTCTGGATGGGGTGAAAGCTCTTGTGCCATCTGTGCTTTTGTGAACTGCTCCATCAGCTGCTTTGGTTTCAAAAAGGAAGGGCTGTAGCTCCATGAGAGTAATAAAGGAGGATGTTTAGATTTACAGTTCCTGTAAAATGGTGATATTCTGTATGAATCTGTTATGTTTCTCTTTCCTCCATATGTGTTAAGATTTAGAGCTGACTGTTGGATGAGAACTGATCAACAGTTTCCTGGAGAGGCAATGGTTCAAATGATTCTTGGGGGCTGACATTGCTGGGAGGGATAAAGTTACAGTCAGCATTAAGCATTGTGTTTGGTGAGTAATGTAGAATAATTGCTGATGACTGATAGGAGGCAAACCCTGCACTCTGGAAAAATAAATTGCAAGTGGTGTTTGAAGGAACATTTCCTTCTTTTTTGAGGGAAAAATGATCTGTCATTTTTGAGATGCATTTATTTTGGTTGTTTATTCTGTCTCCAGAGTGTAAATCCCTGCTTTGGTGGTGACACTGGTCTTTTGAATCAAGGAGACGTTTAACTCTGGGGTCCTATACATTGATTTAATTTGGGAGTATAAGAGCCCACCATCAAAGATTCTATGTCCTCGACACAATCCTTGAAAAAAGAGAAGTGCTAAAACAAAAACATTTTGGGATTGTTTTTGTTATCTCAGGTTTTTAAAACATGAAACATTTGGAAAAGGTTTGATGGGCTTAGTGCTTTAGGTTTCTTTGTTGCTTTTAACATGTTTTCAAATGAAACACATATTTTTTATGAAAAGCTCAAATGACCACCTGCTCTAACATTGTCTTACCCTGGCAAACAAGTGCCATTAAAGTCCTCAAACACGTGACATTGGCTTCATGTTCAAGTATTTCATTCAGCAGAGAGCGTCCCAGTAGTTGTCTCCTTGGTACCACATATAATGGTACAAAAGGTCACTTGGAGACTTGTTACTGAAAATTCATCAAGGGTCCTGAAACTAATTCAGATTTTGGGTTACTGAACCATGAATCAATGGGTAATGAAATGCCAGCACTTTCAAAAGAACTACCAATGAAATAGTACAAATCTGATGAACTTAAAGAGGGAAAAAAAAGCAATAATTCTCTACAGCCACTTCCTTTTGCTCTTTGAAGAACATCATCTCCTCCCTGACCATGCCCGTGGCTAATCCAGTATCTTCTTTCTGACATCTGGTCAGTGCCAGATGTTTCAGACATGGTGCTTTATTTATTATGAGTCAGTCACCATCAAAGCATTCAGTCCCTTCAATATCTTGAGCTTGAGCGAACCCAAGTTATTTTGAGATTGCTGATGGAAGACGAGAGGAAGGAGCTGTTTCAACAAGTGATCTGCCCTAATTGCAGGGGCTGAAACCCTCCCTGATCCTGAATTGGCAATATGAAAGACATGCCGTAGGATGGCTGTTCTGACAGAGTAATTGAATATTCAGAGGAGACCAGTAGAGTCTTGACTGCACTTTGGTTGTATTTCTCTGGCTCCTTAATAGCTTGGCCTCGGGGAAAGGCCTAATGCACTGGAGTAACAGCGTGGAAAGCGCGTTTCAGTATTTTGTGTTGTATTCTGATTCTGTTTGTAGTGTGCTTGTCCTGATGCCCATCCTGCATAGTTACCTTGCTTGTGAGGGAGAGAGCTGAACTAATTCCAGGACTAGGTGTGCAGCACCCCCAGGGCATGTATTTTACTGACTGGGAAAGGAGGTCCACCCCAGTAGTTAATTTTATCCCAGAGTGCTTCCTTGAACAAGTGAGGTAAAGGCACTAAATGAAATAGTGCTTTTCCCTGATCTGATGCAGCCTTGTCACTCATTCTGATAACTGGGGCTGTGTCTCAGCTTTTTTCTTATGAGCAAATGCTGCCCTGGGGACTTGGAAGTTAATATGCTGATTTGAGTAAATATTTAGTTGGCACACACCTCGAGGCACTGCAGCAACACAACTGTTAAGTAAGAACTACAGGCTAAAATTTAGAGAAATCAGAGAATCCAGCCCCCACAGTGGCAGCTTGAATGCTGAAGCTAAATTACAGTGTGTTGGTTTTCTCTAAGAACAGTAATTGTAGGTGTTTTAGACACCTTGCAATTTGTTGAGAGTGGTGGTCTTTCACAGAACTCCTAAGCCAAGTTTTGGTGTTGGTATGGAAGAAGAGGTATTCCCAGTAAAAGCTCTGGATATAGGTCACATAATTTTGGAGGTTAAGAGGAAGTTGCTGGATATGGCTTTAGGGACAGAGAAAAAAACCCTGTGAGTGCTTAACTTGGAGTAAATATATCCTACAGATGTGTCTACAAGGAAAGCTAGAGTTGATGTTGAAACGAACAATCCATGTGAATTCTCCTGAAGCACAAGAGTTGGGCTTCCCTGGGTGCACTGTCATGTCCTGGAAGGCAGGATGGCGAGTGTGAGGATGCAGTGCACCTTGCAGGGATGGAGGGTGACAGCATGCCAAGCTGGCTCCTCTGTGCAGCAAAGATGTTGAAGATCTAGAGAAAGTGCATTTGGCTGCCAGGAAGGCAAGGGTGCTGGAACATGGGGTGAATAATGAGAAACTGAGGGAACTGGTCTGTTCATCTAGAAGGAAAAAATTAGGAAAGTGGGATCTAATTACTGTTTTAAAGTACCTAAAAGTATAGACAAAATGGAACCAATCTTCTCTCTGAAATGTACCAGAGGGTACAAAAATGTACCAATGAAAGAACCAGAGGGAACAAAAAAAACCAGAAGTCATAAAGTGGGAAATTCCAATTGCATGGAATGAAAAAAAAAATTTCACTGTGAAAGTTGTTAAGCTTTGGCACAGAGTGCTCAGAGAGGTTGTGGAAGCTCCACCCTTGGGGATGTTCAGAACTGGACAAGGCCTTGGGAAACCTGGACTAAGATGGCCCTTCTTTGAACAGAAAGCTGGACTAGATGACTTGCAGAGGTAGTAGCCTAAGTCATTCTGTGACTGTGGGTCACCAAGAGAATAGTCACGATTTTTACAAACAGGTTTTATGTTCCCTTTTTGGAATTCATCCAGGGATTACTTGTTTCTTTGAATTGCTTTGTCTTTTTTTTCTATTCTATCTCTTAAGAGTCTGCCAGCAGCTATCCCACAGTGCCCTCTCTGTCTCCCTCCACAGAGAAACAGGAGGATAGGGATAGGATATTGTGGGGTGACTGCTGGTAGGCTTGTGTTGGTGGCAGTAGTGGGAAGGGGACTTCCAAACCCATTGCAGAGAGGAGATCTGTGGGGTTGAATGGGACCATGACTGACACTAACGTGGGACATACTGTAGTGTTCCCTGGAGGGATGTCTCTGTATCAGCCACAGGGAGGTCTCCTTGAGTGTGGCAAAGTCAGGATTGTTTGGGAGTTCCCATGGCAACCTGACTGTAATCAGCCCTTCTGACTCAGTGTAATTTTAATGAGACTTTGTCCCCCTGCTTTATTCTTGTCAACAGCTTCGTTATAGTGGATAACATAATCCTCTAAGAAACAAGGAGAGATTTGGTTCTGTACAGTGTTTTCCTTCTAAAAAGATTGAGACTTTGCAGAATTACAGAGAAAGCAAAGCTTTGAGGAAGTGTCAAAAGCCTGGAACAGAAGGTGCAGCCAGAAGAATTAAATGGTACATTGTGAAAGGAGATCAAAGACGTGACTGGTGTACCAGGATGGAATAGGACTTCATACAACCAATTGTAACCCCAACTTTCCCCTTAGTGACTCTGCATTTGAACCTTTTTGCCCAGGATCATTAGTTTGTAGGAAAAGTGAGGTTGGAAGGGACTTCTGTTCTCTAGTCTAACCTACTGCTCTAGAATGTCAGACCAGGTTGCTCAGGGCTTTATCCAGTAAAGTCTTGAAAACTTCCAACAATGTAGACTGCACAGCTTCTCTGGGCAAGCTGATCCACTGCTTCACTACTCTCTGAAGGAGTTGCTCCAGATACCTGGTCTGAAACTCTCTTGTTTCTCATTGTGCCTGTTTTTTCTCATTCTCCTACCATGCACCACCATGAAGACCTGGCTCCATCTCTTTGATAACTGCAGAAAGATACTGGCAGGCTGCTGTTATTTTCCCCCAAAGATGTCTCTTCTCCAGGCTGAAGAAGCCACTTCTTACAGGGAAAGTGCTTCAGCTCCCAGCCTCCTTGGTGGCTCTCTGTACTCACTCCAAGTTTATTGAAATCTGTCTTGTATTGGGGGGCCAAAAACTGCATGTGGCATCTAGATGGGGTTGAAATGATGAGTCTGGCTCAGCTGCATTTCTTGTAAACTTGATAGATATGCCAATGTAAATTAGTTGTGTGATTTGACTAAGAGTTTGGAGCATCCAAATGTTGCTTCCACTAAAGGTCAAATCACCAAGTGTCCCTAATCTCCATGTCATCGTGTCTCTCCTTTGCACCTTTGTGAGATGAGTAATAAAATCTGCATCCCTCGTTGCCTGTTATTTTGTGTTTGTTGGCTGAACTGCTGTAAATCACTGAAATATAAACTACCTTTCACTAATGATGGTTTTTGTCATGGTTTTTGCAGGTTACATATCACAGGTACTAAAGAATTACACTGACCACGCCTGTGATGGAGAATATGTGTCCCTGAGATGTCCCCACAGAACCACCATCAGCATCCAGTCTTCTTTTTACGGCCGAATTGTACCAAGTCATCAGCTGTGTCCTTCTCGCTATCCCCACTCCTATGCAACTTTAGTTAAAGAAGATGTTGCCTGTTCAGTTGGCACTTCTCTTCAGGTATTGTTAAAATGCAACTCTTCATTTTGGACTTCAGCTTTCCTTGGCCAGGCAGCAGCTCTTGGTGTTGGTGCTGCACAAACCGGTCTTAGGCAGGGCTACCCAGCACAGGAGCTCTGACATCTCACACAGTTTAGTGGATAATTCATCCTTGTAGTTTAGACAGGATTGAATCAGATTTTGCTGGTGAATTTCTTAGTTTTCCTGCAACTCTAGTCAGTAACAGTTCAGGAATGTGGTTGAAGGAGAATTACACTTCAAGACTGCATTACGTTTGACTGGGTTGAAGAGCATTATTTTTATAGTTTTCCTTCCCAATGATTAGCTTTTTCAACACACTCAGAAACTGCTGTAGCATTCTTTTTGCTTTAGATCCTGTTTCAAGAGGCTTTTACTTTGGTAACTTGAAACCCAGCGAGAATCCTTGGCTTTACTTCTTGTGACTCATTTGGCTCTCAGGCCACTGTAAGTGGTCATACATCACTTAAACTCCTAACATCCCCCAGTAGTTAATTAGCTCTGACCATTTGTGTAGGGAATGTTGTCTCTGTGTATCCTCCCAAGAGCACATGTGACGTCAGGAAATCAAAAGATTACTTGGAAGGTGCCAGGGTTACTCAACTGTCAGTAGGAACAACTAAAATTAGAAACATGAGTTGGCTGATGTTGTTGAGATGAATAGGGTCCGCTCCTGGCTGTTGAAGTAAGCACAAGTTTTTCCAAGTGCTGGATTTGGGACTATGAAAACTTTTGGGCAAAGCTCTCAGGCATCCAGTGTGTTTATGGCTAAGAATCAATAATAACTCATAGTAAAAATTTATAGTAGACTAGATTAATGAACCTACAGGGCTAGTGAGTAATTTCTTTTATAATTTGGCTAAAGGCCAGAGTTTTCCACATCACTTCTCGCTCTTGCATCCAGGGTTTTTAAGAGACATTTACAGCATTTTAAAAAAAGTTGATAGGAGTGCTTTGGCTTCCAAGTGTCAGTGGTAAGTTCTCAAGAATTTGCACAAGGTTGGTGTTTGGCTGTAGTGTAACCCTTAAGCTGACAGATTTGGAGTTGCCCTCATGACATTTCCACTGCACAGCAAAGGACTGAGCTGTAGTATGGGAGGACATGGTCCTTATCAGTGTAAGGTTTTCCCAGATACGATAACAAAAATTCATAATGCAACAGACAAGAGGCAGTTGTGTTGGATAGGGTGGGAGAACATGGAGAGAAAGCTTTGGCAGAGGCTAGCCCTCCTTTCTTTTATTGATTTACTGAAAAATTTACTTGCCACATTTCATTCACCAAGGTGATTGATAGCTATGAGCATCGCCTCAACCCTTGTGGGCGAGTGGCCCACTTAAGGCATCTGGAAGAACTTGAGAAGAGGGAAGATATTGCCCTAGGCTTTCAATTTCATGGTTTTATGTGTAGGAGGGATTGAAAAGGAATTCTTACCTGCCTCTCTTAGCTCTTTATGTCCTCAGAGCTGTTCCCCATTAGCTTTGCCTTCAATACTTAGGCTGCTTGTAATTCCCAATCCCTGTTCATCAGAGCGAGAATTGTGTTCCCTGTAGGTAGTCCTGCAGCAGATCCCTTGTGCAGTACATTTGTTACATGACTGAGACCAAACCACTATTATTAACCCATTTTCAGGGATGCAGATGTGCTGGGGAAGTAGCTGACATTCTCTGTTCTGCCACAAATTTCTTGGGACACCTCTGGCAAGTTCCTGAGTCTTTTTGGGGGAGACTCACAGCCTCTTTGGTGCCCTCAGATGTGCCTTTGATCCTTTAATGTGTTGTGCTTGCCCAGGGTAGGATGAGTCCGAATGCCAGAGATGAATCTCGTCTTCTTTCTCAGTCCTGGAGGGGCTGAGGCCTCTCTGAAGGGTAAGCCAGGCACTCCACAAGCTGAATGGCAAGCTGCCTGCAGCTCGCTGGTAGGAAATGCATGTGTGTAGGAAAATTGGAAAGCTGTAGGCAAGGAAATTGCGTGTATTTTTGTGGTTTTGCAGCTCAGATATATGGCTGCTACAGGCAGGACCAATTGTGTGTGTATTCTGGTTGTCAGTAATTGAAAAAGTCAGCCAAACCAAACCCTTCAAAACTAAGTATATAAAATCACCGTGTCTAATCAAACCCATGACTGTATAAATTTGCTGCTTCTCTGGAGAGTGGCCTGGAGGGAGTATAAGGGGCATTTATTGACTCTATTCCCTGCAAACACCAGCTATGAATGTAAACTCCCATTTAGAATCTCTCTGCACTGTAAATGTCCAGTTCAGACATTGTTTCTTTGTTAAAAAGGGAAAAGAAAGAGTTGATTACACTTAGAAAACCACTACTAATTCAGCTTTATGTGACTGGCTGCCAGGACTCCTTGCTTTAGACACTTGTTTTTGTTAAAAATGAAACACAGACCACCTGGGAAAGCATGTCCGAGACATTAAGGCAGTGACCCAGTGACCCCAGGCTATGCATTTCTGTAATTCTAACACTATAATGTCAGATTCAGTGGGAGCTTTCCAAATGCACAAAGAATTTGGACATTCGTAGAATCATCACAGATTCATAGAATGGTCTGGGTTGGAAGGGACCTTAAAGATCATCTTGTTCCAATGCCCTGCTATGGGCAGGGACACCTTCCACTGGACCAGGTTGCCCAAAGCCCCATCCAAACTGGCCTTGGACACTTCCAGGGATGGGACAGCCAGAACTGGGCAGTCTGTTCCAGTGCCTCACCACTCTCTGAGTAAAGAATTTCTTCCTAATATCTAGTCTAAACTTGCCCTTCTTCACCTCAAGGCCTTTCCCCCTTGTTGTATGACTGCATACCCTTCTTGTAAGCCTCTTGTAAGCCCCATTTATGTACTGGAAGGCTGAGTTCTGGATCAGTATTTCTGATGCCACTTGTTTTCAGCAATGAACCACTCACGGTCTGTACGGAAGAATGTCTAATGCTTGGCTAAAATTATTGCTTATTACCAGAAAACTATATTACACTTTACAGCTGATTACCTGCAATTTTCTCATTTTGATAAACTGGCAGAAAATAAAACCACAGCTTATTTGTAAGGAAAACAGAAAGCCCTGGAGAGCCACTTAATTTGTTGTGCTTCTGCCCCTTAAAATTTATCAAAGACATTGAGGGCTAACTTCTCTCTTCATATGCCCAGGTACTGAAATCAGCAGATAAATGAACTTTCAAGGGCAGCGTTTTACCGTGTGGCTCGTTTCCCCAAGAGGGGCTGTGCTTAGAAGGTGCTCTGGAGCTGAATCCTGACTCTCCTTAGAAAGACTAGCTAATCTGGGGAGGGCCTGTGGGCATGGCCTGTGCCCTGGGTCTCTTTCAACACTCTCCAGGACAACCAGTCCTTGGTGACAAGAATCACTAGTGCTGCTGATGTGGTATTTCCTTTTGTGCTTTGGGCGAGAGACAGGACACCTTTGCTGCCACCATCTCCCGCTGTCGCTCCAGCAGCCCCGCAAAAGGGAGCAGATTCCTTGCATGCTGACCACAGGATTCCCTGAACCCTTCCTCCCCTTTTTTTTATTTTCACCCACCAGGAAGGTTCCCATGAAACCAAAAAAAAAGAAGCAAAAGGGAGCTGACCTCTTTGCTGATGGAAAGATGAGACAAATTTTCTGGAAATGGCTCTCAAAGCACAGGCCAGCTGTTGGCCATGAAAAGAGAGGGCTGGTGTTGCTGTTTCCAAAGTGGATTTTGTATTCCTCAATTATTCTGGATTAAAACTAAAATACCAAGTAAATGGAGACATTCCCAACTGCTCCAGTTTTCTTGGCAGGCCAAGGACAATGGCTCCTGACATGCCCAGACACCAGATATTGCACGGTCCCACTGATGTCACACTCCTAAGTGGCCTCAACAGGAATGAGAAAAGGCCCTTTCTCATGACTCTGAACATGTACAAGATGATGATGGTCAGGAGGAAAGAAGGAAGAAATTGGTAGAAAGGAAGAATAATGGTCATCAGTACCACTGGGAGGAGAACTCATTGTTATATTGCATATTAGAACTCCATGGTTTCTAGGCAGTTTGAACAAGGAAAGTTTCAGTCTCAAAAATGTCAGTGAATTAAAGAGCAGTTTGGGCAACTCTTTTTCAGACCATATTAATTACTTTGCAGAGGACGATGAGCAGTGAGCTCAGGGTCCAGAAGAGGTTACTGCACTGCCAAAGTTGCTGTTAAAAATCACAAAACCAGTGCAGTTTCATTCATGAATCATGCCCAGGCTGAAATAGAACTCTCTGGCAAGTGGCTCCCCCAGCTAATTATTTGCAAGTAGAACTGTTGGATGCAGAGGTCATAGACAATCTCTAAATTGCAGTGTCTTTGAAATCTTTGGTTTGACTGAAATAGCTCTTCAGAGCAGAGTGATTATGTTGTGCAGGAGAAGAGGCACTGGAGGCAGAGGTGGCCAGTGCAGCCTGTCTCCCTGATGAGGCAGGACTGCTCCCTGGGGTGGAAGCCTCCTAATGCTTTGTTTACTCTAAGTTTAAACTTTCCGAGTCATGGGGCTTCCATCATTGCCACTAAGACCCTGCTTGGCAGTGTAATGGTTTGCTCTCAGGGATTTTTTTCCACTTTGTGTTTTAAGCTTTCCCTTTCTTTAATCCCATGACTTTTGGTTATGCATCCTTTTGTATTTCTTCAGCTTAGACCTCCTCTCCCTTTGAAGTTGACCCCGCATATAGATTAAGTTTCCTACTGTTAGGAAATGTAGGTAATGTTAATTAGGTGATATTTGTAATGCAGCTTTTATCGGGTCCTTCTATTTGGTGAACGTGTTCCTGCTCTTTGTGAATCTCTGTTTCTGGGCTCTTTCAAAGCCCTGCCAGAAGAGCACTGGTGAATTCTGCTGGTGTTGTAGCATCCCAGCCCAATGCTGACTGCTCTACTGTCCTGCTGGCATTTACTCCTCCCGTAGCAGAGCTGGTGACAGGGAATGCATGCCCAGTTTTCAGCTCTTTATTTCACAGTCTGGTGTGTTTATGTGAATCAACAAATATGTGGGCATAGTCCTCTTCTGCTGACTCTGCTGTGAGCACTGCAAAGTCCAAGGGAGAGCAAAAGGAGATAGCTATTAGAGCACTAAAACCTGCTATAGATCAGGATTCAGGGCCTCTGATCTCTTCTTCAAGTGATGCACAGATGGAATGCAGTAATTTGGGCAAAGCTGAACTAGTTTCTAGTGGAGCAGGCTGGGAAGGCTTGAGGAAGCCATAGGCAGGTAACCCATACCTCATCAGCATGGATTTCACTTCTTCATGTAGTCTGTGCTTCCTGTTGCTGATTCTTGGAAAATCTTCTTGCTCCATGGACTTCAGTAATTTGCATGAATGCATAGAGATGAATGTTCAGTCTTCAGAAACAGGACCTGTAAATAAGTTTTCAACTTGAAAGCACTAAGTTTATAGCACATTTTAAGGTATTACCAGTGTTCAAGGGTACATTAAAGAGTATCAAAATTCAAATGAAAGGCGACATGAAGCCATTATGAATGCACTGTGCTGTAGGGAGAGCTCCTGCTGCCTTGTTAGTTGTATTTACTTCTTCCCATTGCAAAAACTCTAAAGGTGCACCAATGTAACTGTTGGTGTAACTCTGCCATAATGGCCATGCCTGGACTGAATTTGACCTAAAAATGCTTAAAATTACTGATGTCTTCTTACATAAAGTTCTTAGTACAAATCTCTGCCCATCTTCATTTGTCTGCACACAGCTCCGATACATTCATGCAGCTTGCTCTGTGAGTTTCCCTCCCCAGCAACACAGAATTTGGGCAATTATTTAGTAGGGCTCCTCTGTGTAATTTCATGCATGGCTGACGTGCCCCGCAGTCATCCTTATGCTCCTTTGAAGATGGAGGCTGTACAGGGAGCAGCCCCATGGCAAAGTCCTCATTCCCATTGAGTTTCACCATTGGCTTCTATGAGCCCAATGTTTCACCCTAGGCATGAATCTGTGAACTGCTCCGAGGGGCCAAGAACTGAGATAAGTTTAATTGCCTTGGGTGTTAAGCTCCGTTGTGGTTTATTTTAAGTGTGCAGGGGAAGCACTTCTTGAAGAGTGATTTGAGGAGACAGGCTAAAAACGAGCGCACCCTTGGGAATGGCTGGGGATGGCCTCCTTGCAGAGCTCGCATCCAGCTCCACATTTAAAAGGTCGTTATCTAATGAGCACAAGCAATTACTTAGCTAATGAGCACAACAAAATGAGCACGAGAAATGTGTTTCATCTGCAGTGGCCACTAGAAAGACATGATTTTGAGCTTGAGGCTGCCCTTGCTTTAAGACCCGGATCACCGCAGAGAGATTAATCCAGGGCATAAATCACAGGGGTTAGATTAGTGTTTGTTTTACTTGAATTCACATTTCTTGCTCTCTTATCTCCTCTAAATCTTGCAGCTTCTTAGCTCAGTCATGAACCAGGGACTGGAATGGGTTTAAACAGATGCAACTTCCCTCCTGAGCACTGGCTGTCAGCCCTCAGGCCTGATTTACCACTGTAACGCAATTATAAAATGGCACAGTGCAATTAATGTGTCTTCCCTCCCCTTTCATGCCAGACAGGAATTCCTGGATTCCTCCTCCACCTTCCTCAGTTGGAGTGATTTTTATGATATAATCTAATCCGAGGTGACTTTATTTGGCTTTAGTCAGGAGCCTACCAGACTTGGAGACATAAGGAGCTGATAGTACATCCCAGTTAGGGATGGTTCTGGGGGCCTATTGCTATTCCTGTGAAAGTTCAGATTGTTTGTGGGTCTCTTTCTGTTTGGTTTCATGTTTTCCCACGTTTACAGCTGACAGTGACAACCAGAACAACAAGGAAAAGAATGCATTGCCTATATTTTTCCATCCATTGAGCAAAGACCATGTGAGCTCAAGACATTCCCTCACTACCAAGTGAACTCCCAGCCTTCCTGGTGTCAGTGTAGCTGATCATCTGCAAGTACTTCAGAAACAACATCTGACATCTGCCAGAGCTCTGATACTGCCTAGACATATGATTTTTGAGAGTAAGGCCAGAAAGCCAAGGTCTTTAAACACCAGAACCCCTGGACCTGCAGGGAACTGTACCTTTGGGGATCATCTGGTCACACATGTTCTGCACAGTGTTTAAGAAGATGCTGGTACACAGCACATACTGATGAAACCAGTGGGAAAGAAGATTTCTGCCCATGCAAGGATAGGTAAAAATTACATGTGCAAGTTTTTAAGTTAACATTAAGACCGGTGTAAAATCTTTTTTAAAATTTTTAATCAAGAAAATGCACAGTCAACTGCTGCTAATTTTCTTTACATTTTTCCTGATGTATTTCACTGAAGATTGAACATATTGTTTTTATTTTACTCTTTATGATACATTTCATTGTGCATAAGACATTACTCAAACAGTGTACAGGAAATCAGAAATCTTAATGATGTTTTTTATATTTTTAAGAAAAATATTGCCCTTTTGGGGAGTTAAAATAGAGTTACGTGAATGAAAAGGAAATTCTGATTTCTTCTCCCCCATGAAACTTCTCAGAGTCATGGCTATTGTCAAATTAAATTGAAACCGTAGCTAAACACTACAACAAATTAGTGAAAGGCATATTGAGCCCCAAGAACACTTCACTTTTTTTCTGTGGTCTCACAATGGCATAGATGACTTTTGCCCCCTAATTTAGTTACAAATTTCTCCCTAGGGCTTTGTTTTTTGCTGCCCTGTTCCACCCTTTGCATACCACAGGAAGTAAACTCAGGAGGTTTCACTTATTTGGAATAAAACGAAAAAGTAAGAGCTGCCAAAAATTAGAGCAGAGCCAAGACAAAGTGGCAATACCTGAAGGCTGCCCTTGTCCATGGTTCTCTGAGGTCAGTGAGTTGTTGCCTTTGCTCCTGGTGCTGAGCCTAAGGACAGATGAACAAGTGCTGCTCAGGCATCTCAGCTGAGGTTTTCAAAGTTGTTTTCTTGTTGGCCTAACTCAGTCTCTGCTGAAACCCAGGCAGGTTTTCCAGCTGGTTTTAATAGCACCCATTGCACAACGCTGAAGGCTCTTGAACTGCCCACCCATCTGCTGTGAATAGGTAGATCAAAAACCCAAGTCTACTGCCTTTGAGGGAAGAAAGCTTCCCTAGAGGGAAAGGAAACATTTGGGGTGCTACTTCTTTCCCTTTGCTCCCTATTCTTAGCTCTAGTTGTGTGCAAGCACAGCCATGGCTGTCCCATACCAGAAAATCCTTTCAGGTGCACAATGATTTGGAGAGAATTTCTCTCCATATGTGTAGCCCTCCAGAGTTGTTTCAGTCGTTCTTTGCTTTTTGAGATGAAAAGAGATATCTGTGCTGGATCCTTGCTTAAATTCCTTTGCAACTCACTGGATTTTGCATTAAATTAAATTTCACATGCTGAGTGAGCAGCCAACCCTTATGAGCCTAGAGGAAAGAATATGCTGTTTCTATGCATTTTAATGTGACGGTCAAGCTGGGGCTAATTCTCCCAGGCACTTCCTTCAGTGTTCACCTTTCAGCCTTTCCATCCTAAACCCTGTATTTTTAAACAAGATGCCTGCATTTTATTACATTTGTAAGTGGAAAACAACAGCATATGTTCTCTGCCCGCTAGAAAAGGCCTGGATTATTTTGGTTTGAACTTTAAAATAAAGGTCAGACTTGAGGCAGGCATGAATTCTTGCATGTGTCAGCCCAAAAGGTGAAAGCTTTAGGAAGTTATGAGAAACCGCAAATGAGGCAGCTTCAAATTGCACTTGAAACTGGAACAGCTGTTGTTCAGAGCGTGACATTCAGAGTTATAATGCTAAAGATTCTATATATTACATTCAGGGAGAACTCGAAAATAGAAAGTAGTCACTGAAGCAGAGAGAAAATTGGTTTGGGTGGCACATGGTAGAGCAGGAACAGCCTTTATGTTAATGGCACAGGGAGAAGATTGTGGGAAAGCCCAAATATTGAGGTGGGTGTAAGAAAAGTGAACAGAGAGAAAACAAAAGAGACCAGGGGAGTCTAGGGGAATTTCTGAGGCAGGATTTTCCAGTGCCTCCTTGCAAGTGAAAATTAATTGTTTTGGGGCTGGAATTCACAGCTCTGTATCACAGGGACTTAACGAGGCTGGTGGATTACCTCGCTCTGTGGTCTCAAAATGCTCTGACAGGTTCATGTGTGTCAGGCAAACATTATGGTAATTTTAGCGCTTTAGGGGCTCTACAGGAGAACATAAATACCACCTAAGCCATCCAGCTGAATTTAAAACTTAATTACTGCCCCACTCAATAATATTCTCCCCCCCACCACTGCTTTAGAGGATCATAGGGCTAAAAGAAATCATTAATCTTCCTTAATGAAGCTATTTTCTAGAAGGAGACAGAATGTCTTGCCCCTGTGGATTCTGAGATGGAGTTTTTGTGAGTGTTATGAATGGGGGACTGGGGAGCAAGCGCTGGAGGAAAAGCAGAAAAGGGGGTAGGACCCAAAATGCCGGTGGTGACAGAACCCTCTGACTCACAGCCCCTTCCTGAGTTTAGCTAAAAAAATGTGATAATCATGGGGCAAGAGGAATGAACCCTATTAAAAACTAAGTTGGCTGTATAACAGTGTTCCTACCACAACTACTAATTATTGAAATACCAGCAATTTATATATATGTTTATACCAGCTTTTATATAACTGAGACAAGAGCTCTCTTGAAATTGTGCATCTCCAGAGAAATCTAAAGCAGATTGGTGGTGACAGAGTTCGAGTCTTTACTTTTAACTGTCAAGGTGAATCCATGTCCTCAAAGCTGCTTTTCCTGGGATTGTACTGTCTTACATTATGATTAAATGGCATGCAAATGTTTCAAAATCTCTGTGACCATCCCGGGGCAAATCCTCCCTTTTGCACCCATGCAAGGGGATGCAAACCTGCTCCTTAAAACAGTGCAAGGAGCACTGAGTCCGTGGCTTCTGTGACACCCACTGTGTTGAGCACCATCACCTGCCTTGTGCCACGGCTGGTTGTGGATAAGGGATGGCCTTGCCTTTCTGCAGTTTGTCACCATTTGATGTTCCCTTTAGTGGGGACACTGAAGTGCTTTTGTTTCTCTGTTTCTTGTGCGTATCCCCGGCTGCAGAAGATGCTGGATGAGTGCCAGGACAGGCGGAGCTGCCAGTTCCTCGTCAACAGCCGGCTCTTCGGGATGGATCCGTGCCCCGGGACCAGCAAGTACCTTCTCGTGTGGTACAAGTGCAGGCCAAGTAAGTATTTCTCTATCCAGTCTGTTTGCTCTGTTGAGACCAAGGCATTCTCATACTTTATACTCACCACAGAGGCCTTCTAGGACTTCTTGTTCCCTTCCACCTGCATTTTCAGTGTAAGATAACCCCTGGTGTGGGGCATTTCCCCTTTCCCCCTCACTCGCTGCCTTGTTTCTGCAGGTGCCAGCCTTTGCCAGCACCGAGCTCATGCTGTCAGCAGTGGGTGGGCTCCTCCTGATCCCATCTGCAGCCACTCTCCTGTCCTGGTGGGGTAGAAGGACTTGTCCCCTCTCTGCCGGCCCCTCCAGAGGCAGAGGGAGCTCCTTGCGTGGACAAAGTCTTCCTTCAGAGCTGGTTGCCTCGGGCAGGCCATGGTGGTGTGGTGGGAACCTCACCTGCCCATGCCGTGCCATGAGCCAGATTTAATTGCTCCCAGACCAGGCTGGGAAATGTTAACCTGTGTTTTGCGTGATCTCATTAGCCGTGTTGAAATTAGGTGGGGCTGGATACTGGGAGTGCAGTCACGTGTGCTGCAGAGGAGTGAGCCCAGTGCAGCTTTGGCTCAGGACAACCAGCACCCTCTTGGCCAATTCCTGGCCCCATCAGGGGAGCTGGCACAGCCTAGACACCATTCTCTATCAGGGCTTTGGATGCAAACACATTAGTTTGGAGATGGATTATGTTTGATGTGGACAAACTGTGCCAACTGATGTCAGCTGGAGAACAGGACCTGATTCTATTTGAGCACAAGTCTGATGAGGAGCATCTGAGGGAGCTGGGGCTGTTTAGCCTGGAGAAAAGGAGGCTCAGGGAGGACCTTATCACTCTCTACAACCACCTGAAAGGAGGTTGTAGCAAGGTGAGTGTCAGTCTCTTCTCCCAAGTAACAAATGATATGACAAGAAGAAATGGCTTCAGGATGCACCAGAGGAGTTTTAGATAGGATCTAAAAATTGGAAAAATCTCTTTACTGAAAGGATGGTCAAACATTGGAACAAGCTTCACTGTTCCACCCTTCCAAGGGAAGTGGTGGAATCACTGTGATTGGAAGTATTCAGAAATGTGTAGATGTGGTGCTTAGGGACATGGTTTAGCAGTGGACTTGGCAGTGCTGGGTTAATGGTTGGACTTGGTGATCTTAGAAGACTTTTCCAACCTTAATGATTCTATGAATGAACTGGACACAGCATTTCAGACCAGCCTCAAGTTTTTTAGATGACATAACTAACGTGGTCCTATCATCACATCAGCAAAAATTTTTTTTGAAGAAACAAAAAAAGGAAAGTCTGCACAGGGGAGAAAAACAGATCTGACTTCAGAAAAGGTTTGAAACAAAAGCAGAAACATTCGGATTCTGCCAGCAGCAGCACAGAATAAGACTTTTTGCCCCAGCAGGCAGAGACCTGTGCTAATGAAGTGAAGGGATCAGGCCAGATCTGTGAGGAATTCAAATCAGAAGTAGGTAATGAAGCACCTGCATTTGTTGTGGGATTTTCACTAGTGATTGTAACATCCCTTGTTGGGTGAGAAATGCATCTCTTGGAGAAGAGGGGTGATTAGCAGGGTGTTCTGACAAGTCCTCCTGAACCTGCAGGGTTTATATCAAAGCTCACTTGAAAAGTCAGACTATTGAGGCCTTTGCTGAACTTCTGAAGGTACTTCAGGACCCATCTGTGCATAAATATTTATGGCTTGGCATTCTTTGCTAATTACATATATGGCAGAAAAAAAGGAGTTTGTCAGTGTGTAGGGTAGGTGATTTTTCTGAAAGAGAGCAGGGGAAGCTGCTTGAAAACATTTCCCCAAGACATTTTTCAGGCTGCTCCAATTTTGCAGGGTGAAACAGGGTAATCTGACAGAAGTTATTGTTTCTTAGTGATTGGGCAAACTTTTCATAAGAACCCACTAGATTAATAACAATGTTTGAAATATGTGAGAATTAGCTTTGCCCAGAGACACCAGGTCATGGTCAGCCTTTCCCTGATGATTCAAAATGTTAATTTTGAGTGTCACAAACAGTATCTAGTGCTGTTGTGAGTTCAATAAGCCTTTCCACCTTTCTGTAAGGAGAAGGCTTATGAGGGGACTGAGGAATGATGCATCCAAAGAATGCAAAATACAGGACCATGAGAAATTTTGGTGGGCTTTTTTGGGTTATTGACTATTTGAGCATTGTTTATGAGCTGTAAGTGAATATATGCTTAAGAGTTGAACCCCAAAACCGTGGTCCTATGAAGAGTTGAGCTGTTCCAGAAAGTCTGAGCACACAGAGTTGTAATCAAAGAGCATCAGAGAGTCTTTGTCAAGAGCTCACTGCCTGGCACAGGGTTCGATCCATAACTTTATCAAAAGATAAATACAATTTTTGCGTTTTGTTTCTGAATTTGTCTTTCTTAACAGCAGACATAACAGAAATACTTTAATAAGAAGCTATTTAAGGCCTGAATTTTCTTGAATTGATAGGGATATCTACTTCTTTTTGCTGCTTATTGAGGGAGCCTGTTATGATCATGTCACCAAAGTAGGTGTTTTGGTTAAGCACCTACCTAGGTAAAATGAGTGTGAATTTTCTTGTATAAAGGTGTTAGAGGCACTTTGGGAAGTGGCCTGCAGAGTTTGGACAGGACATCTTTAATATAAAATAAGGACAACCAGGCTCTCCCACTGTCAGAGTCATGCTGGAGCCTCAAAAGGCCCCTGAACTGAGGTAGTTATCTACAGAGAAAGACTTCCTTGAAAGAAAGCAGAACTGAAGTTAGTGGCATTTGCTTGTACCTTTGCTGAAGAATAACGAGATGGTGCAGTCATCCCCTCGAGCCACTGTCACTGCAGTTATGTCTCCCTGACATTCCCCTGCATTTGAAATCGAGTGGTTTCGATGCTCGCTTGCTGCGTGGGGTTCATGCACAAGGCAAGGTGCTATTTTGGTTTCTCGTGGGCAGAATTTCAAGGAGATGGAGGACAGTAAATCATGCTGAAACTGAAAGACAAAGAGTTGTCAGATGGTGGGGCTCTGGGGAGCAGGGCAATGAGGGGATGTCTCCTGTACTCATCCCTCAGAGACTGCTTTCGCTGGAAGCAGGGAGAACTTGTGCGGAGGTGTTATGGCTCACCTCCTCTAGAAATTAAAAGACATAGTTCAGACAAGTGCATGCTTAACTAGAAGCAGTGAGAAATGAATTTGCTTGTGTGGTTTTTTGGGAAGTCTTGTGCTATTCACGGTCCCCTCTGATCCAATAGATGGATCTGGGATCTAATGGACACTCATCTTGCATTTACAGGGCTCAGATATGTGCATGGAACTGCTTTTAAGTGTCAGGAGTTTGGCAATACTGCGTATTCTCTGTGCCTGTAAATAAATACACTGTATGTGTGCACTTTTAATTTTAAAGTTTAGGATGTTTAAGGAGATCAGAAATGATCAGTAAAATGCTCTGTTCTGTCTCAGTTTGGGGCAAGGGAGATTTACTTACAACTGCTATGTGATTTGAGGGCCAAGATTCATCAAAGTGTATAGAGGCTTAGATTTTATTTCTGGTTGACATGGTGTTTGATCAAAGTTTGGACTCGATGATCTTGGTCTCTTCCAGCCTCAATGATTCTATGGCTTATTTTCTTTTTTTATGTCACGTGTGCCTTAGTTTCTAATGTGCCCCACGCTTTGGGGGGATGTTCAAAGGATGTTCAAAGGTCTCAGCAGAGCACAGCTTCTGCTTCTAACCTTGGAGGTGCCTCTGCAAATCCTCCTGCTGTCTGCAGCCTCAGCAGAGCCCCTGCAGGGTCCCGGCAGCTCAAGGTGGGGATGTGTTGCTGCAGCGCTGAAACCTGGAGTTGTTCTCTCCTAGGGCAGATGTAGTTTGGGTTTAGCACTGGCCAGAGATGGTTTCCAGTGGGAAGTCTGGGTACTGCCACCCTGTTTTAGAAGCTAAAAAAGTTGATGAGAATGGTGGTCCCATGCCAGTGGGCCTCAGCGCCAGGGAATGGACACATTCAATTTATCAGGGCCAATGTATCCTGAGATCCACATCCAAAACACATTGAAGCCTAGGATCAAACTCTGAACACACAGAGGACTTCAATCTCCAGGGCACCATTCAGGATCATTAAAAAATTGCACAGAAATCCAATTATTTCCCAGGTAACATGCTGATTTGATTTAGACCCATTAAGTGTAATTACCGGGTGGGCTGCAGGAACAGATAATTAGAGGGAATTGACGTACTATTTAATTGGTCTAACATGAATTCCCTCTAACTGAAATCTGGACTCACCAATATGATTCAAACAATTGTGAGAGACAGAGAACCATGTAAGATCGTGTGTTATTGTAAGCTAGGAAATATTTGCTCTATGTGCCAGACTTTCTGGAGGGGCTGTGTGATCTAATCCTGGCTGGGAACAGCACCTGTGGGGCTGCCCAAGTCATGCTGAAGAAATAACTTCACCTCTCTGCATCCCAGCAATACCACTGCAGCTGATTTTACTGGAGTTGGTCGCTGCTCTGGGCTATTGCACCAGCAGGGATCCATCTGCCCCTGCACAGCAGCTCTTTGCCCATTGTGGCTTTTTGGTTGTATGGTTATTTTTTTGGCTTTGCTGTTTCAAAAGTGTCAATGTTCCTGAACAGAATGGGGACATAAATGTTTGCCCCACTATGCAGAGGGAATATTTAGGATGAGATGTGTTGTCTGAGTGGCCATTTGCTGGCAGTGCTGTTGAGAAAGGAGAGGGCTCTTGCCCTATTTATTTTATTTACTCCATGAGACCCACAAAGTGCCTTTCTCTCGTGTCCTCCTTTGCCATTGCCACACTGTCCTGGATGCACTGATTCCCTCTCAGCTCTGAAGACCCTAAACTGCAGCTTCCCATAATGCTATAGGGATACTTTTCCTCTTTTCTCTTGGGCAGTTACTACTTTAGCTTATGACTTCAAGGACTCTGGGAGGGATAATCTCCATCCAAAGATTTTTTAAATTATTGTTATTTTTATTTCATTTTAAGATGCTGACTTGAAGCAGCTAGATGTGATAATTGAAGGATGGTGGGTATCAAGCCTCCCTGTGCTAATCATCCCAGTGATGTAACAAAGTGTAAATCCAAACTTTGCTGATCTACCTTCTATTCACAAATGTAAGCCTAAAGCCTTTGAAGTTTCAGAAAGCCTGGATTGTGACCTGGGCTCCAATTTCAGCTCAAATTCCTCTGTTACAATGCAAAAACATATTTGGGAAAGGCACATCAAGGCTCTGAGAAACATATCTGGGAAGGAAACTTACATTTGTTGGCAAAGGGTGAAGTGCCAAAAGTTTGTGAGGGGTTAGGAGGAGGAAGGGGGATGAGGGAGGTCACTTTATTCTGGTTTGGAACCTGTAGCTTTGATTTATGGGAAAACCTTTGGGCTGAGAATTGACTGGACACATGTTTTGAAGAGAACAGGCTTTCATTCTCTTCACCATAGATTTGATAAAATGTTAAGATAAAAATGTAAGAAGACCAGTTAATTCTTGTGAAAAGTCAATGCCTTTTTTTCAAACATGAGAGTGCCCATCCTGATGTTCTTAACAGAATCTTACTCAGGTAACTTTAGTTTTCTTAACAGCCCTAGGCAGCTTTAATTAGAAAGCAACTGAATTTAAAAATCAATTATGAATTAATTCCAATTATATCACCTTCTGATAAAAGTGTAATCTTCAAATTTATGCTCTCTATCATATAGTGATAGAGCTGCCATTCTGTGTCCCAGGAGTGTCTGCCTTTTGGTAAGGATGTGTAATTTTTTTTGCCAGGGGTACTTCAAAACCTGTGCAAACAGCAGAATATCATTAGTGTTGCCAGAGCTATTCCAGCTATCAAAGAACTGTGAGGAGTCCTGCTCTGTGTTGTGATTCGATATCTCTTGGTGAAATGGTCAGGTCTGCTCATCAGATTTCAGCAGAATTGGCTAAAAAGTACGGAAAAGAGGTTTTGGAAGGACCACCTAGGCTTGCAGTGAGTGCCTCTTGTTCAACTTTTAATTTCCCTACAACCCAGTCCTTCAGTATTGAATCTTGTGTGGGCTTTGCCGTTGGCTTTGCTTGGACAAAAAATAAACCTTTTCTGTTAAATTCAGTGAACACTGCCTGAAAAGCCTCAGCTCATCACACATCCTCAAGGCTTTCATTCCCTAGACAGAATTTGTAAAATGCTGTGAGCAAGAGCGGAGGGCTATAGAAGGTACAGAGGTTTTGTAGAAGTTTCAGACGAGACCAAAGAGGCACCTAAATGTATTCCTGGTTGCTTTAATGCTGGTGATTGATTTTAGTGCTGGGATAGATTGGTAATTCAGTAGTCATCAACCCTTTCAGAAAAGCATTAATCTCCTTCATCAGACAGGTTTATTGGTGGCAAGAGAAGTTCACTGCATTGTTTGCTGCATTGCTTTTTGGTGGGCCAGGCTTCCCAAAGCAGCGCAATGGAGTCAGGGATGTTTAATGGGCACATCCCCCTGGCCCAGCCACCGAGGCAACAGAACGAGCCTTTTGCCTCCTGCATTCACCAGCTCTCTCTTGCTCATCTGTAGTATTTCAAAACTGTTAAGGGGCAGGGAGTGGAAATTTATAAGGGCAATAAAACCTCAGGCTGCAACCGCTGTGGTGATGAAAAGGTGCATATAAAGGAACGTTGTAAATAACAGAGGACAGATCTATCAGCCCACATTTGGGGCCAGAGAAATGCTAATGCTAATGATTAATATTGTTTTAAGCTGTTGATGCACAGAGATTTTCGGGAGCTGTCAAATAGCCCTATCTCTGTAGCACATTAATCATTCAACTGCCAGGAAGAGGATTAAGAGGAATGTGTGATTCCATTGTCATCAAATGCAGAGATTGTTGTCAGTTTAATTATAAATATGATTGCAATATTAATACAATATATTAACTAATATAATAAATGGAAATGATGTTATCATTAATGTAATTATATTACACTATTTTTATTATAATCCTAATTTCCTGCCCCTGCAGAGAAGGAAACTGCTGCTGGACCTTGGAGAGTTAAAAAAAAAAAAACCAAACAAAAAATAATCCCATTTTTCTTTCAAATATAATCAGTCAGCTCTGTTTGATGTAATGATTCAGTGAAAATCATGATGTTCCCTACTATGTAGATCTAAGGATTCCCTTTGCTGGATCAGGTCTCCAGTATCCAGATGTGAACCACTAAAAAAGACAAATTCTGGTATCTGCCTAAACTGTATAAATCCAAGATCTGTGACTTTTACAGATCCTCTTTGTTCTTATAATTTAGTTTTTCTGTGGGGTCCTGGGCAAAAAACCCTAACAAACCAGGGATAAAAATACCCTTTTTTTGAGCTATGAATTTTAAGTGAAGGACAAGGAAGGGTTAGAGCACAGTCTTTCGGTGCTGGCATAGGTGAGTCAACAGCATTGCCAGGAGGAGCTGCTCATGTTCCTCAGGAGATCCAGCCCATCCTTGGGCACTGTGGCACCCGTGGCACATTTCTGTGCTGACAATGGAGGCTGTGTGGTGGCTGGTCCTTCATGTGTCAGAAATGGCTTTGGCTGCTGGCAGAGGCAAGGTCATCTGGGAGTCTTCTCCTCAGAAGAGCAAGGATTGTCCTTGGAGTGACAAGGAACACAAGGAAACCAAGTCATGAAAAATGGAGCCCATAAGTCTAAATCCCAACACAGTCCTACTGTGGTAGAGGTTTGCAAGCTCTGAATGACAGATTTCAAGATTTTCTGGTGTACTGGTGAAGAACTGAGGTGAAAAGTGTGTCCCAAAACCAGTATTCTTAAAACCAGGCTGAGATGCCGCAAAGGTTAACTTCTGTGAAAGTTTGGATCTGTTGTTTTGACACCACAGATTAAACCATGAGTGTGGCACTCACAGGATAGAGAAGTACATTTATACAGTGCGTCTGCAGGAGGTCCTATATATGGACTTATTAAAGACAGAAAATATAGACCAATTGTTCTCCTCAAATAAATGTCTTTTAGAAAAAATAATAACAAAAATGCAGAGAAGAGTAAATCTTCTCTGGGATACTGTCACAGTAATAAACTCTTTCCATTACTGCACATTTCTTCATTATTTTTTCAATATCAGTCCTACACTTGGTTTGCAAATTAACTACACATTTTAAAAACAGCTATCTCCTGATATTCTCAGTGTTTTATCATACTAATGGTGTATCAAGCTCTTCTCACACACTACTTCAAAGGCACTAAAGGTTGTCACCTATTCACGTCTCTGCAAACTGGGACTTCTAAAGCATCCATGATGAATTTTGAAAATTTGGTTACTGTATTTCTCCCAGCTACATTTTTTTTCTTCTCAAGCAAAGCCATTGAGGGAATACTGTGTATTTAATTATTTAAGACAGTAGTGAACTAGCTTTTAATCTAGTAGACCTCATTTTCCCATATTATGTGCTTTAGGCAACCCAGTGGGTTATATGTAAAAATATCAATCAGGTATCCTTTTAATGTTCCCGTGTCAGAATTATTATCACCATTATTTTAACGTCTGCAGAAGACTGTTTTAATGATATAAGACTAAGTTCTACCTTTCAGCTATTTGAATAATAGCAACTTTAAGCAGCATTACTCCAGATTTATACAATCATTGGAAGAGGAGAACAAAACTGCTGTGAGCAGTGGTGCTAATGAAGTCTTTTTTCTTATGTATCTTTAAGTTACTTTTCCTTAGTGCATCTCTCCCATCTTTTCATTGGAGTACAAAAGTTTTGGCTGTGTTTCCCATGTTGCCTCCTATGGTGTAGCTAGTCCAGATTTAAGTCCATGATAGCTGGCCAAGTTTACAGTTTATTAGTTGGCTGGTTTACAGGTCATAAATCCATGCTGGTTGACTGGTGGGACAGTGCAATGATTACAGCCAGCTCTGGCACTGATTTGGCTGTCTTCTGAAATTGGCTACTAGTTCTTAAAAAATGTACAGGGACTTCACTACATTTGTCATCTCGATGTTTCTGTCAAATTTCACTGAACTTTAGCCAGCAGATCCTTGGAAGCAGGACTAACAAATGGTGAGGCAGAGGCTTAGGCAGCAGAGCACCAGCAGTCACAGTTACATCAGAAAATCAGCCCAATTTCATTAATGGAAGAAACAGGATGAGAATTAAATTTGTCCTGGACTCCCAGGTGTTATTTTTAACTCCCATCTCACAGTCTAGTGCACATATTTTAATATTTTTCCTTTTTTTCCTCCTTAGATAACCATATACCTCTCTTTGTCCAACAGGAAAGTGCAACTAGGTACATCTGAACTCTACTTTGGAAATGAAATGTAGCAGTTAATTTGCAGCACTGCCAGCCTTTTCACAGCAGAAAGTAAGAGGACAACTGCTTCAGACTAATGAAAGTGACAGTGGGGAGAGGTGCCTTTTAAACACTGCAAATTGGATGGGTGCATCAGAGGTGTAATTTTAAAGGAATCTGACAAGGTCGTTTGCAAAGAACAATCTTCTTACTTGTCGAAAGGGTTTCAGACCTCCAAAACTTGGCGCTCTTGAGTTTTCAGGGTACTTTTGAAGTTGGCAGGCTGCCTATTTAATATAAGTCTGGACTGTCATCCGAATTGTATCTTTCAGAGTTTCAGATTATCTCCTGTAAAAGTAAGTGGTGCATGCCAGGCTGCTGAGGGTGGCAAACTTCAGTTCTTAAAAATTAAATTAGACCATCTTGACAAAAAGTTTCTCAAAGGAAAATCGAACTGAAATAATGTTAAAAGATATTTCCATGCAAATGTATGAATTTGTGACACTCTAACTTTTTTTAATACTCCAAATTAAAGGTGAAATCCTTTTTAGATTCCTTTGAAATGAGGGAGTCACCAGTTAGCCCACAGTAAAATGCTTGTGGGGGAGTGATAGCAAGGGCTGTACTTGAGGACTCTGGAGACCTTTGCTGTCCTGGAAAGGTATCCTCCACCCAACCCTGCCTAAGGGAATGCTGACTGGATTGATATGGATTTATTCAAGTCCTGATATGAACAGAAAGTTCTCATTAGTAGCAGGTTCACATGAATTAGGAGAAAGCTCTGGAATTCAGGATATTAAGTGCATGTCATAAGTGAAATTGGAAGAAAATGAAAAGCAAGGAGTCATAGCAATGTGAACTGGTCTAAATAGTAGGCATTTGTCACTGGGAGAAACTTCTGATCTTTGTTGACTTGTCCCCTGATAGGATGAGGAGGAATGGCTTTAAACCAAATATCTAATCTAAATCTACTCTTTAAAGGAGAATGGATTTAGATAAGATATTAGGAAGAAATCCTTCACACTGAGTGTGTCAAGACACTGGCACAGGCTGCCCAGAGAAGCTGTGGCTGCCCCATCCCTGGAAGTGTTCAAGGCCAGGTTGGATGGGGCTGCGAGCAACCTGGGATAGTGGAAGGTGTCCCTGCCCATGGCAGGGGGTTGGAATGGGATGATCTTTAATGTCCCTTCCAAGCCAAACCATTTTAGGAATCTATGAATCTACGATTTACATTCAGGGTCTTGAGGGCCAGAACCTTTTAATACAATGATCTTCTTCTCCGCAGGGTGTAGTAGTCAGTGAATGCTGTCCAAGGCACCTTTACTCTCACTGCTTTGAGATGCACTCCCTGATTTTAATTTTGGATGGATTTAATTCTATTTACCCCTAAAAATATTCTCTATATTTTACAGGAGTTCCTGGGAATTAGCTGATTATGGAGAAAAAGAAAATATAAATACAGGGGTCACAGTTTACTAGGAAGGGTCCTGAATGGTTATCTCCAAGATGAGCTGTTCACAGGCAGTCCTGTGCACAGCACTCTTATTTAAGGATGCTGCTTAGAGGTGTCTGTCCTAGTGTTTAATAGGTTTCCTGTCTTGGAAATTCATTTTCCCAGTTCCCACAGAAGAGACGGAAACAGGTACTCACTATACTCATCTCTCACATGACTAGCAGGATTGCTGGAACAACTTGCCCAAGGAAGTTGTGAAGTCTCAATCCTTGCAGGTGTTAAAAACTCGAATGGATATGGCCCTCAGCCATCTGCTGTTCTAGTTGACTCTGGTCTGAACCCGGGGTTGTCCCAGACATTCTCCAGAGGTGCTTCCTGTCCTCAGTGAATTATGGTCTGGAGTGACTACATCCACAGTAAAAAGTTCAAATTTCCATGGTTAACCCTTACTTTGGCTTCTCTCTTTAGGGTGACACAAAAAGTTGCTATGTGGTGGCTTTTGCAATGTAAGTATTCTGCCTAGACATGTGGTGAAATCACCAAAATCTCACCACATGCGTTATCACCATCTTTATTATTCAGGGATGGCTTCCAGTGTCCATAAAAGTTTGTTGAATTTTAACTGGTGACTGAAAGGTTGTGTATTCCACTTGTGCATCTCAGCTGTTCCACTTTGCAATCAGTCCATGCCTGGCAGGTGCAGTAGGAGCTGGAGGAGGGAAGAGTGACATAGAACCATTGGAGATGTGCCTGCCATTAACACAGTCCTTGTGGAGAGAGTGGCTGAGTGGGGAAGAGAGTTCTCCCCATACCCTTTTTCACAGACCGGCACAAACCATGACCTTGTAGTTAAACACAGCCGTTTATCAGCTGAAGGGAATTAGGTGATAGTGGAATGGGTGGATATGATGAAGATTTATGAGTTTCAAGGCAAGAAATGTTCTTTGTTTTGGGCGGCATGAAGAGGAACATCTAACAAAGCTGGGATGAAGGCGAGCAAGGCAAAAATTGGGTCAAAGAGAAATTACTGGCTACGATGGAGTGCAGTTCGGTTCTGAAGTGACATCTTGGGTGCAGTCACATTAATTTAATGCTTATAACCAAGATAAGAAAGTCTTCTATGGGAAACCATCCTGACCTGATAAGGAATTGGGCAAAAGCCTCTCCGTTTCCTACAAATTTACTTTCTTTGCTCAGATCCTCAATTCTAAGATTTAATTCCTTTAGGATTTTGTGAAGAAAACAGATTCTCTTTACATGTATTTCCAGCTCTTTGATCTGGGAAATAGGGTCAGCTATTATGCACTGATTATGTGAAGTATGAATACTTTGATTAACAAAATTTCATAATTTTTTCCACAAGTTCTGTTCAAAAATATCATTTTAGGCAAGGTGAACCTCTGGCATTAATGCATTTCATCATTTTGTTAGAAGCGAAATCTCTTTAGGAGCTTTTACGTCTAAGGTCTTACAGAGATTGAGGCAATTGACATTTAGTTTTGAGATTCCAAATCATGATCATTCAGAAAATTCTTATGAGCCATAAGCGAAAATGTTCTTAAGATGCTGGATAAATGTATTTACTATTGGTCACACAGGTTAATATTATTGTACACATCCAATAATTACTAAAGGTCTTCTTATTGACTTTACTGTTTGAGAGAGACCATTTTTCTATTAGAAACATTTATAATTCTTATCCTGTAATTGTCCGAGCTAAGTTGCAATTGTGTCATATAATGACCTTTAAAAACATGTCTAGAAAAGCCTGCAGCTGTTCCCTCCTTGGGTTCTCTCTACGGAGTTATATTTAAGCCAGTGTCTCTGAAACCAGGCAGTAATAAAAGGGATATTATCCTTAGCAAATATCTTAATCATGGTAAATCTCTGTTGCCCTACAAATGACTGCACGGGGGATTAGAGTGGAGTAAGCCATTTGCTGAATATCACTGCCACCTTTCCGAGGCCATTTAAGTGTGTTTAATTTTTCAGGGTGAAACATGAAACCCACTAATACAAATGTTTGCATTTGGCCTGAATTATATCCAGACTGTAACAGTTAGAACAGGCTTAGGACCAGATTGTGAGGGATATGTAGGAGGCCAGTTCTGCTTGGGAGAGTGCGAGAGAAAAATGCATATTTGTTCCAGTCCCAGCTCTCTTATGTCACTTACGCTGCCTCGCTTCTTTTCAATATTTATGTAAGGCTATTATGGGATGAAGTACCAGCAAATATATGGATGATGCTTAGCTCAGTATTTTTTTAACATCAGTCACAGTCCTTACTGTCATCCAGTGCCTGGAAGCCATCAGTGTCTGGCTTGGGTTCATCCTGGCTAAAATGGAGGTGACAATAATATGAAGTACAGAATACTTCCAGGGACTTGTGTCCTCCATAGCATCACTTTCTATCTATTTGTTTATGCAGATTTCTATCAGATTGTCCAGAAACACTGAGACTCCCCGTTTTCCAGTGATCAAGCTTAAGGGAACCTTTTGGGTGTCTGAAGTACTACTATGCATTTCAGGCTTTCTTTTTTCCTTCCTTTTTTCCCCCTTTCTTTTAAGAAAGCAGTGTCTTTTCTCTGTGCCAGCCCAGCTGATTACACCCCTAACCAGTTTGGACTCAGACAGAGCCTTGGGAACTGGCAGCTCCAGGAGGTGTTTCCTGGGGCAGAATTCTGTGACTGTGAGGTGACATCTGTTTCAGGTGGCACAACCCTCTTACTCCACGGTGCAGTGTGCCAGGAACACATCACCCACAAACTCCCTTTGTTCCCAAGGAACGTGCACTTGGCTTCACCTCCCCAGCCTGATTTCTTGAGCCTTCCATCAGGAAGCTTTCCCCCTAAGCCCTGAGCACAACTTCCCAGAGTGGCTATAAGGGTAAGAACAGCAAATGTGAGAGGCAGTGTTTTGTTGTTCATAGGATCATGGAATCATAGAACAGTTTGGGTTGGAAAGGACTTCAAAGATCATCTAATTCCAACCCACCTGCCATGGGCAGGGACATCTTCCACTATCCCAGGTTGCTCACAGCCCCATCCAACCTGGCCTTGAACACTTCCAGGGATGGGGCAGCCACAGCTTCTCTGTTCCAGACCCTCACTACCCTCAGAGTAAATAACTTCTTCCTAATATCCAATGTAAACCTGCCCTCCTCCAGCCTAAGGCCATTCCCCCTTGTCCTATCACTACATGTCTGTAGCATCGTGAATTGTGAGTTCCCACAGCCTCCCTGCAGCCCTGCCCTCAGTTCCCCATTAGTTGTCTGTAATCTCTCCCCTGTTCCATCCTCACTGGCTGGTTCCCTGTTGATCCCTCCCATGTTCCCTTTCTCTATTGGATTGTACCCCTCACCCCGCCTCCCTATGTCCCACTGTAAAAATGTCAGTAACTTCCTGGTATCTGATCTCGCTGCTTCTGCGCCTTCGGAAGATTAAACTCTCTGGAATCCAATCAGCAGATCGCTTCTCTCGCCTTTATCTCTGCTGGCGCGTCTCCCACCGGCCTGGGGGAAACCCCTTGAGTGGAAGCTACGTTCTTGACCGCTTTTGTGTGTTCCTGCTGTGGCCAGGGCGCAGCACACAGACCCCGGGCTTCCTGCATCCAGGCTCGCGTGCCCCCCCAAGCAGCCGACCTGGCAGAGCTGCTGACGGCATCCTGATAATGTGGCAGCACAGCCACACATGTCCTTGTGAAAAGTCCCTCTCCCGCTCTCTTGTAGCCCCTTTAGGAACTGAAACAAATTGTTGATTGTCTCACGACTGCTGGACTGAACTTGAGCAGAGGTCCTGATGTCTGTCCATCCCAGTGTTTACTGTGCTCAATGCAATATTCTCTGTGTTTAAATCCCAGGCAAGTTTCCAAATGACAAGACTTGACTTTGAATGGTCAGCAGAATTTCATAAATATTCCAAGGACCTTAAATGAGATGATAGGATGTGTGGTTAAGCAATCAGTTATACTTGTTAATTGGGAGACGTAGCCAATAATAACCAAATTGAAAGAGGAAATTGAGTTAGTGCCTTGCAAGAAATAAGACCTTCACAGAGGACCCTCTCATTAGAGACTTCAAATTGTTATTTTTCTAAAATTAATCACATTTTTCATATTTCAACCACTTCAGCCAGTCACAAATATTCTGTGACAGTGGTTTAACACAAACAATGTATAGCTTGTCCTATCGGAGAGTTTGTCCCTTTGCGCTTTTAGCTTGAATCCGTGTTTTTTCCCTAAGGAAAAAAGAAATTCTGTTAAGTTGATAAAGTTTTATTATACTCTGTTAAGTTTTCTACTGTATAGGCAGGTTAAAGCTTTAATTCAATTTCCCTCACAGAAGAGACAGAATTCCTATGGGAGACAATTATAGGTGAAGATGAAATCCCTTGGTGTGTTCAGTGCATCTTTCAGATGCTTTCATGGAGATTGGGGATGAAAAACCTATATAGATAAAATGGTCATAGAATAATAGAACTATTTGGTTTAGAAAAGCCCTCTAAAATCATCAAGTCCAACCATTAACCTGACACTATCAAGTCCACCACTGAGTCTTCACAAGTATTTGAGGTTTCTCTCTTTTTTCATGCTCTGAAGTTGCAAAGAGCTTCTATTTTGATTCCTGCCACTGTTTTATACTCAGCTGGTCGTGGGCTTCTCCCTGTAGGTACTGCTGAGGGATGTCTGCTCTTTGCACAGGCTCTTCCATGAACGAGTGCGGTCTCAATTGTGTCTTCATCTAGAGAGATGGATCAGAAAGTTTTTTCACATCCACTAAATGTTTTAGAGGTTTGAAAGTTTCTCTGCAGTGAGATAACAACTAGAAACATTCAGAGATTTTCGTAAAAAGGCTGCAGAGTGTGAAGGAAAATTATCTACTGGAATAGGGTCTAAGGTTAAGCTTCTCAGCTGGACTGTGAACGTGTGGACCAGGGTTTTCACATTCCAGTTGATGCTCTCATCACCAGGTAATTTGCTATTTTGAGGGAGCTATTTTTTGGCTTCAAGCAGGAATTTCCAAGTTGAGCATGAGAAGTCATTTTGTTCTGAGATGTTTCTTTTAAATCAGCATGCCCCTCTTTTGGTATAATACATGTTTTCTCCATGCAGTTTCTTCTGAAAAAGTCTAATCTAAGGTAGAAATTAGCCTTTCTTCGAGCATGGATTAACCAGATGACTTCCTGAGAAGTCTTCCAACCTAAATTCTTCTATGGTTTGACCTGGAAAAATTACCCTCTATCTCCAATAAGGAAAAATGATTTTTGAACCTAGAGTTACAATACAGCAAAAGATGTCACATTAAGTGCTAAATGCCATGGTCTAAAGACTTAAGTATTAACTTATAAACTAATTATTAGCTAGTGTTCTCAGTTGCTGAGTAGTTTTATGCATATGGACTTTGCATAAGTTCTCATATATATATGTGTGTGTGTGATATTAGACACAGAGAACCATGCAAGGGAAGGACAAAAATCATGTCTATGCCAGTAAGTGACACAGGGGCAGCCCCAGGCACTGGATGATGCTCGTGTGCTCTATGGCACAACTTTGACCTGGTACAAGTAGAGGCATTCAAGAGGAAATGACTGATCATGCTTAGGATTTTACCATGGGTCACAGACCCTTCCCATTTAGCAATCTGGATGCTGTTGTGGTTACATTTCAAATGGTAAATAACACAAGCAAGTGGAAGGTCAGTCTACAGAGGCTGGGCAGGTTGAGGTTATATTCCTGGCTGTGCCCTGAGTTGGCTGGGGTGTCCATAGATATGCCACTTCCATTTTCTTAGTCTCTTTCTTTCACGTATGTAAATGTCTTGCTGTAAAGACTCAGGTTTTCAAAATAGTGTTTGTTTTCTGTGGTATGTTGGCAGGCACACATGGGAAGGGCCTATTCTAGGCTGGGACCTCTAGAGGTTCCCATAATCCAAATAATAATGGTAAAGAGAAGGGAATGACACGTGATTTCTTATGAAATAACTGTCCAGTCTCCTTGAGAGATGTGAACTGAGTGATTGTTCTGTGTGTACCAGCTTTACAAGAGCAAGAGTGCCCATTTCAAGAAGGATTTGGGGACAAGCTTTTGCATATCTGTGTTTGCAACAGGTGGGAGCAGCTTCCCTAATTAACAAATTTAGTATAGTTTCTATTGTATCTGCCATGGAAGAACTGCTGTGAAGAAAAGCCATGGAGCATGATTATGTTTGCATTTGAGCTGCTGGGATAGAGAATAAATGCTTGGCACATAAAGGGCTGCTCCACGGGTGAGATAGGTTCCTAAAGATTGGCTTTTACTTTCCCTTGCCATATTACCATGTAGAAACCACTCAAATGCCACGCCTCCTCACTTACCTGTCTGCAAAATAAAATTATTGGCTATTTAACAGAACTGACACATGCTTGGTTAAAATATGTTCATCAAATGTGCTGGTGATGCCAGAGAGGGAATGTGTAATGGGAGAGATGAGTGCTCCTGTAGCAAATGCAGTGCTCAGGCTGGGGTTGTGCTGGGAGCTGATGTGCATCCCTGGGCCCAGAATCACTTCTACCTCTGCCAAGCTCACCCCATGGGGAGGTGAGAGGGTCCCACCCTGCTGGGAGCCCACCTCTGGATCAGCTGAGTAATTAAGTGTTTGTTTCCTTCTAGATGAATACAAGAGTAAAGTAGCCTGTGAAGATGACAAGCTGAGGCTGAGCTGTAAGAAGAGCATGGTGATAGCCATTTACTCTGCTATCTTTGGGAGGACACAAGGAGGCAGCCTGGAGTGCCCATACCAAAACCTAGGGATGCCCATGATTGGTAAGCAGGGGAATGGCTTGATGACACGCTGATGTGGGCAGGGTGATTTCATTTACTGTCATCACAGCAGAGCTGGCACAGATCCTGGTTAGAAAAGCAGGACTGGGACATGCAACCTGCCATGGTGGTGCTCCTGATGCATGCTACCTTGTCAACCGTGGGGAGCTTCAGCATGAGCACCAAACTGAGGTGCAGCTGTATGTCCTAGCTGAGTTACCAAGCCACAGGCTTTTCACAGATTCATCTGCCTATATGACTGAAGGTGCTTGAATTTCTTGTTCCATTTTCTGTCTTCGTGGTGGTTCATACACTGAGCCTGTTACATGGAGGACCATATTATCTGAGGATGTCATGTACCATCTGCAGCCGTCAAAGCCTTGACATTGCATTTAAACTTTTACTGAAGTTAAAACAAGGGAGCAAATTCAAAAAGCAAGTTGTTAAGTTTCATCATATTATGGTTGGCTTACAGTACCTTCAAGTAGGTTCTTTACTCTCAGACTATCAGAGTCTCTTACAGTCATGAGGTAAACATAAATAATTGAAAAACATTCACTGGAACTGTCTCTTCTTGAACCAATGTGAAATGACTTTGAATATTTTAGGCTGTGGCAGAGAGAGCAACAGTCACAATACAAAGTCCTGTGCTTAGCATTCCTCATAATTCTTCCCTGCAGAGCTGAGAGGGAATTAACTGGTTTCCCAAAGGAATTGCCTCCAGAGAGGGAAAAGCTTCAGAGAAGACTGCACAGGGAAGCTTGATCTGGTGCTATTGCCTGTGCTGGGATCTGTTCAGCTGTACCTGGGGATCTTTGGCTTCACAGCTGCTGATCCAATGCCTGTAAGGAGTTAAATGCTATTCAAATGGAGGCATGTCAAGTGAGTGTTTGGAAACATGATACGCAGATGATGGGTGTCAGTAGAAACCCACAGGTGGAATGAGGCCAGTCAGGTTATTTGTGCAGCGTGGTGAGTGTCTTACTTCTGTAGCTCTGAAAATCTGAGCACTTGCAGCACAGTCCTACCCAGTCCTACCCAGTCTCCTACCCAGTCCTGTGGGTGAGATGCATGACAGCAGAGCCAACATCCTGCAGAAGGTTATCTCCCGTATCCTGAAGTGACCAGCATTCCTAGATGTGCTGCTGTAGTCCCCCAGTTGCCAGGTAGCAGAAGCCAAAACAGATGTGTGTGGCAGGATAGCCTGGACCTCTTTGGCGTGGTGTTTGGGATGGGCTGAGTGTGTGCACTGGTTGCTGCAGTGGTTGGGCTGCTGGGTGAGAACTTGCCAAGTCAGTGAAACAGGGTGGGTTTCTGGAGCAGACCTGAGCACCCCACTCCGTTGTCCTTGCTGAGAGAGCAGGAACAGGCACATGCCAGGGACAAGGCACCAGCACAGGGACCCACTCTTCAATGTCAGTGTGAAGCAAAACTCTACGTGAAACCACAAAGGGTAAAGTTCTGCTCTTTGCCCAGCTGCAAAGTCATGAAACTTGTACTGGCTGAGAGCAGGCTATGTGGCACCAGAAAATGGGACAGGAGGCACAAGCAGGGAGGGAACAAGCAGTGGGGTCTGACAGCAGGGCTGCACGTGCCATAGGATCTCCAGTGCCTGTATGCCCTGCGGTTCTCAAACTGGCCTTGTGAGCTCTACAAACTGGGATGTTTGCCCAAGGAAATGAGGTGTCAGATCCTAGAGTGCAGCACGCACTCTGCTGCTGGGATCAGGCAGGGCCTTCCTCCAGTGTCAGCTCCTAAATGAAACTCCTTACATGAGAAGGCTCAGTACAAGACAGTGAAATGCAAGTCAGGGGTGGGAACGCTGAGGAAGCTTTACACTAAAATCCAGCTCAAGGTTTTAAGCTGTGAATTGATGCTAAAAATGACCGAGTTGTTGGACAGGGGCAAATATCCACGTGTTTGGAATTGCTGTGGTCTCAAGTATCTTCAGTCAGTCTGGTGCTCCTGGGGTGCTGTGGGAGTAGGTATGTCCTGCCTGAATAACAGCGAGGGGAAGCTGGGAAGGGTGTCTGGAACATCTACTGGCTGCATGCCCTGCAGGGCTGGGGAGGAGATGAGGAACTCACCATGGAGCAGTGACTTCCCCAGGCTTTCCCAGGCATTTGGGCACTGTGTGTGTAGGGTGAAAGACAGACTACAGCTGCTGATGCTGATGTTTCCTTGCATGCTCCAATCCTGAGTAAACTGTGGGGGTGAGCTTAACGAAAAGAAAATTAGGGGTGAGCAGATGGTCATCCCCAATTCACCATGCTCCAGCCCTTAAATCCCAGTCATGTTTGGGAGAGGTTGTTCAGGTTTCTTCAGCTACAGCTCACTGATCCCCCTGGCATGAGGCAGTCTCTGCTTATCACGCCCTTCCCTTCATCTGCCCGTGTGAGCTGACCCAATGTGGCAGAGCTCCGGGGATGCAGGAACAGGAAGGTGAGTTGTGGCTGTAGTTAGCATTTCTCTTGGCCCCACAGGAGAAACTGCTGTAGGATCCTCCTCCAACCCAAACCAGCAAAAAGCACATTGACAAGGTGCTTCCCCGTGGCACCCTGCAACACTCCCATTCCTGCCTCCAGCTGGAGCAGTGATGGGAGCGGGTTGTGCTCCCAGCTGCCACGAGTGATTGTGGGAGCAGCACTCAGGGTCCCCCAGCCTACTTCAGAAGCTGTGCTCCTCTCAGGGACCTGCCTAGCCCAGCAGGCAACTCTGTTCCTTCAGGAGCAGGTGGAAACATCACAATTCATAAATCAAAGCTTTTGCTAGCTGGAGAACATTTCCCTGCACGTTTCCACAGCCCTGCAATGTGGGGAGGGCTGCTCCGTGGCAGCCTTTGATCCCAGACATTCACAAGAAGATGAGCTTACAAACGTGACCGTACGAGCCAGACTTTGCAGCAACATCCAGTTCCTGTAAGGCAGAACCCAGCTATGTTCTGTACATGGGAGATTTATTCTGTTTGAATTTCATGGGACTGATGATTCGTGTCAAGTCTGAGCCTTGGCAAAGGGCCTTTTGCTGGGAAGTAGGCCCTGCACAAGTTCGCAGTGATTATTTATATCCACACAGCCTGAGCTACTTGATGAGTGAAGAAGTCATACTTGCCCCAAAAGTGGTGAAGATTATCTTTTCTTCCTCTCCTAATGAAAGACAGTTCAGAAAATTTGATTCCATCTTTCTTTCTGTGGACAAAATGCGCATTTGGATTGAATTTAGAAATCTACAGGTGAGGCTTTTAAAGAACTGAGGTCTAAGATGGGGAGGAGAGGTGGCCTAATAGAGCTTAGCATATGTAATTCAATTTGTGTTGTTTCTTCCTTGAAAAACAAGACCTTGTACTCCTGTAGAAGTGTTGAGGAGATAAAGTCCACTAGCGGTGAATTTCTGGGATTCTCCCTTAGGTGCTCAGGTGGTGTCTGAGGTATCCTGGTGTTGCAGTCCTTTTAACCCAGCTATTGCTGTGCTGCTTTTGGGTGATGAAAGATCCCCAGGTCACCCTTCACATGCCATGCCATGCCAGACACATGCGTTCTCCTTGTCTAATGTCTATGTGAATGTGCTTAGCGTCTGTGAAGATAAAGTTATGGTGGAGAACTCCATCCTATCCCTGTCATGTTAAAGTGAAAATCTGTCAGGATCCTCTTTTAACTGCAAACATGCTGAAACTTGTGTCTCTGACCGTAATGGGAAACCGCTGCAAACAGCTGGACCCCTCCTTGAATGCCTTGGGAACTCTGAAAAGCTCCTAAAAGAATTTGACCTTATTTGTAACTCTCTTAATAAAGCCTCCACTTCGCTGCCAGCATGTGCAGGGAGCATACACAGAGCATGGGGAGGTCTCTGGGGAAAGGGCTATTTACAAGCAATGAACCATTAATATCCCTCAGCCAAGTGAACCCTTTGCCCCTTTTCCCTGCTGTTTACAGCTGCCTCTGCCTGCATCTCCAAGTGGCTTGTTTATTCCAAGAGAAGCAATTTAAAAAATAGCCTTTTCCTACATGTATCTGAGTGCAAGGTAGTGATCTAATTAGGAGACTGAGGAGGAAGAACTGGGATGTAAATTGTTACCCTTTTTATTGCTTAGTGGAGCAATATCTTTGGTCATATTCAGGACACCTGACCTGCCCACATTATTCATTTTTACAGTAGCTCCTACCAAAGCACAGAGAGTGAGATGGATGTGTTCAGCTGACCTCTAACACAGGATCCAGGACTCCTTCTCAGGGACCCTGTCTTTCTCCATCACGTGTACAAAAAGCCCAAAGCAATTTAATTGCTCATCCTGGGTAGAAGGAATCTGGGCTTGATTTTGGAGTCGGTGCAACCCGATCGTGGGAACCCTGGCTCCTCAGCCTTGCTCTGGGTCCTGGGGTGTGGGTTAAGCTGAGTGCTCTGCTGAGAGTGAAATGTCACTTAACATATAAGCTCTCTCCTGTGCCTCTGTAAAGGGGAAAAATTAATGTGTTTACAAAGCCCTGAGGAAATTTAGATGGTCAGTGGCACTGTCTAACTCATGGGATCTGATAATGGAAGAGCAGAGGAAGGAGTTCAGCCAATGAGCCAGTGCTTTAGGTGCTCATTCCCTGGCATTTTAATGCAGTGACAGAAGGTGATCCAACCCAGTTTGTTTTGATTTCCCCCGCTTAATGCAGATGTATATAAGACTTGCAGCAGAGTCCTCATATAAATATTTATTACACCATATAAATAATGGACCCTTCTAGTTTGTTTATCTGAGATCAGATCTAGCATGTGAATGAATATGAAATACATGCAGTAAAAAAATCCATTTTATTCCAGGGTATATGTTCCTGACAGCTCAAGAGCTGGCTTTAAGAAACTGCTGCCCCTCCAGCTGTGCATTTCTGGCCCTCTTCTGCTTTGCCATCCATGACCATTTTCCATCCTGTTCCCATCAGTACAAGGTTGTGGCTGTGCTCTAATCTTGGTCTCAAGTCAAATGCTTAAAAATAAAAGGCCCCTAAAGTGTGGAGCTGGACCAATGAGGAGTAGTAACCCCTGGAACTGATGGGGGAAGCAGAGAGTGGCTGGGACCGTGGGAAGGGACGGGATATCCATGGAAATCTGTGCTGGTCAGACAATGCCATGGAGCACGGCCGACCGTCAGTGCATCCGAGCGGCTGAAACACTCTCGTGCTTCATCCTGGTTTCCCTGTCTGGCTTTTAAAGCAGCTGCAGTGCTGGGTCTGTGGGATGAGCAGCAGTTGGGGGGGTCAGACCCTGTCATTCCTCTCTGTGGAGCACACCAGGCTTCCAAAGCACCCCTCCTGTAGGTGTGACTCTGTGTATGCTTCGTTTACATTCAGGGCAGAAACTACTTTATTATGTGTATAGCTCATGATTAAGAACATGTTTTTAGAGGCCAATCTGTTTGTATGCAATAAAAACCACAAGTATCCAAATCTGAAGGCTAAATAAATATCAGTTGCTGTTTAATTCACAATTCATACCTTATTAAATTTAAATTGAAATGCAGTTCTCATTTAGAATGCTGATTTAAAGTGGGACAAAGCCTGCTTTCAGAAAGTTGTTCTTCAATTTTTGATACTTTATGTGTTTCACTTTTTGTCTCAAAACACCAGGAGGTAATTAAAATCACTTTACAGCTGTTTCTAGAAAACTCCAACTATTGTTGGATTCCATAGAGCCATAAAAATGATTTATATGAAGTTGTTTTTATATGCACACAATAGCTTTTTTTTTTTTTTAAATGAAAAAGTCCATTCAAATGTGAGTCTGGACAAGATCTTTCTCTAAACCAAGGTTCAAGTTGGTTTTGAAATGTTGTTTACAGTGGAGTATGACCCCATGCAGTGATTGTAATTAAAAATTCTGAGACTAGTAATTTAAATAGCACTAGCAGGCTCTGTGATGCTATTGGCATGATATTTGAAATAGTGAAGTGAGTATTTGTATCAGTTACATCAACTTCTTTAGTGGCTGATCTTATAAAAGATGCCTATTGCCCAATTATTAGTTAAAAGCAAACCCAAAATATAATCCTAACAAGAAAAGAGCAGAATTTAAGAGATTTAAATCTGTAGCATCTCAGTTTGTTCCCATGGAGTTGCTCTGAATGAAAACCAGTGTAACTTGTTCAAAACTGATAAAATTCCTCTTAAAATAATTCAGATGTCACTCAAGAATATTGCAAAATTTCCACGCTGGTGAATTCTGAGCCTGAGAAACAAAGGTGTAATGTGAAACCTGTGAGTTTGCAGGCACACCGTGCTTTATTTTAGGAACCAAGGGCAAGAAGAGACTTGCAGGCTGTATCAGCTGGGTAATCTCTAGAAAATGGGCCAGTCCTGCAGCTTCTGGAGTTCAGACCTTGCTTCAGCCTAGGTCTAGGAACTTGTTGACTATCCCCATGTTCAGGAAAGTACTTTTTTGGGCTGTAATGAATAGGAAGGAGAAATGAACTCAAGGACTTCACAGAGCATTGAAAGCACCATCCCTATCTTCTGCTGAGTGATGCTAAAGCTGTTACCTTCTTTGCTTCTTATCTTGAATGCCTTACAGCCCATGATCAACTGCGCTGCAAATTAAATAATAACATTTAACTGGCATTGCCAGACCAAAACTTCCTTGTTCTCTGAGACCTCTTGGAGCCATATTTGAAGCTGTCCTTGGATTCTCATTTCATTCCCCAAACCCGAGAAATGTTATTAATTTGCTCAACTTTGCACACTCTAAGTCAGTCCCTGCAAAACTGGAGGCTCATATATTTTATATGAGTTCTGGTTCCAGATACAGGGGTGATAAGATGATTTAAGTTCACATTAATCCACCAAGTGTTTCTAAATGTAACTATAGGATTTGTAATTAAACCTGTAATCGATCCTTCAGTTGCAGTCTCTAAATGTGATTGGTTTCTTTTAAGATAATTTTCTCTTTTCTGGCCTACTGCTGAAGTTTCCAAAGTTTTATGAACTGTGTGGTGACTAATTTTTCCCTCTCTTTCTGTAAAACATACTTTTTTGATATAAAGCTGGCCTTCTCTGCACATCCTTCTAATGTTTGGATATAGATTTCCTTTCTAGCCAGTTGTTTTCGGTGACATTGTACAAGACATACATTCTATATACAGCTGTATCAATGTGAAATTCTCTGCTGCTATTTGTAATAATGATGTTGACCATTTATCATTTTACAAATACCAGTGGGGAACTTCACTTTTTAATTTTTAATTGTTTTGGGTTTCTGTCCTGAGCTGCTCCTGTGTATGCAAATACACTTCTGCTTCTGTACCTTTTTTGTTTAAGGGCAGTCTTTGGTTTCCATTGGCTGAAACTTCACATTGGTTGATCTCAAGGATACTTAAGTACTTGTAGTTTGTTTTTTTCCCTCTTGTCTTGTGGATCTAGACCCAACTCACTTCTTGTGTCCTCTACAGGGGCCTGTGTGCCATGGCAGGGAGGAGAAATCCAGTGTATTTCAGTTGCCCCCAACTGAAATTGTGTGACAGCTTTACACTGATAATAAAATTACCTCCCAGGGCTGCTAACTGAGAGAGGAAGTGGACAAAATCCATCTTTATTAACAATCATCTGTACTGGCTTTTAAAGGGAACATCAAACTTAATGGGCATGGGCTAAGTTGAAAATGCCTGGGGTTTGATGTACTGCAGAGTGCAGACTGACTCATTGATATTCCGTGAAGACATCCTTCACAGGCTGCTGGATGGCTAATTTTGGCTAAAGCAGAGGCTTAGGCACCTCTAGCAGCTGCCCCTTTATGAAGGAGCTGACATTTGTATCAACCACAGCTAATGGAACATCTTTAAAATTTATGAGAAACTGCCCAAAACCAGGAGAGCTTCCTTCCGTCCTGGTTATGATAGAGGTTCTTTTGCAGATTGAGGCAGTCACTCCCAGGTAAAACATGAAGGAATTTAGGCAAGTTGCCTCACCTGCAAGGTTGGAGTTACTTCCTGCTTGTGTCCTTTTTGCCATTCCATTGAAATTTGCTTTCTCTTTTGGCAGACAAGTGGATAACCACAGCACTGATTCAGACATCTGTCAGCTTTCTTTGCAGGAACTAAATTTCTCCCCTCTTAGTTAATTGACTCCTTCCATCTTAATTCTGTCCTCTCAGATTCATAGCTCCCAGCAAGTAACTTTTCCTCTTTTGTTCTTGAGCAGGAAATCAGGCTGTATGTTTTGGAGAAAAATCCTGTCCTCTGCTTGGGAGGAGTGTCCACGTAGAGCTGTCAATTGTCTGTAAATTGCTTCCCTCAAGAGAAAACTTATCTTAAGTTGATCCCTTCACCTGGTCCTCAAAAGATAGCAAGGAAAGCTAGGGTTCTATTGATGGCTTAAATTCGAGATGTGGGTCTGCTCCTGATGCCTTTACACTGAGCCAAAGCATCCCATGGAATTTGTCTCTTGATAGGTACCACCAGTCCTGTTCCAGTTCCTAGTCACTAACCCCATATGCACTGCTGGAGATAGTATTTTAGGCAGTGATTCTCTTTCTGAAGCCTTTAAGTGTGGCCAGTCAGTTGGTCCTTTTGACAATTCAAGGTCTTATATTTTGTTGGCTGCAAAAAGTAGAACGAGTTTTCTTGAAAATTCACAGACTCAGACAGTCTGACTCATCCTCTTACGAGCGGCTGGACTTTTTTCTCAGGCTCCATTTCTCTTTCTTTTTGAAGTGCATGCATGTTAATATTGGGTTGAGCTCCATGCCTTGCTGCCTCTCCAGATCCATGGGCAGCCTGTGGAAAACTCCTACCTGGCAGCTTTACAGCGTGCTAACGTATTCAGCTGTCCAGCTGTGGTGGTCCTGCTTGCTCTGGACAGCCTGTTTTATCTGTGCAGGAACCCACCTTTGCAGGCTCAGCGTGGCTGTGCCAGGTGAGTCTGATCCTGAGCAGATAAACAGATGAACAGATGTTCTCAAACATCTGCAATACGCCCAACTTCACTGTGGGATTAGTTACCCTTCTCAAAACAGTGTTTAAATCTGTTTGTGGATCCATCTGCGATGGCTGCTGCCTTGGAAGACGCTCCTATCTCCACCAGAGCATCTAAGAGTTACCAAAATGCAAAAAATAAAGAGTTTGGAAACATTCTTTCAAACCCAGATAGGTTTTGCAATCAAAAGCAGCAATGTATGGCTCAGATTTCAGATTTGGATGTGTCACCCTCACTGGAGAAAAACAAGTAACACTGAGTAACCAAAATTAAGGATATGATTAATAGGCATTGGCTCCAGTTTCTTTTTTTTTTCACCAGGAAGAGGTAATAAAGAAATAGTCATGCTGGGAAGCAGCCTTAGACTGACTAAAATCCATTCATTGTGGTGAGCTTGATGATATGGACATTACATCACCGAGACCAATTCCAGTTTTAAAGCCAACACTGTCTGCAAGCTGCAGCTGGTAAAATCCTCCATCATGGCTCTGTTGCCCTGATTTGGGTTTTCACCCTGACAGAGGCTGGGCTGATGGAGTAGGTCAAGGAGTCATATCATACTAAATGCAACTGGTAAGGTGAATTACCCACTGAGGGCTTATTGTGAAATCCAGCTGGCCAGTGGTCTGCATTTGTGAAGTGATGCTGGGAAAGGGAATCCACCTTGTACCAGGAGCAAGGCTGGAGGGACGTGCAACTTCTAGAAAGTGGGGCCAGAGGTAAAAAGAATAAAGTGAGCTGATCCCACTCCCCCCACAGCCCCAACTTTAGCTGAAAATACCATATTCAAAAAGTACAGCTGATACCTTTAAACACTTTCACATGGGAAAGTTTCACCATAGCCAGGATTCGTATTTGCTCTCTGGCACTGTACTGAAGCAATCCAAGACTAATGAAAGCCAATGGTAACTCTGGCCTGACCTCTCCAAGAGGGCTCTCTATCATCTATGAGGTCTTAAAGCAGTTTTTATTGCCTTACCATGGGATTTCAGCTTTGTGGACTTTAAGAGGTTCTCGGCAGGGGCCTGTCTCTGCTTAACAGTACTTACCTCAGACTTAGTGATATGGTGTTGGCATTTGTGAGCATTCTTCCCACATCTCCGACACATGGGATCACTTCTTTGTCACTGGTGCCAGGGTGGTATCTCATAAAACATTTGGAATTTGCATTTAGCAAGCAAACAAGCAGCAGAAGAAAGGAGATCATAGAATATAAAATCATTAAGGTTGGAAAAGACCTCTAAGGTCCTTGAGTCCAGCTGTAATGTTGCCCTGAATGAGCATGACATCTGGTACAGTAAGTGCCATGTCTAGGATCCCACTTCTGAAGACCTGGAAAAAATGAATTTGGCCAGCTGAAGGGGACCAGAGCCCAACTCTGCTGCACCACATTGCTGGGCTTGGCTTCCCTGCATCTTTTTTGGCAGGCTAACTGCATGATTTATGGACAAAACCCCTCTGTTTTCTTGCCTCTCTGAGCTCTGAGGATGGGCACCTGGAGGTGAAGACTTCTGACCTGGAATCTCCTCCTGAAGAGGTACTAATATAATTTTAGCTCTCACTTCAATGAGCTCCCCAAGGACTTATTTACATTTGGAAGTTAAATTACCTACGTGCACTTCATAACATCCAACAGGAGTGAATTCAGTGTTTTTATAAGCCTGAGGCACAGGGGTAAAAGAAAATACCATGTTGTCCCTTCTAGAGCTCCCAACGACATGGTGGTGACTGTGATTTATGAAGGTGCTGTCGTCTCATCTATCACTCAGCCACCTCTCAGATGTACTATTGACATCTTCAGTGCTCGTTAGTGAGGGAGTAAAGATGCCTGAGAATGACATTTTGTTATCCAGCTAATTGAACTCCTTATCACAAACCCTTTGAAGTGTGTAAGGAAGATGGTCCCATTTGGAGGCTTTGATTGCTCCTCTTCCATTTTCCAGATCAATGTGTTATGTGGAGGATGAACATGTTGACAGACCAAGAAATCCAAGACCGGAGACAAAGCTAATTTCAGTGTTGGTGTAGTCCTCCCTCAAAACACTGCAGGCTGCTTGCCCTGGCCTTTATGGGAATGCACAAGCCACTTTTGCTTACAAATTGTGTGGAGGCAAAACCAGGGAAAATTGTGAGCAAAAGGAAGTCTTTGAAGTGAATACTTGGTCAGAATTTGTGCCTAGACCCCATTTCTTTTTTTTCAGGGCTAGAAAAATACGACTGTTTCCAAGAGAATGGCTCAGGTCTCACCATGGGGAAAATGAGAAGAGTATTTGGATTTACCATGTGGGAGCCTGCTGTTGTCAGTAGAGTTTAGTTGGATCTTGTAACATGGGTACCTCAGATGACTTTCTGCCACTCCTGCATTCACCAGATTTTGGTGTTCATTAGGGTCTGGAGGCCAGGGAAAACAATAAGACTTACCTAAATTGTGACTGTTTGCAGCAAGAGCCAAGGAAATGGAGCACTACAAGAAACCTCTACTGTGCTATATTGAAGTCACGCTGGCAGCCACTTAAAAGCAATCAGAGATTGCTTGATATCTTCAGTAATGACCTGGATAATGGGGCAGAGTTTGTAGGTGTTACCCAATTGGGCAGGACAGTTGTTACAGCTTAACTGGAATACTGAAGTGTCCAGTTTGGGGCTCTCCAGGTAAAGAGTGATGATGAAAAACTGGAGCGAGTCCAGTGAAACTCCACCGAGCTGGTCAGGGGTCTGGAGCACACAGCATGTGGGGGAATGCTGAGAGATGTGGGGTTGTTCAGTCTCCGGAAGAGAAAGCTCAGGGTGGGATCTTGTTTCTGTTTTTTACTAAGGAATAGGTGGTTCCACATAAGACTTTTTTCAGAAATGCACAGAGGTTGACAGCAAATGAACACCAAAAGCAATGAACACAAGTTGCAGCAACAGAAACCTGATTACATACAAGGAAAAAGTTCTTCACCTGGAGAGGGGCTTAGCCCAGGATCAAGTGTCCAAGGAGTTTGGGAAATATTTCTCTGTGGAGATTTTCAAAACTCGTCTGGGCAAATTCCTCAGCAACCTGATGTAACATCAAAGCTGGCTGTTCTTTGGGCAGGAGGTTGGAGTAGATAGGCTCCAGATATTGCTTTCAGCTAAATTATTGGATGGTTTATGTGCAGCAGTCCCAGCAGGAGACGTTTCCCCCGGATATATTTTTGATACTGAGGTTTGCAAAAAGTCCATGTAAAAGAGGCTTTTACAATCTTGGTGCCCTACTTTCTGTCCAAGGGGCTTTCATCTTCACCTGTAATTGAAGCATGGAGAGTCCCTTCTGCTCTTCTGCTCATTTTGGCTGGTGCAGGTTGAGCTGGAGCAGCCTGGCAGTTGGAGAGTTGAGGACTTCACTGCTGATATTTGTGAGTATGGGGCCTGGTCTGTCCCCAGAGAACTTGGGTATCTAGGGTTGCATGTATACTGGTCAACGAGTAGTACCAGGGGCACAGGTACTGGAAATAGATCTGTACTGTGAAATTGTAGTGTGGTCCATGGCATGGTTTGCTGCCTTGGCCCAGATAACTCTCTCCTAGGCAGTCCAGAACATCATAGAATCCTAGAATGGTTTGGGTTTGAAGGGTCCTTAAGATCATCTTGTTCCAATCCCCCTACCATGGACAGGGACATCTTCCACTAGACCAGATTGCTCAAAGCCCCAAAAATACAGTGGGGGCCTTCTGCAAATTGACTATTAGGACTTTTCCTATTATGTCTCAGGTTGTATTACCTGTTTGGAGTAATGCTAATTGACAAAATTCTACGGTACAGGGTAGCACTTAAACAAAGGGAATAAAGGTGTGTCCATAATTTAGCCCCCTTTGGTTTCCTGATACAGATGCTGCTGCTAAAGTCAATTTGGATGGAGACCATGGCCTGCTCAGAACTGCATGGGAAGGAGTCCACCATACCAGGACATGACTAGTGATGGCTAGAAAAATTGTCAATGTTAGTGTGAGGGTGTATGACAAATAAAACTCCTAGAAGCATTTTCAGTGTGCTGAATCTACAGCTTTGGCATCAGAAGAGTCAAGTCAATCTGTTAAGGTGGAGAGCAGAGTCTGTAGTTTGTTAGGGCCTACATATTTCTACATGAGGAATGTCCCAAAGGCTGCCCATCTCTGGGGATGTTGGATGCAAAAGCCTTGTTGTGCCTCTCACAGGACCAGTAATGGGTAATTCCTCACACTCCCATGGACACAGTATGGTCCTGTGCCAGAGGGTGAGGCCCCTGAGCAGACAGCTGTGGGATGTTCTCTGTTTTGTGTGAGAACAATAACAAATAAAAAGAATAGGCACCCTCCATGAAATCCTCTGCATCGCTTAGATTTGAAGACTTTCTCTAACTGGACATTCGCAGAAAGACAATGAATCAGGATTGCTGCATGCCAGATGTTTCCACTGGAACCCCTGACACTCAATGGATCAGAAATCCCCTAAGGAAGTTTGGGTGGTTCAGTAGGAAAATGTTCTCATGGAGCCTTCTTCTTTTGTCATTTGCAGCATGTGAAATAAAATGCTGCCTTTGATTTGAGAAAAAAGACATGTTACCCTCTAGGCCTGGTTTTCTGTGGCTTTCCCGTGTCTGTCATGGCTTTTATTTTTATGCTGGTTCTAGCACTCAATACCTTTTGAGGTCCATTTTCCCTTTCTCTGCCTCCTGATCAGTGACCTAAAGGGGTTTGTATTCCATTCTCTGTAGCTGTCCCATTCCTTTTAGCACCAATTCAATGTTGAAGAAATGTCTGCTTGCAAGTTTCCCCCTGAGCTTGGTCCTGGCTGGACAGTGAAAGCAAACTGTCAGTCTTGCATTTAAAAGCTCAAGACCTTGTCTGTGCAAATTGTTCTCACCCTAGGTAAGAAAACAGGCAAAACCACCTGGTAGAGAAAAATACTTGGGAAAATAGTTGCTTTTGGAACTTCCCATATTCTAAATTTCTGATATGAGAACTGTTTCTACTCGCATGGAATGAATGTGATTAAAACAGTATTTCTACTTGTATGGTAGATGATAATATTATAATTATTACACCTTAGAGCAGACAGGGAGACTGATCACCTTTGTCTTCAGCAGGGGCCAGAGAGGGGGATCTGAGACACCTCTTGTGGTTGTTACAAAGACGAAATATCTTTTATTCTCAGCCTTCTTTCTATGGATGTATGGGGGTTTCTGATTCTTCAGTGTTCTTTCAATTTATTACAGGTGTGTTAGAGTCAGATACACCTTCCCATGTAAACACAAAGACTTTGAAATATGCAAATCTTCTTTATGCTCTCACAGTCTGCAACTGGTGAATTATTTTTAGGCAATTTCTATTGTGAATGGTCAAATATTCACAGATAGGTTTTTTTTTTTTCCATTTTAGAGTGTCAGTCAGCTACTGCTCTCCAGCTCATGATCAAGCGCTGTCATGGGAAAAGAAGTTGCAGCATATATGCCAGCACCTATGAATTTGGAGATCCTTGTTACCCAGGAATCCAAAAGCATCTTAATGTCATCTACACCTGTGGTAAGTTACAAAATTCTCTTACTTTAACTCTCACCAGAGTCTATGTTTGTTGAACAGTGGTGTGTGGAGAACAAGAAGACTTAAAAAGTTGTTCAACCTCCAGCTGGCTCGTGGTGATTCCTATTTGGTCAACACATGAAAGCTTTGGATCACCAGAGTGGTTTAATTCTGTCACTTTTTGTACTCATTGGCTTGATAGAAAAAAGCAAAAAATGTGGAAGTGGTATTTTATTAACCCATTCAGCTGCTTCTTCAAGGCAGGAAAATCTGGCAGTGAGGTTAATCTGCTCAGTGGATGTTTACACACTGAATGTTGGCATCCTGCAGCAAAGCTATGGTTATCAGTAGAATCCTTATTACTTTGTTCTATATTTATTTCATTTTGTACCATAGAATCAGGTGATTACCAATCTGTACTCATCCACTGCATCAGTAGGAAATCACTCCCAAAATCTTCAGGTAAACATTGCAACAATTTTTCTAACAAAATACTGTTATTTACAAAAAAAAAAAAATAAACAGTTGCAGCTCTCAGTTGGGAGCTTAAGTCATAGCATTGAGCAGACACTGTGCTCTTACCTGACTAGTCATCTTATTTTGCAACAGAGGAAAAATTGTTCCTGACTGAGTCCTGTAGGATAAAAACAACATCTGTCTTCTTACTGTGATGACATTTTGGTCATTTGTAGCTGATGTATTTGAAAATATTTCCTTCAGGGTTTTGCTTACGTAGTTGTCGCCAGGCTTAGCTCAGTCTCTCTCTCTGTGTTCCTTTCTGCATCCATCTGGAAGTGGAAATTTTGGTGCTGTACTGAATATGCTGAGCAGGCAGTGGAACATGTGGTAAAGAAGAAGCTCTCTGTGCCCTCAGACAACAATGGTTCTGTGGGTCACTCTGTGGGTGTAACTGCAGGATGCTGAGTGTGACAGACAGCATTTGAGATGGAGTCACTATAACATTTTGTGTAGGGGCTATAGCATGGTGGATGTGCAGCACATTGAGGAGCAGAGACACTGATGCAGGAGCATCAGGCTCTGAGCTCGTCTGGCTGTTGTTTCATTTGGCAGGAGTGGCAGGAAGGTTGGGTTTTGTTTGAAGTGATGCAGCAAGAAGTAGCAAGGCTATCCATGCAAAGCCCTGTGAATTTTCTAGTCAGGAAAGTGATGTTTTTATATCACTTTTCTCATAAAAAGACTGGAGAGAAGCTTATCCCCACGGGGATTTGACAGAAATGAAGGCAATGTAGCAGGAAAAACAGGAGCTCCATCCCTCAAAAATCCAGGGAAAACAAACAGAGCCCCATGATGTATTTCCAGGAGGATTTCTCCTTCAAAGGCCTCCACAGCCTTATTCTGGCATTGTGGTCCTGGTCTCAAAGTCCACTACAAAAGGCACTAATGATCTCTTAATCTGACCTTAACTCTCTAGTCCAAGCCTAACTGCATCAGGAAATGAGTCACGCTTGAGAGCACAAAATGGCATGTTTTGCTTTTCCGTGGGTGAAATCTGCCTCATCCTTTGAAGGTGGCCATGGCTCCTTTTCAAAACCATGATCTCAGACATGTCTCTGAGCTGGATTTTGTGATCAACAGCCACATATTTCTCACCTCAAAGAGCAAAGTCCTTCAAAATGTGAAAATGAAATAAACAAGAAATCAAATTTCAGTTCCATGTGCTTGTGCCAGACAGAACTAAGTCCTGGAATTCTTTTAGAAGAAATGATAAAACCAAACAATTTGGTATTCTTATGGCCTAGAGGATGATAGCAGTGTAGAAAACCTCCTGCTGGCCGTCTCTTTGTTTCAGGTTTCCATAAAGCTGCACACATGATGGCCCCTGGTGTAGTGCTCTCCTACTTTCACCAAACTTGTGGGAGTGAAAGGGGACAGGCTGTGACAAATGGACATGACTGCACTTCCCCGTGGCCTGTATCTCAATACTTATCCCTGTTTCCCACCTCTTGCACTTGGAAACATGTTGTCCCTTGCTGCTGTTTCCTGGAGAGCAGCGAAAGATGCAGAGTGACCCTGGCATAGCTTAGGAAATGTGATGGGTGTACAAATGGGTTTCTCTGAGCATCACTTCAACCCTTTTTGTTGCTGCTTCAAATCATCACTCTCTGAGATCAGGCAGTGCAGTCAGTCTGCTCATCTCTGTCACTCCCTGTCTGCCAGACTGTGGCAGAAATGTCCTGCCATGTGTCACTGGTCTTACCTGTGAGAAAAACTGTGATGTGTCCTTGGCCAGTGTTGCTGACCTGCTGCGCTGCTTCGGAAGAGGTGGCGAGAGCAAGAACAGTGATGGACGTGGCCATGTGGGTGGAAGAGTCTTCATGCAGACATTTCCCATGTGAGGAACTTCAGTAACTGTGGGGACAGAGCCCCTGAGCTCTGCTTTTGGTGCTAAAGCATGGGAAGGACTGGAAAGAGACCAATATGTCTTCTTCTGATAGGAAGAAATCTGCTGAGGAAGGAATTTATGAGGTGACAAAAGGTAAAATTAACTGAAAGCTCATGAGTTTGCAGAAATCACAGCTGAGATGGACCTTGTGACAGGCTGGTGGTGTTTGTGTAGACCAATGCCTAGTGAAGAGCTGGTGAGGTGTCTTATCTCCCAGTCCTGGCAGGAGAACATCCGCAAGGTCTCTCAGGTCATGTCCACACTGTTCTTCTCTAGCCTGACAGCAGGAACTGGGCCCTATTCCAGATATCCAAGAGGTGAATGGAGGAGGCAAGAGCTTTGCTTTCCTTAAGCCATGTCCATATTTCTTGGAGGTTCATTCCTCTAGCCTCCATTTTTTATTGGACATGAGAATTCCTGCCAGAAGCACACGATTTGGCTGATGAATCTGTTCTTAAATAAAGGTGTCATCTAACTTTTTGCCCAGCTGTATATTTTTAAAATATTGGTAGTAATTACTGCAGGCAGTGGGAATGTCTCAAGTCAGCAGTTCTCCATAACAAACGATACCCCTTTGCATTGTAGGTTCAAGGCCTGTTGGCATCCCTTAGCTGAGAGGGAAATGCCACCAGTTCGTGTGTATGTAGGAGATGATTGAAGCAAACAAGTACCCGGCAGCCTGGTATCATAGAGATCTCTCGTGTGCATTAGGGTCCCATTAGCCAAGCCAAGGAAACAGATGAAAAATCCTCCAACATAAAAACATTCCAAACCTGAACCTTGGCAGGAGCTGAAATACGAAATTTTGGCCCAAAGCCAGATTTAGCTAATGGAATGGTGTGGAAGGTGGGATTTTTCCAGCATGTGGGTCCCATTACTGTGCTAATAAATACATTAATTATTTTTTCAAAAGGAAAAGGCAAGTTAATTCTGGGAAGCACATAAGGCATGTTGAGGTTGAGTTCTGAGTGTGGCAGCTGTAATAGAGGCAGATAAAAAAATTTTAGCTCGGCCTTTTCTTTAAAATACCCTGAAAATCTTAGAGGAGAAAAGAAAAATAAAAGCATTAATGCAACTGAGAAAAAGAATGCAATAAAGACTTACTAGAATTCTTTCTCTCCTTGCTTCCTCTTCCCCCAATCATCTCCCTTTCTATCTTTCTTAGGTATAAAACACTGTAATATTTGTGCGTAGCTTGATGGTGGTTTTGTACTTACGATAAAACTTACTGTGCTCATGATCTTTTCATTTTCTTAATTGTCCAGTTCCAAGGCTCCCTTTATTTCTCTATATCTCTTTCCTCTGTAGTTTGCTAGACTTGTTTTTTGGCCTGTGCTGAAGTCCTAACTCAGCTCTGCATGAAAACCTGTGGAATTTTTTCACGCACACAGTGCAGTGCCACTTGGACTCAAGGAAGCGTTGAAGTGTGTGCTTTATTTTAAGACCTATGGATAATTACCATGAAAGTTAAATATTTTCTCAAATCCTGCCTTGATTGGGGATGAGGGGATTGTCTGTGTTTAAAGTGAAACCTTATTCTGAGCGCTGAAAGTCAAGGGAGCCATTCAGAGTGTCCACTGTTCCCCACTGCCAGACCTGCCTCCCTGCGCAGTCCATGGAGGCTGCAAATGTAAACCCTCTGCTAAGGACCTGCTGTTCTTTAAATACAGGCATCCTTCAGAAATGGCTTGATGAGAATAAAAGAAAAAGATGGGGATTGTGAATTTCTTTGTGTCTAGATGTGTTTCAGTGGGTTGGTTATCAGTCCTGATAACTGGTGAATTTTTAGTGCTGTGGTTGGACATGTGCTGAACAAAATGGAGGAAATATGGCCTTGGATGTGTTTTTGATGTGAATATCTGTCATACATTTAGATGTGTGCATGCCTCCTGCTTGATTCATGCTCGCCAGGAAGGGGTCATTGGGCTGAGAGCTAATGAACTGCCATGGTAACTCATAAATTGCTTGGAAAATCCTGCAGTTCTGCCACATTAATAATCCTGCCATCCTGCTTTATGAGGCAATAAGCTGAGTCCCAGGGGCCAAGTCCTTCACGTCCCAACGAGAGAACTGTGCAGGTAAAGAACAAAGCCTGAGCACAGGGACAGCAGCTACTGTTGCTTTGGGGTGTCTGGTGCTGCTGGGAGACCAAATGGGGTCAAGGAGAGGTGGTTGAGGTGCTCTGGGGCGATGGGGGTGTGGTGACCTTTGCTTTCTCTGAGTGCTTGGGAAAGCAGCCTGGCTTTCTCTAAAATGTTGTGTTCAAATAAATATTCTTTCAAGTCGGACTAGAGGCAGGGTCTGTGTTAAACAAGGCAGCTCTGAGGTGGTTGCCCTCATGATGACGATGATGAGGAGGGAGGCACAAAAGCTGCACAAATTCTCTCCTGTCAACTCAAAGGGACTGTGCTCTGGTCCATTAGCTCCTGTGCAGTAAATCTATCAATGCCTCAGGCTGGATGAATGTAATGGCTCCTTTTGCTCTTAAAATTTATGAATTCATGAATGTAGAAAACGTATTTTTATCACTGCAAAAGCGCTTTCTGTTGCTATAAAACTCAATTCCAAGATCTGCGAAAAATAGAAGAGAAGCAATTCCAGACTTCCAAGAAAAAACAAAAGCCTTTTACACCCCTTTGAAACAGGGCAATGCAGGCAGGGTCTTGCTAGAGAAAGACAGATGCAGAATGTGTAATGCAGACTTTCTTTCTTCAAAAGTTGAAATAAAATTGCTGTTTACAAACAAATAAACATTGCAGGCAATCTAGCTCTAGGGATGTTCCACTGAATGTATAATGTCTGATAATGTTTGTTTAACCGGGCTTCTTGTATAATACTGTGAAACAGAACTCACAGACATGTAGATTTGAAATTCATGGCCACATAGGTTTGACCTACCAAATAAATAAAGGACAGAATAATGATATGATATGATATAATTCCATGTCGCTACTTTCATTGTCAAGACACTGAGTTCAGAGATAGTTTAGGACATCTATTCAAATCCTTTGTCTTATTTTCCTAAGTTAATAGATGTTTGTCCAGTAATTTTTGTATCAAGCCTAATGCTTCTCTTCAAGCTATAGAATATTTTTTAAAAAGCTATCCCATCCTCATGTAATGACTACAAATATTGAAAAATTCATGAAGTGGGATTCATCTGACCAAGTGTAGACATATAAGCCATAGAGATTTATAGTGTAGACATTCCCATCTGAGAAAAATTCCTTTTACAGGTAACACGGAGAAGCAGCTGCTTTTGAGGCACAAATCACCTCATCCCAAAGTAAGTGCCTGAAAGAGATGAACTGCGTATTTGAAGTGACAGTTCTCCTGTACTGACTGTATAGGAGGCTCCTGGTGCTTAGCTGACATATTGTTATCCACATGTAGAGCCTCTACAATGCAGATATCTACATCTACATCCACCCATTCCTGGAGGTGTTCAAGGCTGGGTTGGAGGGGGCTTTGAGCAACCTGCTCTAGCAGAAGATGTCCCTGCCCATTGTGGGGGTGGGTTGGAACTAAATGAACTTTAAGGTCCTTTCCTACCCAAACCATTCTGTGATTCCACGGTTCTATGATCTGGTTAGGTGCTTTCAACCACCATGTTCTTATGCAAATGCTTATTTTGGTCAAGATTATCATTGCCACGTAATGATAATACCAGTGCTTTCTCCTTATATTTATTGGTTTCCATTCCCACTGTTTGACAGATGTCCAACTCTTACAGATTTATCCAAGTAAGAGAGGAACGGGATGTTTATTTAAGTTCCTAAGAAATTACCTCTAGCCACGAGTGTTATTGCTGAAAAAGCTCTCAAACAGCAGCTTGGTGTCTTGCACTTCAGCTCAAGGTTATATCAATCTCTACACTTGGGTTTGGAGAGGGATTTTCCTATTAATTGGTTTTCCATGGGATTGAGGTCCATTTTCTGCATTTCATCTTTATTAATTCCCTAAATGTTTCCAGGAGCTAGGATAGGGTCAATATATTTGCTGACTTCTTTGTTTGTCTGGTTGTTCTTGTTTTGGACTTTTGTTCTCAAGGTCAGATTTGTTCTAAACTGTCAAGGACTGCAGGGGGTGGTATGGGAGAGGGGGCAGAGTAGATTTTCACTGGTGATGTAATATCTGTTACATCACCAGTTTCTGCAAGCAAATAGACTTGTTGAACCTGCTTCCAGACTTCTGCCCATTTCCATCCAGGTGAAGGAAAAGCAAGGAGCTTGTTTTCCTTTCAGAAACGTAGACCTCCCACTCAGAATTAGTCATATTTCACAGAACCTGTTAAAAAACCAGTGGCAGTGTAACTAAAGACTGCACCGTAATGGGTGACCAGATAGCTCAAGGCTGACATTTTCTGACTTCTGAGGCTGTGATTTTATCACCTTTGGTGATGACTTAACAATTTTTGTGGATGCAGTTTCATGGATCTCAGAGAGAAGCAAAAAGGAAACCCCTCAGTCAGCAAGACTCATAATTTGGATTCATGGCATGGATCTGTTGGAGTTCATGGATTACCTGAGGGCAAAGGCAAGATGCCATCTCTTTTGCTGGCCAGTGCTGAAGTGAGTGGGGCACATGCTTTACTAATGGGCTCATAACAGGCAATGGCAGCTCTGCCATCCTGCACCAAGGAGGAACATGCTACAGGGACAAAGAGCTGCTTGTCTTTAACATTGGTGATTGCACCGGGATGTGAAATGTGACACAAACAGCCTCATTAGTTTTAAGATGAAGCTTGGTAAATCAGGTAATTGAAAGCTGTCATTGTGCTGCGCCCGTTTGTCTTTGCTTACTGTACAGCTCGCTGTGGCTTGATAGGAATCAACCCAGGAGAGTCCAAACACGCCTGGCCTGGCTGGCCCAGACACAGCAACTCCTCATCACCAAGGCAGAATGAGCCTGTGTCTGACACAGATTAGGGTAAATAAATATTCCATGGAAGCAGAGCTCTGCATCTCAGGTGAAGGAGGAACAGGTAGTGCTGTCACCTCAAGGGAAAGGCTTGAAAACCCTTTGATTCCTGCAGAGAAGAAACAGAGGCTTGGAGATAAAAATCATTGCCTTGGGGAGGGGGAGGAAGGAAGATGGGGCTGGAGGAAGCAGAGAAGGAGTTCAAAGGACACTTTTTATGATGCTCCTAAGCAGAATGAGCTGTAAGACAAGTGCTACCTTACAATTAGGGACGGTTTGCAAGCCTGCTGCTGTGGTCCTTCAACTCTGGAGACATATAGAGCTTCTGCTATGGAAAAGGAGTCCCATAAAGAGTCAGCTAAAGTACTCTGCAACCCCTGACCTCCACTGTTCATAAGATGTGTGCACCTGAGACCTTTATTCCTTTTATCGCTGCGTTTGGTATTGTTTTGTTTTGTTTTAGTTGGTAAGGACTATGGCCTAAAAGTCATAGGGGAAGACTGCAGGGAAGGGTGGTCAGTCTGTCGTAGTGGAGTGGTGATGGGAAGGAGGCAGGTGGGACTTCTCTTTTTCATTCTGGTATTATTCATATATTTTATAAATTTAGAAATTTAAGAAATGTTTTATAATGGACCTGTAGTTTCTACTGTAATAACTGTAATGCTAAACTGCAATATAGCCAAGATTTTATGGTGGCTGACACAACTTGGAGGTCACTAAACAGATTTTCTCACTGAATGATTTCCTCTGGCATAAATATGCACAAGTCCTTGAGGCTGAACAGCAATCTGCAATCTAGACAATGGATTTCAGGCCTGGGATGGATCTGGAGGGTTCTGCCTGGCTGTCCTGAGACTTCCATGCTTGAATAGAAGGGGTACAGCCTCAAAATCACTCGTGATTCATCCATGATTTCACCCCAGAAAAGCAGATCTGCCTGAGAATGATTGAGCAAGGTGACATCTGAATGTCATATGTCTAAAGGAAATCTTTCAGGAACTGTGGAGAGAGATTACATGGAGCAGAATTAAAGTTACATGGGTTATCTACGTGGTGATTTTTTATTTTCTGTTACCTTAACCCTGCTGTACAGACTTTCTGTTCTTTGTCATATCGATGCCCTTAATGATTTAAAAATTCTGACCAAGTGGTAGATATTTATAATTTTAATACCACAGGTTATTTTTTTACCTGGGAATCTCATTGAATAGCCTCATAAATAGGGTTACTATTATGTCTCCATGCCTGTTAAGACCTGTGCAGATTTCAAATAATATAGCAATTAACAGCAATGTTGGCAGGTATGAGACTTCTTTACTGGTGAGGAGGTTGGCAGCCAGTCTGCCAGCCCTTTTGAAGCAGGAGACTGCAGGCTGCAGCCAGAGGAATGTCTCAGCAATGAATGGCTGACCCTTGATTCAGTGATCACCCGAACTCCTCCTAATTGAGGTTAATGCCAGAAGCACTGACACCTTGATGCTCACTCATTAGTGCCTGGAGGCTACTGGAGATTGCTGACAGCTCAGTGAAACACTCATTAGATTAAATTTAAAGGGAGCATTTGGCACCATGACCAATTAAGATATATTTGCATTAATATATATTTGCCTTCCCCTTTTTAAAACGTATCAAGACAATGGCATTTCCTTGCACCCTTTTTAGAAGGATTCACAGCTGGTGCCTTTCTGCCAGCACGTGCACATTTCTCTGCTGTGCACCTACCACTGCCCTGCTGGTTTCTAGCTGCACTCTCTCCACTTTAATGCAAAACAAACAGGAAATACTCCGGGATTTGGAAAATGAAAATTTGGAAAATTTGTTCCTGACCATGAAAGGAGAATTAGAAAACCAGGACAGAGAGAAGAAAAAAAAAAATAGCACTTTTTTGAAAGTCATAAAAGGTGCACGTATATGTGACCTCTGTAGTGGCGCCTTGGTGCAACTGAGATTTAAGAGCTGTTGCTGTAATAGAAAATCAATATAATAGGCACTCAGGGGTGTCTATAGCCCATTGATGAGAGCTACATGGGCATGGGTGCATTTTAAGGATGTGGTTTACTGATGAACTTGTCTGGCTTAATGGTTGAACTCAATGATCTTAGAGCCTTTTCTAACCTAAATGGTTCTATGATTCTATGACCAAATGTGTAATTTAATTGCTGGGAAGTGCACTAATGATTCTCTGAGTGTTACCACACCTACAGGCCTCAGCAAGGATTGTTGTGCAATGCACTCACTTGCTAAGAAGTGTTTCCTGCTATGAGTGATGTAGTGGTAACATAGTCAGGGCCAGCCAAACTTTGGGAGAAAGTGTTAGTCTCATTTTGGGTGTGGAGACAACATTTACACAGGGTTTGTGTCATGGCAGCTGAACCTAAAAACTATCAACCCTCTTATCAATGTATATTCGGTGCTGGCTTTGTTAGATGAGTAGATACATGCTTTGTTCTCCAGGTGGAATCCTCACCATGCAGTATTTCCTGCCCAATCCTTGATTATATGAAACGGAAAGAAGGCAGTAGGATATGGCAAGTTAATTTCGAATTTATTGCTGTTTTGAACCTGAGGTGTGGCTCGCCATGGTCAAACCATTAGTCCTGTGTGGACTAGGCAGGGAGAAGGGTGCTGTGCCTTATGTGAATTATGTTATAACAGCTGAATGATGACCAACCTGGGTCTCTTTAGTGTCACTAAAAAGCATTTCCCTTATTTCAGTTCAAGTTCTTGTTTGGGAGAGGCCAAGTAATGGTAGGGTGCAGAGGCTGATATTAACGCGTCTTCTCCCTACCTATGAACAAACTCAGCCCTATTTCATCCTTCAGTAGTATGAGAGAACTCCAGGGGATCACCCTTTCCCCTCACTTTGGACATTTTCTTGCATTTCTGCTTGATCTCTGAGGCCCAAGGCATGGATATTTTATCTTCTGTTTGTATGGAAGTTTTGGAATAGGCTTTTACTTTTTTTTCTTGGTGTCTGGTTGTCTCTGCGCTGGTGCCTAGAGATGGGGATGCCAGTGAGGCATTTAACAGTAGACACCTCCCAGAAGTTCCTTACGTAATGTCTGCTCAGCACAGGTGACCTTTTGGGGGGCCTTACAGTGGGGAGGAGGTTGCCATGGAAATCTTGTTCTTCAGGAAAGTTTCCTTAACATTCATCTGGCACTTGCATTTCCGACCTCCTTTTCAAGACCTCCATTTGTTCAAAATATCCACACCCAAACAGTTAATGCCCCTTCAGACAGACACTTCAAATACTGTTGACAGTGGCTACTTTTCATGTCCTGTTTTAGTCACTGTTTAGCTAAGCCATTCATGTTCAGCTCCTTTAATCTTTCCTCATAAGTCAACCTGCCCAGCCACTCAATCGTCTTTTTGTTGCTCTTTTCCACAATTACCTGTGTCTTTTAACAAACACTGAGCAGGCTTATGATTATTTTCCCCTGGGGGGCCCAGCAGAGACTTAAAATCTCTTTGCAATATATTAGCCACGACTGTTGTTTCAGCATCGGGCAGGAGCAGCGTCATTACCCAGGAAGAAAACCTGACTCTCTCTGGAATTTCTGTCCCAAGTATCCTGCTGCTTAGTATTTCACTTATTATCCCTCATTTAGGTGAACTGAGCCAAAGAATGTAGGAACTTCTGAATGTCAGAGTAGGGAAGCATTTCTGTATGGGGCAAACAGGATCATGGGGAGCAGTATCAGGGTCCTTTGCTGGCTGGTTGTGTTTCCAGCTTCACTGACACACAGGCCTGGGGTCTTAAGGATGACTGATACTGCATAATATAAACAACGAAGCAAATCCTACTAGATCCCTTTCAAAGATATTTAACTAAATTCCTAACCCATGAGCCCACCCTGGGCCACCTCTTATCTTTGAAAGCCATCTCACAGCTGCCTGCAAAGACTGTGGAGGCTGGTTAATCCCAGCAGATGGACCTTGGTGTTGGTGCCTCGAGGGGAAGGAGCAAGGGAGGGAGGGCAGAGTCTTGGAGGTCTCTTTGTTGAATGGGTGTCACTCCATTTTGGTTCAAGCCAAAGCCTCAGGGAGAGGCAGAAAACTGGTATGCAGCTCCATCTGGAGTCCAACAAACCTGTTTTGGGTCAAAAGTTGCCCCAGCCTGGATGCTCATATCTTGCAGGGACTCGGGGAGTATGCAACAAGGACCAACGTGTAAAAGGGGATTGCACTATTTAGTCCCTGGATCACATGTATTTTCTTCAAGCTTTGATGAAACTCTCGAAGCATTTTCTTTAGAAGAAAAAAATACCTCTTGGAATGGACAAGAAATGTCGTTTTTAAAACGGTCCATGAAAAATCAGAAAGAAAATAATGACTTACAAAAGGGCAACCCCCTACTACATCTCTTCCCCGGGCATGGTAGTCAGCACGGCCCAGTGGAGGGGCACTGGCCTAAGAGCAAGAGGTTTTCTGCTTAACCCTGATCAATCATCAGCTCTTTGGGCAGTCACTGGGCTTCCTCCTGCCTGGTGTGCTTAGACCCCATGCCCTGGGGCTGTTTGCTCAGCATCTGGCAGGAGAGAGCAGCAGCCTCCCCATCTCCCCTGGGGTTTGGGTTTATGCATCGAGTGAAGACATGATCACACAGATGTGAGGAGTCTCTGCTTTCAGTGCCTACAGTTGCTGTTGAACTTTATTGACATGAAGCTTCGGAACGATCAGGTGTTAAGCTCCTGCCTGACATGTCCATTGCTGTCAGGATAATTCACTCAGTCATGAATTCAACAACTGTCTCACATTTATCTTACTTTTTTTTTTGCTGTTTCTTATTGTTCTAATTCTTATTACTATGAAAAATAACTAATATTAAATTCTCTTCCTGTCTACTTTTTTCCCAGTGAAAAAAAATCAAATCATTAGGGATATAACTCAGGATTACATACTAACACATGTTTTTCAATGTGCTGCATATTGATCAAAGGGTCTGACTTCTGCTGCGTGAAAGCTGTACCTGATTCCCACAGGGAGGAAAGGCAAATTTTCTCCTCTGTGCTATTAGAGGTGATCACAACCTTCTGCAGATGCCTTGGGTATCAGTGAAGAATGAAATATAGGATGTTGGTGCTATGTTGTGGCTCTCTTTTGGGAGGATCGAGCCACCTAGTAAATTGGAGTTGGAACATGTGTAATGTAAATTTTCTGTCAGATATTTCTTAGCTTGTTACAGTTCTAACAAACAAATGGATTTTCTTTCCTTCCTCACCTCATAATTCTTTGTCCTTTAAGTTGTGCTTAATTAAATATGAAGGTACCTCTGACAGTACAGAAAATCAAATGGGGAAGGCACAGATACTGGTTTGTACTTTCTGTTTTTCTTTCCTTCCTGTTCCCGTTCAGCGTTGTCAGGGTAGTAATTTTCTCTTAAGCAACACTTAGGCATATGCATATGTTTGCATTTAATTTCCAGATGGGGAGGCAGGCCTCTAATAACAGTGTGAGCTGCTGCTGCTTTATGGATCTGGCTGGCTGACTGACTTACCTTCCTTTTGCAGCTGGCCAAGAAACTGTGCCCCACACCCGGGATGCCGACACACTCGTGGCTGAGCCAGGCTTTTGGGCTCTCAAGCCAGACTGGTGCAAAAAATGATTTACCTGTCCCAGGCTGAGAAAAGGTTCACCAGCTCTTTACGTACTTGGGGCTCTTGAACCCAGGATCATACAAGCTGCTTTACTTTCTGGCCTGACTGCTCTTTGTAAATGTGTTTCCTGAAGTCATGGGCAGATTTTATTCAAGGAAATGTATTTAACCATTAGCACTGACATTTTGGTTATGGCAAAAATTTTTTCCTATGTAGAGGGACTTGTAATGATCCCTCTGTTTCTCTGTAAGTGCTCCTCTGCAGACTTCCTGAAGGGAATTCTGTGTCTCCGTGTCTCAGGGCTCTCATCCTGGCTTGGAGAGTTGTGTTTTCCTGAGGGACCTTACTGAGCGAGTTGTAGGTCTCAGTGTAGCTGGGTCCAACCCACTTTGAAGTTCAAGACTAAAGGTTTGGACTAGCAACCTGGAGTATAAGTAGAAGGCTGGAGTATTGAGTGCACAGACATATTGATCTGAATAGGAATGCATTTGCAAATAGGTGTGTTATTAAACACGCTCTAATGCTGACCAGATGTAGCTGCTACGGTATAATCGGCTACATATGGACTAGATACGTTGGCCTCTCTTTGTAGTCAGTATATGAAAAGAAAAAGGCATTTCTAGGTTGCAGTTCATCCCATTTTCAATAGGTATCTCAGGTACCCCTTAAAAGTGCTTGTTTCTCTCTTTCATTTTTAAAGGAACCCGTGGTGACTGGACCAGATGTGAATATCTGCATTGTTGACATCTGAAGTTAGGCCAGATAGTTCTTATCTTGAATATGTTTTCTAGAAAATCTCCTATTTTCAATAACTGTTTGTCATTATTTTCCCAAGTCTTCAAACCTCATGATGTCTAAATTAACTTCAAGCACATTGTTGATTACAATTTGACTAAATTGCTTCAAATAATTTCTTTTTTTTTTCCAACTTGTTAGTCTTTGACAGTTTCACATTTTATTACCAGAAAAGTAGAAAATTAGTACATAGTTAAATAATATCTGCTTTGTGTAAATAACATCTCTTCTGAAGAGTTCTTAGCCTTCAGTGGGTTTGAACCCAGTTTTGCAGAATGGGATTCAGGTTTTGATTCTGATTCTGAATGTAGCTGTCCAGAGGTTCCACAGCTCTTGCTGTAGCCAAGGAAATTTGTTTTTGTACTGACTAGATATGTAGAGCTCAGTAGCCCATATATACACATAAAGTGATATTTTAGACAATTTGGTTTATTTATAGATCCTGCCTAATATTTGCACAATCTGTCTTTGATGTTTCAGCCTAGGGCCTTTCAAAAGCACTCAACAGTCATATTTAACTGGATCGTGGGTATTTGACCAGCTGAATTATTCTTGGATCAGTGCTGACAATAATGGGATCTCACACACAGAATGCCCATGTGGACAGTTACATGTTGACTTCCCAGATTCTTGTCACTGTGCAAACATGAAACCTTGGGAAGGGTTTATCTTTTTCTGAGGGATGGAGTGGTCTTAATATAGTTTCCTTGCTCTGGCAGCTGTCCCCATGGAGGACAGCAAGAATGCAGGAGAGAGGTGTGTTGCTATTTATTTCTTGTTTTTACCCATCTTTGAACACAACGGATCCCAAAAATGGACATGGCAATGATGTCCTTCTCATGGTACAGACAAGCAAAGAACCTCTTCTGTATTTTGAGACATCAAAGGAATCCATGTCCTTCTGGAGTGCATTTCCTTTTCCCAGTTAGTGAAAAAAGAAAACCTTTCCCAATCTTTTGTTTCAGTGGAAATTACCCAACTCAGAAGCAGGAGTTTGCTGTTAGGGCTAGAGTTTATAACACTGAAAGCATGACAATTCTCAACCAGAAATGCCTTGAACCAACACAAGAATAACAGCTTGTCCCATAGCCAAAGCTCCTGGTGACGTTTATGCACTGTATTGGGCAGAATGCTCCTGCAGATCCAGTTTCACCAGCTCTGTGTGGTGTCTGACCACATGGAAGCAGCTGGGGTTACACCAGCCGACCCACGAGCACCTCTGCAACCTTCCTGCTCCCCGACTGCCCAGCCATCCTGTGTGCCCAGCTCTGCAGGGGAGCTTCTGCCTGGCTTGAGGGACATGCTGCAGCCATGCCCGCAAGGAGCTGCTTGCTTGGACAACCTGTGTCACCTGCAGAAGGGACCAGGCCCCTCCAGTGAAGTGAACGCCTCCAGTAACACAGGGAAACTCTCCGTTCTAAGCAGCCTTTAGTGCATGCAGCTTCCAACTAGATCTTGTGGTTTGTGAGGCTCTACAGGAACTACCCAGCCCTGATCTTGGCAAAAGCCAACACAGCCTAATTAGAGCCTTTTCCAGCTGGCCCCAAACCCATCAGCACCATCAGCCAGTCTTGCAGCCACTCCACTGTCCCTGCCCCATGGAGGTGTCCTGGGAGTTACTGGTGTTGATTTGGTGCCTACTGGTAGGAAATCCCTGTGCCAGGGTGAGTTCCCCCAGCTTGCAGCTCCCAGCATCTTCTGTGCACTTGGTGTCTCCCAGGAGCAGAGGGGACAGGGGGATGAGTGAATACATCAAGGAGGCAGCTATGACCTGCCAGGTATCCCTTATTCTGGGCAGCCAGCTTGGAGATTTAATTGTGTTTTGGAGAGAGTCTCCATGGGCTACACTTGTACAATAAAAATGTTCCCTGGCCCTAAGGGCAAGTGGCAAGGCATGGCTCACATCTGAATAGAGGAACTCTCTATACCCAAACTAGATGCAGGGAAAAGTCCTTGGCTGTGCTGTCCCCTGGGCCGTGCCAGGGTGGAGAACAGACCAAAATATCTCTGGAAATTTTATTAGTTACAACCTGTGTACTATTCCAAGCCAGTGCTTGAACTCTTTAGTTTATTAATACAGATATATCCTGGATTTGAAGTTCAGATCAAGGAGTTTTATTGATCATTATTCTTCCAGTCCCTCTTTGTTTATTCTTCAGTCTTTCTGGGATAACGGGCTATGGCATTCATGAGCCTGGCATGCTAAAAACATCCCTGCTCCAGATCAACACAGCCAGAAAGGGCTATGGGGCTGCAAAAAAATACAGGGGAAGTATTGAGACTGTCTGGCCCTTGTGTGTTGGAGAGTGAGTCTGGCATTGGCCAGGGAATGGCCAGTGAACCCTGAACTTGGCTCCCATCATAGTGAGAGAGAGAGAGAGGAACAGAGAAGAGGGCTGTGCCCTGCCACTGCAGGGGAAGCTGCTCCATTTTTTTTTCTTAGACTGTTCTCAAAGATTTTTGTCCAGTTATTTCTCTTGTTTTTGTCACCATAAGGTTGGCAAAGCAAAACCAGCTAATGCCAGTTGTTCCCTCTGTGCACAGGACACGGCCACTTGGCTACTCAAGTCTACTCCTTTTGCTGCTCTCCCTCTCTGAGAGAGGAGAAGCTGTTCCATAGACCCCTGTCTGGGACATTCAGAGCAGGAGAATGTCGCTTCTCTCATACTAATGACCTTGTCCATGATTTCTCAGCCTACTTGGAAGGAAAAGAGATTGGACAACATCCATCATTATTTAGATTGGCAGTGGAAACCAAGCTGGGCTACTTTGATAACTTTGAAAAATACAGACTCCTCAGACCAGTGTTTCCTTTAGACATGTACATTCTAGTAGCATTTAATTTATTTCTTTAATTACCCCTCAAAATCTTCATGAAATATTCCCAGTTCAGTCTGAACTCTGGTTTGCTTTGAAGGTTCTTGGGATCAGATCCTATGGCCAAGAGAAGCTGGAACATTTCTAGGTATTAACCAAGAATGACTCTGAAAGGGCTTTGGGATCCAAAATATGGAGATATTGAAGTAACCTTTCCAGTCAAGGTTTGAATTCCTTCTTAGATAACAGCTATTGCTGAACACAGTGGGCAGAGCAAGTCAGGAAGAGATGATGTCTTGTCCAAGCAGTTCCTAGGACCTGCTGCAAAATACTTTCAGTGGCGTCAACAGGTTTTGAGTCAGGTCTCGGGTGACTCTGTTCTGCAATAAACATAGAGGGATAGCAGTAATTGTAGACCATGGTGCTCATTTTGGTCACCATGATATTATTATAACAGATCCCCAGTCCACAAACACACCCTGCTAGCCCAGCAGCTCCTACGAACCAAACATGCTGTTGAAAGAGTGTTGCACAGAATGTGGTTTCCCTGAGCCTTTCAAGCATGTTTTAAAACCAGAGGAGCTGAAGTAATCATCATTATTAGTAAGCAGACTTGGAGCCTGAGTCTGAATCTGCTGTGAGTAAAAACAACCTGTGTTCTTGTGCATCCTCCCTGCCTTTGGTGATGAGTGTTTCACTGTGAGATTAGGGGTTGAAGGCTCTGAGATAATGATTTCAGCTGTGTGCCTCTTAGCACTGTAAAGCCCATAGAATATCAGAAAATTTATTGCTGTGACTTAGTTGCAAACTCCCTGGAGTGGACAAGGGTTGTGGACCTCACGATAAATAGCACACACTAATATTTAGCAAATGATAATGCAGACCACAGAAAAGTGGGGATAGAGGAAAATATATTCCCAAGGGCTGACAACTAATGCAAAGAGCCAAGAAATAGTTTATGGTGGGAGGGAATTTCCCCAGCTTCCCTCCTCCTTCCATAAGTCACTGAATTACTGATGCGTTGCACAGGGCCCAGCATTGATCCCTCCAGCACCAAAGTTACTCCTGGCAGGAGTTCAGAACATACAAACTCACAAAGACAAAGCCCTGCAGGCAGAGCAGACCTGATGTTTTCCAGCCCCAGCTGGAAGGTGGTAGAGCCTATATTTGAAGCAGATGAAAGGGCTTGTGACTAAAGCTTTAACTGGTTGTTTACAGGGCTTCTCTGATGCCTCTGTGCCATCTGCTTCATTCACAGGGCAGGTATCTTACCAGACCATTTCCTTGTCACCCCTTCCCAGTTAGCCCCTTTCCAGAGGGCTAAAAAATCCTCCATCTTCTTTCACCCAACCAACAAAGACAAATTTGTGCTAGAAATCTCCCTTTTCCTGGAATATGCCCTCCTGGACGAGTGACATTCCCTGACTGTAAACAGAAATGTCTCATTGCAGGGGATGGGGCACATAAAACATGATGTCAGAGGGTGGTGGGTGAACCCTTCTGGGATCAGGATCACTTGGTGAGGTTTTGTACATGCAAGTGTACAGACAGCACTGTTCTGGTGAGTGCTGTGCCAAATTATGTCAGTCCTTGAGGCAGGAGGGTTTGTGCAGCTGGTAAGGGGTTGGGGTGAGCTGGGGGCTGGGGAGACCTATGGCCCCTTTTCCTTTTTATGGCCTTAAAAAGAGGCAGTTGGAAGGTGGATGATGCCAACCAGCTGTGTCTGCCACTTCCAGTCTGGGATGGGGAAGGGGATGGGCATGGTGAATTCCTGGTGAATGAGTAGAAAGGGAGGAGTGGGAGGAATGAGAGGGGCAAATCACAGTCTTGAGACATGACAGGTCTACAGTGGATGAGGCAGCTTCCCCTTGACGCCTGCAGGAAATCTGGGTCATTAGAGGGTGATGGATGCCTTAGCAGAGCTGTCTGTCCTGTGGTCATGGAAAATGTCCACCTCATGCAGCACCACAGTGCTTAGTCCACAGCTGAAATGAGGATACCCAGAGGCAGAGTGGCAATGCCTAAGGGCTTTATATGTTACTTTGGGGTAGAAGGTGAAAAATGATGCAGGTAAACAACTCATCGTGAGAGGTAAGGCTTTGATTGCAAAATTGAATTTGATTTTTCCTTCATTTGTGGGAAATACAGGCTGTCGGTGATCAGACATACAGTCATGACACTTCTGAGAGACAAGGATTAGAACTGCAGCCTTGGGCTCATAAGGTGAGAATTAAAGTTTCCTGTGTGATTATACGGAAACTGCAGTAAAACACACATAAAACCAAATTGCGGGTCATGCGTTTCAGATGCTGGAAAGGGAGGAATGATGGATAGCCTGTGGCAAAATCCAATGTATGTACGTGTGACTGCAAAAGATCAGAAGAAGGCATAAGCATCTGATTTAGAATACTTGTAGGGCAGAGGCAGATTCGTAGCACATGTTGAGAGCTTATAGGGAACAGACCATGCAATATGTGATACCACACGCAGAGAGCCAGCACTCTGGAAAGTTCCTTCTCCTGGGAAAAAGATCATGGAGCAACATTTATTTTTAAGAGGCACCCTCATGTTTTATTTATTTGTGCTTTCTGTCATGATATTTGATAGCATTGCATTTCATCACTTGGAGCCACGCTGCTTGGGAAGGCAGGCCTGGAGAGTACCTGTGCTCTGCTCAAACCCCTTTCCATGGCTGCATGCCATACTAGTCCCTTCATTTGGCCTTTGAGTGTTCTGAGAGCAAATTGTGTGTAGCTGAGTTGAACTTATGAAGTATATCCTGGGAGAGATGCACTGGAGGAGGACACTGCGGATTAATAGACCCAAGGAGCAGATCAGTGAGATGCTCACAAATAGCAAGTCCAGCCCTTCCTCCTGAGTTTAAAAATCAGTTAACATGAAACCTGTACACTTTCAAACCCCTGTGTGCTCAAATCAAAGCAGCAATGCCCTAATTAAACCTACTTCTAACCCTGATTCCTTACACGTAACACAGGGGAGCTGGCTGTCCTGCCTGTGCCCTCCCTCTGCCCTCCCTGACAGCCCTTTTCACGAGCAGACTGGAACATTGTGCATTCAACCTCTGGCTGTGGGCAAACAGGAGCCTCTGATAGTTGCCTGCCTCTTGCTGGAGTGGATGTGACTGGTGGAGGCACATCTCTAACAGCCAAAAATCTCTCATCTGTGATGACACACAGACCCTTCTGTCAACATCTCCTTCATGCTGAACAAAATATCATTTGGTTGAGGCCAGGGGGAGAAACCTTCCTCCTTCAGATCCCTTTTCCAGTGACTAGGGGCTGCTTCCAGGTATTGAACAGGCAGCCAAGGCCTCTTGCTGCTCTTTGCTGACACCATCACTCAGCATCCTCCTGCAGCATAGCTGGGGGGAGTGGGGGGTCCTCTGGCTACTTTCCAGACCCCAACAGCTGCATGTTCCCCCCCAGAGAAGTGGCTCTGGTCCCAGGGAGATGGCCTGATGCAATGGCATTTGGAAAGACCTGCAGCAAAGCAGCAGAACTGGGAGGAAGGGATCATTGTTGGAATAAGAATGGTGGAAAGGACTGCAGGAGGGGAAACGGCAATGAGAGACATGGTTGGCAACGGGAGAGAAGTGGGAGTGATGGAAAAGGAATGAAAGAGAAAACTCTGAGAGGAGCAATTCAATCACTTTGTAGATAATACAGGATACTTGAGCCAGGATTTGAATTTTTTTTTTTTTTATATATTCCAGCTCTGATCTGAGTTACCGCAGAAGAATTGTTTTATTGTTGTGTGCCTGACTTTCCCCATTTCTGTACCAGATAATGGCCATTAGCAAACCTGTAGCAGGTGAGGGCATCTTCAGATCCAAGCCTGGAAGTGTTGACACTTGAGCATTATTGATAGACATGTGGAGACAGGCTGTCTCTGTGAATACTTCTGCAAAACTCTTCTGGAGTCTCTTTAAATTTGGCAGCTCCAAGAGCACATGCACCAAACCTGAAGCACCTTCACAAGGTCTGACACTGGTACTTATGCCCTTAACTGTTCTGCCAGCTCATGACAGGTTTTGCAATGTCTGGTGTCATGAGGGGAGGGAGCAGCAGAGCTCCGAGCACATCCTTAAGGACCAAGCACCCACAGGATTTGTCTGCAGCTCCAAAAGTGCAAGTGAGGTTTCTGCCTGAACCAGTCCCAAAGCCCTGGACGGACCTGGGTGACCTTAGATAGGTTAATTATTCCCTCTTATCTTCACCTCTGCATTTGAAAAATGAAATATGAGGATACTTTGCAGAGGAGTGATGAAGGTGAGTAAGGTAAAGAGTAGGATGTGATGAGGTGTACTGAGTCCATGGAAGTGCTCAGATATAACTTCTCAATTAAGGAGCATTCTGTCATCTGCCATTCACCTCACTGCACTCCACCCTCAGTCACTGATCATTAACATCACTCAGAGACTTGAAGGGATTTTAACAAATTGTCTGAGATGTGCTGTTTCTCATTTCAGTAGGTCTTAGGCAAGACAACAGAAGAAAGTAATGCAGTGTCACAATGCTGATAGCAAGCGAGTCACAGATGCTGATAGCAAGAGACTTATTTAGTCCATTTTGATCTTTTTTGTCTTGCTTTTCTCATCTCATCAAACAATCATTGCTGAACTCCACAACTGTGTTTCTCTGAGATCCTTCCTTAGGACCCACAGCCCAAGCCTGAAGCTCCCTAAAGAACTGGCCATTTTGAAGGTCTTCATCATATCTTCAGCTTTGTTCACATCTCTTTTCAGAACCTGAGTAAGTGATGAGGTTTTCAGATAGAAGTATTACAGATACAGTTGTGACTGCTGTATTTGATGTAGGCTGCTGCTTGTGCTTCGCTGGCCTGTGTGTACAGCAGGTATGTGGAACTGGTGGGATTTAGTAGGGAGCCAGGGATGTTCAACAATCTGGTGTTCAGTTACTTCAAAGTTTCACATTTTCTGAACCGTGGCAGGATTTGGCCTATATTTTCTCCCCACTTTGCTGTCTCAGAACTGCCCTGGCCAGTTATTTATGCCAGTCCGAGTCACACAGCAGATGGAACAAGCTTCTCTCTTCATTAGTTTTTGGAAATGTTTGTGCTTTGAAAGGGTAGGGCCCATGTAGAGGACACATCATTTTCTCCAATTTACATCATTTTGCTGCTCAGATGTTTTGTTGTTTTTCGGGGTGTGTATGTCTCCAAACTTCCAGAACCCTGTTGAAACAGCTATTTCATGTCTGCTGATGGAAATCCACATTTATGTTTAGTGGAATGACACAAAGAAATGAAGAGTTCTTTCTTCATGACCATGATCCCCCTGCTTCAAATCACAAAAAGCTGATGATTCAGACATGAAGCTGATCCAGAATCCTGTTCTTGTGCTGGGGTCACCCCATATCCATGGTGGAGAAAGAGTTCTGATCTGTGCAAAGGGTGTCTGTGGGCACTACAGACAGAAACTTTTTCACATGCCAATATACCTTGCTGCACTTCCCGTGGGTTAGCTGACTTTCACCAAGTTGGGGAACATCCATGGAGCGCCATGAGTGGAACTGACATATTTACCTCGCCTTGTCTCCTTTCATCTCATTTTAGACCTCAAACTGTCTCACAGCATTAGGAGGCCCCACAGAATGAGAACTTGAAGTCAGTACTGCTGGATTTACTGAATCTCTGTGCTATCTCCTGACACTAACATTAACTGAATACATCAGGAATGGGGCAGAATACAACCTCTGTGAGACAAATTTTAGGGATATGAGAAACAGGAAAATCTTAGAAATGAAACTTGGGAAACCAGATCTGCCTGCTATGTTTGTCTTGCAATTAGTCAAGGAGCTGGCTCACACAGTTGTCTCTGAAAACCAGAGGAATCAAATAAGAACCAGAGGACAGAGGAAAATATGTTGTATTGATCTTTACAAATGAACAGCAGTCATTAAAAGAGTTAGTAACTATCCAATAAACTTGGCTTCCATGTGTAGTGAAGGAGTCTAAAAAAGGAAGGAAGAAGAATTTGCTGTGGCATGCATTCACATGGAGCCATATGTATATTAGCTAAGCCTCAGGAGAGTTGCCAAAACGGAATGTAAATGATGGAAAAAGGAAGGGGTGAATTTTGTCGTCATGGAATACTGGAGAAAAGACTAAACAAAGTAAATCTGTAAGCATTTAAAGCAAACCTCATCCCTGGTGAAGAAGAGTTTACTGAGTTTTCTATGTGACTCAGAGCACACATTAGTTATTAATTTGATTCCTTTAGTGGCATGTAGGAAGTATGCAGCCCCTCTACACATGTTGGCTTCACCATTGAAAAGGAACATGGATGACACACACATAGATTTGTAGGAAGGAAATCCAGATGAAACTTAATCACTCAGTTTGATCCAACTGCAGGCCAAGTAGATGAAAAGAATACGGTCATTTAATCTGTGTAAGTAAGATGTCTATTCATGTATTGAGGCAATTAATATATTGTTTCATGAAGATTGAGTTGAAAAATTAATTTAGATTGACTGGAGATGAAGATTATAAAGCAGACTGAAAACAGGCCGGCGGCCCCAGAAACACATAGTGATGAATAAATGCCAACACTTGGTGGGAGATACCTCAGGGGAACAGAAGGGAACAATGTTAGACTGTTTTTGTTTAAGATCCTTATTGATGGTTTGAAAAGAGGGTTGGCTATGATATCTAATTGTGGGATGGTGCTATCCTGGGAGAGATCATGCTTTCCAAAGCACTAGTACTAACAACTTTTGATCTGGCAAACTTTGGATGAATGAGAATCACAGCAAGTGGTGCCAGAAAGTTCAGTCTGGGGACCTTACCCAGAGTCCCAGTGAATGCACCTGTCTGTAGATGCTTTGCTTGGAAATCTCAGTCCATGTGGTTCACCATTTAGTGCAAACAAATTCTCTTAGTTTCCATTAGGATTCAGCCTCTCCCACTTATTTATCTAATGTTTGTCTGACTTTGCCCACACTGGATTCTCCATCCCAGAGTCTCCTGGCTGACCCCATGGACATGCTGTTTCCTTGTCCTGGTGTTTGAACATGTATTGTGATTCTAGCAAGCATCTTGACACTACTAAATATTTCAGACAGAGGGCTGGTGAAGCAATAGGGAGCTGTAGGATCTCTGTTTCCTTACTAAATTTACTGTTCTCCAGCCTGTTTCCAGAGGCCTGGGATTTACTCAGTGGAAGCTGAACTTCAGGACTGTCCTTCAGGGAATGTCACCATTGCTTTGAGATGGAGATTCAGTCCCTGGAGTCACCAGGTCACTGTTACCTCTGATTGTGAGCATTCAGCTGCCCTGCTGAGAGGAGAAGGGCATGGTGCTCACTGAGAAAAGGGATGGGCACTGCAGCTGGCCTTTCTGTGCACATCTGGGCAAAGGAGCTGGACAGGTAACCCTGTTCCATATCTGGAAAGAAGGGCAGGGAGGGAGTTAAAGGGAATGCAGAGCAATTTTCCCATCATTTTGCAGTGCATTGGTTGGCACTGTCCAGCACTAGCTGTAAAGTTCAGTTATTATTCATTCATAAGACATTGCTGTGCTGCCCCAGAAGTCCTACACCCCTGTGTGTGTCTCCTGCAAGGCTCAGGAAGAAATGCAGCGAGGTTGTCTGTGCTGGACCAGTTCTGCAAAGCTGGTTCATATTCCATGTGGTGAACTCCCCAGGGCAGGGAAGGTGCTAATGGGTTTCATTTACTCACCCCAGTTGCTCAGGCAGGGGGTATAGCTCAGTGGTAGAGCATTTGACTGCAGATCAAGAGGTCCCTGGTTCAACTCCAGGTGCCCCCTCAGATGCTGCTTTTTTGGTCAGATATTAGAAAAACAATTCTTTACTGTGAGGGTGGTGAGCCCCTGGCACAGGCTGCCCAGAGAAGCTGTGGATGCCCCATCCCTGGAAGTGTTCAAGGCCGTGGGGCTCTGAGCAACCTGGTCTGCTGGAAGGTGTCCCTGCCCATGGCAGGGGATTGGAATGAGAGGATCTTTAAGGTCTCTTTCAACCCAAACCATTCTATGTTTTATGATTTTTTGTGGTTTTAAGGGAACACACACAGTGCTTAGACACTGAGTAGCAGGATTGAGATAATGAAACAAATTAAAGCATGAGTGACCAAAGGGACAAACCACAGCCAAAAATCAAGTGAAGATGGAGAGAAGGAGTGAGTGTGAACCACAGGAACCCATTTATTTCAGCCCCTGGAAGAATCTCCATTTTTCCTTCGTAGTCTTCTGATTTGGGTACAGATACTGCAAACTGTGGCAGTCTGAGGGTCACAAATGCCAAATTTTCCTCTTCTTCTCTGGTGCTTGGCTGAAGGAAACATTGCTCACGTATTCCTGTGCTTAAGTGAACATTGGTTTGGGGCTTGAGTGGGAGGAATGACTAAGAACTAAGAATTAATTACTTGATTCATTCTCTGATTATTCTTTACAAGTATTAGAAAAGGTGTTATCTGCTGGAAGATCATTATTTTAATTGTGCTTTGATGAGAACACAAAACAAGGGATTCAGTTACTCAGTGTGGTCCATTAGTGGTGTATTAAAGACAAATGCAGAATCCAATGAAACTTTTCCCAAAGATGACGTTTATTAGGTTGTAAAATAGCCTCCCACAGAAGCATTTGAAGTCCTGTCACTTAACTGATAAGTTATTGAGGCCAAGAGGCCATAAGACCTCCCTAAATTAATTGCTGTTTGAACTGGAGCGGAACTTAAAAAAAGTTTGTTTGAAGATTCCCAGTGACTGTAAGTATCCCAAACCCTTGCAAAATTGTCAAAGAAACTAGATTTATTTCTGTTCTGAATGTCTAGATTTAACTTCTTCCTATTGGCCACTATGAGATCTTTTAAGGTTGAAGAAACTTTGCTAGCTAATTCCAGTTCTCTCTTTGAATACTTATAGTCTGTGATTAAGAAACCTCTCAGCCTTTTCTTTGTAAAATTAAAGAGGTAAATCTTCTCATGTCTTTGTCCAGAATGAGATTTCCCAATTCTTTATTCATTCTTGTGTCTTTCCCCTCAATTATTTTTAGTTCCTTAGTACTTGCAGGCTCTAAAATAGGCTCTGAATACCAACAGCAGTTGCACCAATGCCAGGTGGGTTATATAATTTCTTTGCCTCTTCTACTTGATTTTACATCTCTAGTACATGCATTACGCTGCTGAAGGTGTCTGTGTTAAACCACTCAGATTCTGTCACTTTCTAGGCTTTTTCCAGTTTGCTTCTGGCCTCCTTTCTCATGCCTGAGAAGCAAATTCTCCACTGTTTAATCTTACATTCAGGACTTTACAGAAATTCATTCTGTTGGCTTGTGTGCAGTTTACTGAATTCCTCTCTGGACTGTTTTGCTTTATTGTCCTCTGTATTCCATGTGCTTCCCAAAATTCCACAAACTTACTAAATAATAGTTTAACCTTTTATTCTGCATCAGCAATAAAAACATTAAATAGCAACTAGTAAGCCAGCATCTATAGGGGGCTGAAAGTTCCCTTGCTGAGTGAACATTTGCCATTTACTATTTTATTTGGAAAGGTATCAGCTGGTCTCCAATTAATCTACATTGTTCCATGTTTATTTTAAACCAGCCAAGCATATTACTCAATAATTCAAATTTGGTGCTCTTCAAAAGCCCATTACCTCAACACTCTTTACTTTTATCAACCTCATTTGTAGGCTCATCAAAACGCGAGACTGGATTAATTAATAAGACTCCTTTTCCATTACACGTTGTTAATGTATATTAATTATTTATTTGTTGAACCCTGTCACAGATGTTCTGTGATTTTGCCCGTGATTGATGTGCAGGAGACGATCCCGTGATGATAGGCCTAATTACCCCTTTTTAATGTGTGTGGTGTATGGAGACATCCACTTATTTACCTCCTCCTAGAATCTTCCTGAAGTTTCAGGAAAGCATTGTGTTGCAGTGAGTTGGGGGCATATATAACGAGAAGCCACTGGATTTCACTAGGGGCTTTTAATATTTAATACGATTCTAAATGTGTCTGTTGGTTTTTATTATTGTATCATGCTCCCTTCTGAGTAGCTGTTTGCATACAGAATCTCTTGGGGATGTGCTTCTTGAGAAAAGAGACAGGAGGAATCTTTGGGAAGATCACCTGACCTGGTCTGAACCCAACTATGTTATTTTCCATTCTTTTCCTGCACCCATCAGATGAGCACCGGAACATCTTCCGGGAGTGCATTACGCAAAATGATCATACATCTTTCAACTATTGTTTTCATAACCTCTCCTCTGGGGAAGAGTGTTTGAAGTGCAGCATATTATTTTCTTAGGATTTTAAGGCAGTTTGATTTTTGTGAAATGTATATCCTCTTACATATTTTAGAATCACAGCATCACTAATGTTGGAAAAGACCTTTCAGATCATTAAGTCCAGCCATAAACCCAGCACTGTCAAGCCCACCACTAAACCATGTCCCTCAAAGCCACATCTACACATCTTCTAAATATCTCCAGGAATGGAGACTCCAGCACTGCCCTGGGCAGCCTCTTCCAGTGCTTGACAACCCTTTTGGTGAAGACATTTTTCCTAATATCCAATCTAAATCTCCACTGGTGCAACTTGAAGCCATCTCCTCTTGTCCTATCTCTTGTTACCTGGGAGAAGAGATTCATCCCCAGCTCACTGCAACCTCCTTGCAAGTACTTCTCTTTTTACTCATGCTTTATGTTTTCCTCTGCTTTCTGTAAAGGATGGAGATTTTCCTTGACCCTCCTTTGGTCGGTAATATATTTACAGAAACATTTTTTATTGTTTTTTTACAGCAGTAGCTGCACTATTATTTCACATAGCAGATGCAAAAGAATTGAACCACGTACCTTTAGTGATGGGATTTGAAGCAGCCTGCAGTTCCTAAAGGAATTCATTCCACCATTTTGAGGAGACCTTTTTTTCTGTCCTCATTGATCCAGAGGATCATAGCTGCTAACCATTGTCTTCTTCTGGTCCTTGACTCTGTCTTGGAGATGTCCTGAGTTCAGACAACAAAGATGCAGGCTCAGAATTCCAGAGTTCTTCAGGAAACTGAAACAGACAGTGGAGGAGAGATTTGCTGTGCCGTGATGTTCTCAGACAGATGAGTTTCTTGTATCAAGTATCTCTGTGCCCATACCTGTCCCATTGTTATATCCATCTCTCCAGCCTGACGTGACAGACATTACTCAAAAAATAGCAGTGGATGGGAGCTTAGCATCAGCATTCCCTGTCAGCTCTGCTACTGCCTGTTGGAGAGAAAGATTCCTTCTCTGAGGCACTGGGGATTTCAGGTTGAAATGTTACAGTGGCACAGATTAGGAGGGGGGAATATTTGATTCAGGAATCTTAGCTCAGAGTCCGGACCATGCTGGCAAAGCTGAGTTCTGGGTATGCAGATGGGCCAATGATTAATGGCTAAAACCCAAGAAGAGCTGTGTTATAAATACAGAGATTTGTTGTATTTCTCACAGAACATGACTGTGCTTCTTTGCAATGGCCAGTTTTGATGCACACTGGAGTTACTGAGAAGGGTTTGCCATCTGATAACAAGTTGGGACAAAATTTATAGGCTTCAGGGAGGTCAGATAGATTTTATTTGTCCTGGGTTTTATTTATTTTTTTTTAAATTTTTTAAAATTTTTTATTTCTGACAGCTTGGTTATATGATAAGCCCCTTATTCAAATTCATCACCTCCCTAAAGGTAGAAATGCAACTTTGAGATACTGAAAACAATTAAAACTTCACGACTTGACTATAAGCATCTAACTAAACCCTGTAAGAGCAGCAATTCCCAAAGTTTCCTATTTGTGAAATAGTTTTTGGAACCACAGTACAGTTTCCCTTTGCACTTCCAGGTCTATGATAATTTCCAGTCCAGGACTCAGGATTCATCCTGGTTTGGGAACCTCTGTTCCTGCCCCATGGGGAGAAAATACTCTTCTTGCTGAGTCTCTTGAGTCACAGTCTGCACTTTCATGGGATTCTCCATTTCTCTGTGCTCTATAACCTCTATTAAAAATGAGAAAGTATCAGCAGTGCAATGCAAGAGAGATGAAGGCTTTAATCACTCCTCTGTGTGTTACTACCTTTTTAATTTTCAAGAACAGGATCCTTGATCTCATGTTTTCTTGTATAGCACATGGGACACACTCATGGATAAATATTTACTGGATGGATTTGGGTTTGGGAACAGATCTTTGGAATCAAGAACATGGAGAATTTTTCAGGTTTCCCAGTGAGTTTTGTGCCTTGATTTAAATAATTGTTCATTGAAAATTTATGTCACTTTCATCAACTTAGCGCAGCAGAGATGGTGCTGGTATCAGTGGTACAAACTGACTGAAAATCCATCCTGCTGTTAATAAATTATGTCTGCAAACACAGTGGCATTTTAGTGTTCTTAAAAATTTGCCTGATTTTGGCTGTACTGTGGAAAAATAATGCCTGCTGGAGTGTTTCTGCCTCTGCCTGTCTTCTGATTGTGACCTGACATGAACTCATTTATGTAATGCTCTCTAGCAGCAGTGCTGCTGCTGGAGACAGGGCTGTTCCTGTGACCAGAGGTAGCTCCACCTCCAATTTTAAAGGTTTTTTGAGCTATTCAACTCAACAAATACCATGCCAGGAAGGAGGAGGTTTCTTCCTGGTCATATCACTGGCACTGGAAGCCAGTAGTGTTTTATCTCCAAATCCTTTGCCAGGTGAGCTTGCTGAGAAGTGCTGTGTTTGTTCTTTTGTCTTGTTCCCTGTTGCCAAAGACGACTCCTTTTCTTGTGCTGCAATTCCTCTTCTCCTGCAGACAAGGGTGAATATTGCAGTGAGGTGACTCCTGCTTGATAGGTGTCGTTTTTTAGCTCTTGTGCCAAATGCAGACTGACCATGTGGATTGGGAAGATTTGATGCCTTAGCTCAGGATGGTGGAGTTTCAATCAGTTGCCTTCACAGGAACACTGCCATGGCAGTCCAAGGCTCTGTGGCTGATGCTTCATGGCTTTGGTGTCATCATCTCTGCAGGAGCCAGTCTCAATGTGACATAATAAACAACAATATTTCGTTTCAGGCCAGGAATTTTCTTCATCATTTATGGTATTTGTGGAAGTCTTGATTTCTTTAATGTAGCACAAATCTAACATCTGCAAGGAATAGACACCCTCCAGATGTGCTTCCAGGCCTAAATCCAGGGCTAGAAATCCATACCATACTACATTCAAGAGCAACAGAAAGAGGGCCTGGATACCCCTTTATTTCTTTGAGCTGCCTCCATATTTCAAGAGCCCAGGCTTTGTAGCATGAAACTGTAATTTAAGGATATTCCTTTGCTGATTTCAAGCACTCAATTCTTTGAATTTTAAGAATTAAGTGCTCTTGGGGTGGAAGTGATGTGTCTCAGCTGAAGTCTGTATTAAAATAATCTGCTGGTGATCAGCTGTCCGTGGCCAGACATCTGGCAAGAATCATATGGCAAGAATCAGATCTGCAAGTCCAACACACCCCCCTGAGAGGAGTTTGACTGCTCCAGTGGAGTGTGTTCCCTGGGACAGCAGTTCTGACTCATTTCCATGCCACAGCTCTATGCATCCATTCACAGCAGACCTCAGACTGCAACACAGGGCACCAGGTATTCTGCTTGGTTTTTCTCAGATGCTAAAGCTCATTTATAGGGCTTTCCCCCCTTTCTTTTCTTTTCTCGTTGTCTTTTGTCCTTTTCTCTCTTCACTCCACTTTCTATATGGGTAAAATGACACATCTCAGCTTAGAATTTATGTTCACTTGTACTTGTCTCCTGTTCATGCTCATGATGTCGTAGAAAGCCTGAAGGGAAATTCTGTAATTTAATGTCCATTCATGTGTGTTTTCAGTACTTCCCATTAAACAGCTACACGCAGAAAAGTTGGCAAGAACAGAGATAACAGAAATGCTGCCCCCACTGTTCCATGGAGTACAAAGTAGGCATCACGGGGATAAATTTGCCTTATTTTCTTCAGGAATATCTAATCACTTCAAAGGCTGTCCCTTTGACTGCCCAGTTGTTCTATCTCCCTGTGAGTTGCTGCAACCTGGAATTGGGACTGTTTGGGCAGATGGTGCCAGAGACACCTCAGCAGTCGTTCCAGCCAGGGAAGCTCTGAGAAGTGCCATGAAACTCAACTATATCCCCAATTTATATTCCTAGAGAATGCAGAATACAGTATGGTATGGACATGTTTGGCTCCACATGGAGTAAGACTGACACCCATGGAACATCCAAGCTGATGTGCCTCTGGATAGGGTCAGTTCAACAGGCGATGTCCCTGGCATAATTTCACTGCATTTGGACTAAGATGATGCATTTCCCTTCCAAGTGCTGTCCTGCAGCATGACTTAGCAAAGCTTGGTAGGGCATCAGCTCGGAGATCTCTCCATATTATGGCACAAACCAAATAAAAGATACAGGGAAGCACCCAAATTTGTATTTCAGCTGGTAGCATCCTCAAAGGCATTCAGTGTACTTCTGTCCTTTCTTTCTTAGGTGTCTGTTGTACCTCTGGCTTTCATTGCCTAAGGCAAATTTTGCCTTATTGGCAAACAGCCTCATTTTAATAATCTGTTATTTTGAATTTGCAATATATAAGCATGGCTTTGGTTTGCTTCAAATGGCCAGGGCTGTATTCAGCAGCATAAAAACCACTGGTAGAAAGCAGAGAATGGAACTGATTCATCAGTAATAGCATCTCAAATGCATTTATTTATTTCTTAAGTGCTCTGGGAAGTGCTTTCCTTGAAAACCGCAAACTGTGGCACATGTGGATTGATGGCTGGGTGGTTTTTGCTGAATATAGAAACCAACAACTCTGTATCTAGAGTGACTGCAGGCGTGGAGACCCTGCTGACACCTTGGTGACACAGGATCATTCAAGCAGGATAAGGTCATACTAGAAAACTTGCAGGAATCTCAAAGCAGGATCTGCCAAACCTTGCAAGATCAAAATCATCAGTGTTTTGCATGGATTCTCCTTTCCAGCCTCTGGAGCCTACTTCCTCAAAAAGAGGTTAAAGGAAGAAAGGTACTTTTAAGTTCCTCTTTGTTAATTGATGGAAAATTAAAGCAATTGATGTAATATAAACCTCCTGGTAACTGGAGAAGGTGCTACAGAGGCTTCCCAGCAGTTATACATCAAGAAACATTCTTAATCTCCTAGATAATGTGGAAAAGGAATGACATTTATTATCTACAAGTCCTCACAAGCTGAGGATGCAGTTTATAAAACTGTATTTGGCTCCCCCTCCTTTTCCTCCTTTATTGTAATCCTTCACCATGGATCATTTTACATCCAAACTCACCTTCATCTGTTATCATACTTTGGTGATTTATCGACATCACAAAGTTCTGATTAATAAGGCTAGAAGGACATCCATCCGAAGAACTAAGAATGTGTGATCATTTCCTCTCAGGCTCTCATTAGCTGTGGCTGTCCTTCTGGGAGTTTTATCTTTGTCTTTCTATTTCCAGACTAAAGCACATGAGGCTTAAAAATAATATCCTACAATTAATCTTTTGTTTCTCTCGGCTTTTAAAACCTTTGGTCAAGATGGAATATGATCTCTGAAACAAGTAGAAACAATCCAAACTGTACAAATACACTCTTAATGAATGAGCAGGCACGTCAGAATAATGGATGGCTTGATTCAGCCTCCTTCATTCAAAACGGAAAATACAAAGCTCTGCAGATAATCCTATGATCATATAAAATATTTGCGGGGTAGGTAGGAATTACACTCAACAGTGTCTTTTCCAAAAGAGCTTCCTTTTTTCTTTACGTTGCTTTGGTTTAAAATGACATGAATTGTGGTGAAATACCCCTCTGGTATTTTCAGGTTGCTGTGCTAAGGGAAGTGGGAAAGGTTTTGTTTTAGAGTTTCCATACTAAGCTCTCTTTTTAGTGAGACACTGCTAGGTTAAAAATACCTTCCGAAAGCGACTTCCCACGTCTTTCCTACATTAGTGACAGATTGGAGAAGAAAATGTGGAGTACGCCTGAAAGTGATAAGTTGAGGTTAGAGGTCTAGCCAAAGTCAAGTGCTAGGGAGTTTCAGCTGTAGAGAGCTGATGCTTTGAATTATAATCAAGTGATTAATGTTTCTAATGTTAGTGGGTTTGGGAGTTACAAGGACTTGTAGCAACAGCTTGGATAAGTATGGTGAAACCTGCTTTTAGAGTTATTTTATTTATAGCACATTCATTAGCTTGGGCAAAATGGACAACATGTGCTTGTGTGGTTAATGATAAATCCATATGAGGACTAAACTAGTCTGCTGACTTATGAGAAAGCCATTTGTAGGTCAGATTTTTCTGGAGAGAGACAGACTTGAGAGAAACAATTTCTATCTCTTTGGGGGTGGGGGGAGCAGGGAGAGGGGAGAGGAATAAACCAGCTTTTCTCCTTTTGTAAAATACATAGGATGTAGATGTTACAGATCTTCATTAATTTTTAAAGGTCATTTGCCCCTGAAGTTTGTGTAGCTGGCTTCATAAACACCAAAAATAGCATGGGAAGGAGCAGACATGCATGGAAAGGTGTAAGAATATTTTTTTATAAAATAGCAGATAATCCAATGATAACATATGAAAACTGCAGTGATCTCTATGAAACTGCAAAAGCCAGAAAAGGATACATCTCTGAGGTATTATAATTTTTCTTGTGGGATTCAGACAATCTAGCATGATATGAAAGAAAAAAAAATTATGTAAGACTATTCCTTCTGTTTGAATTCACCACACCTTAATCCTGCTGCTGTAAGCAGTTTCAGGTACTCTTTCAAATAAAAATAGTTTCCCCAGGTGAGAGTATAGTTAATAAACCCAGTATTTTGGCACATGGTTCATGTTGTGGTTTTAGTTATAGATCTGCCAAAAGGATAAAAAAAGATTGGTTCCACTCCTCTATCCTTATCCAGGGTTGGTTGTGCAGGTCCTTCAGCCACAGATCCCACTGGTTTCCATCACAGACCATGATGCCATTTGGATTGAAAGAACAAAAAAAGGAAATAAAAGCAAGACAAACAAAGGCAAACAAGTAAAAAAAAACCCTTATAAATTCCCTTTCTATAGCAGCCAAATGCATAAGTGTGTTATTTCACCCCAGAATCTCAATAGTTGCATGTTGCACATCCTCACAAATAAACAGGCAAAACCAGTCCAAGCCATTTCCCTTTCTCAACTCTTATTTTTAGGTAGAAATGGAAATGTGATGTTCATTTTCAAGGAAGCAAGTTGCCAAGAGAATACTCTCAAATGTGTTCCCCCACCTCTTCTGGGTGTTGCTGCAGGTGCTATTTATGAATGAGCTCAGATTATCAGAACACACTTTCAGAAAAGCTGACTGATTATGGTGAGTATTTTTAGGGAGAGAAAATAGCACCTAGTGCAGAGATATTTCATTTTTTTTTTTATATATATATATATGTACAACAAAAAACAAGTACAGGAAGCTCTTTCAGATTAATTCCCTTTGAAAAGTCATTTATTAATCTCAGGACAGTGAGTTAATAAAAGACATGGTGGCTTTCCCCCTCCCTTGACAGGTTGTAATCCAGAGTGGATCCCTGCTAAGATGTACTTTAGTGCCACACAGCGTCTCGGGCTCCAGTGGTGACTGCATGAAAACTTAATGGCCTAATCAGAATTTGACTAATTTAGAGGCTACACAAGATGACTTGTTTCTGGCATCAAAAGTCGTGACAACACTATTATAACATTTATTTAATGGATATGAAATTATCTGTGTTGTGCTCTGAAAAGTAAGCACATACCTTGTTTTTGGCCCCCTTATTAGACACGGAAAATTAGGTGCTGAGATTGAAATAACTCGCAAGGCTAATAATCCCTGGAGCAGGAGGGGCAGGTCCACAGGGGATTCATCTCACTTGTGTTAAACTGTGTTTGGATAAGACAAATTATCCTGCACAAGGGCCAGTCTCTATTAACTAGAGAGGGACAGTACAGATATTTAGCTCAGATCTACCCTTGAGGTGGCTAAGCAGAGGGCAGCTCTGCATCCCACCCCAGGGATCAAAACAGTTGTTTTTTGAATGACAAGCAAAGGCCAAGCTCTAGGAGTAGATGTGTTCCTTACCTTGGAGAGCTTACAGAAAAAAACCAGTGTCTGAAGCACAGGAAATTAGGATGTTAAAGCTGTGTGAAAAAGTCTGAGACTCACAGGGCAAGCCTGTATTTACCCAAGGCTTCAGGATGAAGAAAAAGTCTTGTGGGTCTTTTGGGTAACTTATCATTCTGAAATTAGCTATATTTAATTTATTGGTTAAGTTAATAAAATAACACCGGGGCCCTGCCACTGGAAAACTTTAATGGTGTTAAATGTTATCATGGTCCCTGTTTATCCCAGGGTGGGGTGCCAAGTCTCTGGCATAGCTTGACCAGTAGCATGAACCAGAGATTGTTCCCAACAAGTGGTCTGGATGGGGCCATTCTCTTTTGGAGTTTAAGGGCATTTAGTCCCCAGTGTGCATGAGGCTGTGCCTGCTGGCCTTGGGACCAAAGGCCAGCCCTGACCCTGTTTAGTTAATCTCTTCCTCTTCTGATTTTATTATTTGACCTCTTCACGATCAGAACCATGGGGAAGCAGCTACGGTGTGCTGGGCTTGATACAGGGCTAGCCTTACTTTGAAATTATATGGTGCTATCTAATTCCCTTCTGCTGCTCTCTCTAATCTGTAAAGACCTCACAAATCTGATTTTGGCCTGGTTACCCTAATCTGCATCATGGGCTGCCCGATTCACTGACTTCAGTGGGCCACACTGGACTGTGTCAGGGTTTGGAGCTGATAGTTGGTGTTTTTGAGCTGGTTGAGCAAACAGATCTGCAAGATCTCTTCTTGACAGTGCGCTAGCTCTGATCTGAAAGGAGACACAGCTTTACACATCTGTTTTAAGGGCAGAACTATTCTGAGCTTATTTAAACTTGATACAAGGCTCTGTTTATATTTCTTTGATTAATTGAAAATAACCTCTCATTAAGGGAGTGACAACCGATACCGTACGATTGTGCTCAAGTCATTCACGGGAGCGAAAAAAATACACCAAAGGTTAGGCAGGTCAAAGCCCTTGTTTGGATCAAAGCATATGTTGAACACTGTATAAATGCCAAATCTGAAAGTGTTTTGTGTTTAAGGTTGAAGTTTGGAGTAAAATGATACTATAACAATAAATCCCTAATTCAGCTTGTGAGGTTGCTACTGCATTCACAAAGGCACAGCAAAGAGAGGGATGCATCTGATGGAGCAACTGGATAGGAGTCCAAATCTGTTAAAAATTTACAGATAGGTGAGGTAATACCACACCCAGTTCTGGTAGGCACATTTCAGAAAGAACTTTAATGCAATGGAAATGGATCTTGAAAGAGTGACAGGCATGGTTTGTGGTTTGTCCATAAATCTGCCTTACCGTGAGAGACTAAAAAAGCTCAGCTATTTTTATTTATTCAGGACAAGGTTACAAGATGACTTGTCTGTTGTTTTGTAAAGTTGAGCCTGCATGGCAAGGGAGCAGCAAGCTCCAGTTTCCACTCAGAGCTACACAGCCTGGGTGCTTTCAACCAAAATATTGGAGGGTCCCCAGCTATGCCTGGGCTTGAAATATTCCTGCTGCTCTGGGGGTAAACTGAGGATGGGCTGTACCTTGGTGGGCTGCAGCCTTCTCTGTCCATGCCTGATCTGCAGCTTCCTGGAGAGACTGATGAGTGATGGCCAGGGCTGAGGGTGGACAGTGAAGCCAGACAAATGCAGATCAAAAAGGCAGCCCTTCTTCTTGACATGGTGATAGCCACTGAAATAACTTATCTGGGGGGGACTGTCCTTCCCTGGAAGCCTCTGATCCAGGTTGGCATGCGTCCTTGCCATAATTAGTAATGATTCAGGTGTTGTTTTGGGACACCATTCTGTGGCTTCAGCTATGCAGGTGATCAGGCCAGGTGATGGAAATTATCAAATGAGTGATCTCAGCTGGCCTTAAAATATCCCCATTAAATAGGAATGTTTTAAAATTCTCGTTTTAGTGGGAATATTATATTCCTATTAAACTGATTGGTAAATGGAGAGGTCTCAGCGAGGCCACCTTTAGTCTGAGAAAGCCCAAGTTTTAGGAAAGTATCTCTCACCACTTTAATATTTGTGGGCAGAATAGCTATGTTTATATTTTCTTTCCAGGAAAGAGTTAAATCTGAGCTTAGACCTGGGTTGCAACTGTCCCTACAGTCTACTATATCTGGTAGGACATCTTTCAGTAGATGAGGAGTGATACATCTTCTTCCAAGTGAAAAGTTTCCATTTGACCTGCTGTTCAATCTACAGTGACTTTATTGTGTGGGCATCTCATCCACCTTTCAGCAGTGGTGTGGGAACCAAATCAGGAAAATGAGGACCCCTTAGAAAGTCCCATGGTGTCCTGTCAAAGAGTTTATGGCACTTCCTACTGCAAGGGCAGAAAGCCTAAAGTCAGGCTAGGTCCGTGCTGCCTGTGAGGACACATTTTAGGTGTTAGGTCTAAAGGATGCTTTAAAAACTGCCACCAAGTTCAATAGCTATTGTCCCCTTGCACCCAGAAGGTAGAGATGTGTTCAGAGGATTTGTCTTCCTGGAAGATTAGAGCAGATATTAGGAAAATAATCCAAATAGATTGGGAATAATGCTATTAGAAAATCCATTGGATTGGATATCAGGAAAAAATTTCTTCACTGGAAGGCTGGTCAGGCATTGGAACAGGCTGCTCAGGAACATGGTGGAGTCACCGTCCTTGGAAGTGTTCAGAAAATGTGTAGTTGTGGTAGCTGGGGATATGGTTTAGTGCTGAACATGTTGTTAGTTGGACTTGGTGGCATTTGAGGTCTTCTTCAACTGTAAAGATTTTATGGTTCTATGAAGTGTCCACCCAACTTTGTTCGATAAAGGCATTTGCTTGCATCCATCCAAGCAAAGGTTTTGACTACACGCTCAGTGTGATTTTCTACTTCTGCGAGTCCTGCCATTGTCCCGTCTCGCCGGTGCCTGGGCTGCCCCTCGCCCTGTCCCCGAGGTGTTGGGGCCATGTGCTCCTCTCCAGGCTGGGCACAGGTCCCCGCAGCCCCGGCCCATCCCCTCTGCCCGGGGAGCTGCGGGCAGCGCTGCCTCTCGCAGCGACTCCCTGGCACGGCGGGCAGCGCTGCCGGGGCTCCCGGGGCAGCAGCAGCGCCGCAGGATGCAGGGGGCACCTTGCTCCTGCCTGCTGCCCTCAGGCACACGCCGGAGCATTCGAGAGCTTCGAAAAGCCAGGAAACTGCTGAAAATAGCATTTTGCTCTCAGTGCCTAACATCATCGCACCACTCCTGCTCAAATAAATAAACTCTGATGGGAATCCCCCCGCACCCCCCTTCATTCCTTGCTTTAATAAAACTTGTCACAGCGATTTTTTTTTTTTTTTTCCAGTCAGCAGATTTTTACGCTGGTTAATGAGGGGGAAAAATTTCTCTTCCCCCCCGCCCCCAATTGCCTCCCCTCTCTTTCGTGTCAGGGGCCAAGTTTGGATTGGAGCCTGGTGAAGTTTCTGTGTCATTTCCTGTTGCTGCCCTCCCCGGCGCTCGCTCCGCGCTCGCTGCGCGCTCCAGCCCTCCCGCAGACGCGCGGGGCGCCCGCCCTCCCGGCCGCCGGCTTTTGGGGAGGATGTGACAGTGCTGGGCACACCTCACGCTCCCGCCTGTCACGCCGCATTCCTGCTCCTGCTGTCCCCACGGGCTCAGCTCCCAGCCAGGAACGCCAAGACACCGAACGCCAGGACAACTTTCTTCTCCCCGCGCAGCTCGCTGCACTTCCCGGGCTGCCGGGAGCCCGAGGCGGTGAGAGCAAACACATCCTTCTCTCGCCAGCTTCGCCGCACGGCCCTGGCCGTGCAGGTGGCCGGGGGCGAGGCGGCCGGGGGATGCTGGTGCTGGGTGCTTGGGTGGGCGAGGGGCTGCGGGGGACGGGGAGGGGACGGGAGCCCGGCGTGCGTCTCACTCCGTGGGACAGGTCAGCTGCGAGGGCTGGCATTGGTGCTCTTGTGCGGGTGGCTCGATGTGACTGACGGAAAAACAGAGGGAGAGAGCAGCACGGGGATGCAGAGCAGCCGGGCGGGCAGCGAGCGGAGGTGAGGGAAGGAGAAGGGGCTGCTTAGCGATTTCTCTTACGTGTTTGTCTTTCAGCTTCAGTTTAGCGTTCACAGGTTTTTCCCAGGGCTAGCTTGCGGCAGCGTTCCCGGGGTTTGTGAGCGCGTACAGTTCCGCGGATTGCTTTCCTGAGCAGAAAGAGCTGGTACTTGGGGAAATCTGTGTTACCCTCGCTCGGAGGAGCGGGCACAACTCAGCTGGCATCTGTAAAATCCTGCCTGTCTTGCCTTTCCTCTGCCATTGCCTTATTTGCTCGCTGAACGCACACACATTTGGTAGGAAAAAGACACAAATGCTTGTGCTTTAAAGTGGAGCAACTGTGACTTCATGTACTATTTCTGTCATTCCTAACTCGTTCAGTCTTGACTGTTTCTTGGATAAACAAGGCGTAACAAACTGACGGATAAATCCTGAAGTATGTGCCGGAGCCGGTTCCCGGAGCTTCCAGAGTTAAAAGGCTTTCTTGAACTCACTGACACAGGGCAGTAAATCTCAATGTGTCAGTAAGCGAGGGAAAAAGCGCTTGCAGAGCATTACACACCGGCAGATAAAGTCGGTGCTGCACAACCCCAGGTCTTCACAGGCAGGATTAGTTCCCAACACCTCCAGCTACCCAGCAGCATTTAGAAAGGTCAATTATATGCACAATATTTACCAGCTAATTATAAGTGAGGCAATAAAAGCCTTGGAGCTGGCTCTAGGAAAAATGACCCCAAGGCTTTGTGTACAGTGTGTTTACCTCCTAGTCACTGTTTGATTCATGTGGCTCCCTCAATTCCTTCTTGTTTTATGCTAGTTTGGCAGTAGAGTCCTCTCTGTCCCCCCTTCCCCGATGGGAAAGTGGTGGAAGAAGTTACAAGAGGGGAATGTAGGAAGGGGGCTTTGGGCTCACCCTGTCCTTCTCCCCTGCCTCCAGCCAAGACACATTGCCTCCCATGGCTGGGGAAAGTTCAAGCTCCCTGTCCAGCCTTGGCACCCCTTGTCTTGCTGCCATAGGCCATGGGGGACCCATGGGACATTTACTGACAGCTTTGCCTTGGGTCAGTTTCTAGGTAAAAGCTCAAAGTTTGTTTCACAGTTCCTCTGTGAAAGGAACTTTTTTCTTTTTTAATTGAGTTGAGTAGGAAGTCCTTTTTTGGGTCTTCCAGTCTCCCAGATTCTTTCTGAGTGTTGTGCTACTGAAGAAAGATTTATCAAAAAGTACTCACTTTCAGTGTTCTCACAGCTGGCTTATACATGTACTAGGTGAGCTGGTCTCGAGGGTCTGTGCTACCACACACAGCTTGATCTGAGACAACTTCAGGGTGTTGCTGGAGTTTAGGAAGGGCCAGGACACTCCAAAGGCAGTTTGGATGTAGTCACCTTGTTTCAGTGTAAGAGAGTTTAATAATGTGTAGGTGTCAGGCTGTGCCAATTGGCTTCAGGGCTGCAGAATGGGCTCTGGCAGGGGTTAGTTTACTAGCAGAGACATAGCCAAGAGAGTAAGGAGCTCGTGTAACAGAGGGAGGGGAGAAACTGTAGCAGGAGTTGCTCCCTCCACCTCTTAGGAGCCTGAGAAACAGAATTTACCTGGAGCTGCGCTCTGTATTTCCCGATGAGAAAGGAAATGTGGGGACAGGCTGGCATTTTCTTGGGGGTTCAACAGGCCAGTCAGCTCTGAGGTAAATAGATTCATTGCCTGTGCAAGGTGACTGGGGGGCTAGCTGTGCTTCAGGGGATGCTTTGGGTGCTTGAAGGGGGATAGGATCTCCAATCCTTTGGAAATCCACCCATACATAGAGCTGTTGAGAGATGAACCTCTGTCTCAAATGCAGTTTTTGGGAGTCAGTTTCTAAACTACCCTAAAACTTTACTTATGTGTGCTATGTTGGGAGATGAGCGTAATTTCATCCTTAATTTTTTTGGATTTAAAGGCAAACCCACTTCATTTTAACCTGATATTACCCTGCTGATTTCAGTGATGTTATTCTTGATTTACAGCAGCGGAGGGCAGGTAAGAATCAGTCCCTTAATATCTGCTTTTTTCTGACACTTGCAAAGGAGAAAGGAAGACAAGAGAAACCCACTCAGGGTGAGATCGTGACGGAACTGAAGGGTCTCAAGTACCACCAAGACCTTTCTGGCTCTTTTTTTGGCTTTCATACTTGCCCTAAATCTCAGCTTTTTCTTCTGTTAATAGAAACTTGTTCTGTGTAGAAGCAAATGCTGGGTCCCTGTTTTTGCACAGAACTGCTGTAACAGCAGCCAGCCCGGGGTCCCTGTCCCCTCTCTCTCCTTGTGCGAGCGTGTTCTCCACACCACGCCGTGCTCGAGTAGCCTTGGCAGATGAGCCAAGGGATGGCCATTCCAGTTCTGCTGCTTACCTTGGGAAAGTGCTCTGGAGCCCAACAGACTTTACTGTCTGGAAGTGTTTCCTGTTGCACAACATAAATTGTCTCTTTCAGTTTAATCCTGTTGTCTTAGATTACCTCACCAAAGCACTACCTTGAGTAAAGCCTCTCTCGGCGGCCACTCCACTGCAGAGGGGGAGCCAGGATTCTGAGAGGCCACAGGCAGTGAAGACTGCAGGGAGGTGGGGTGAGCACATGCTTCCCTTCCCCATTTACCTTGCACAAGGGCAGGGCAAACAAGTCCTGCTTCATAACAGTGGGTCTGTGCTACTTCCATCCCTGAGCCAGGCCCCTCTGCAGCTCCACAAACCCACGATGGCCACTGAGACCTCCAAGAGAGATCTCCCATCACTGGTGGCTCCTCATGGTGCTGGTGGTCCTTTCCTCTGAGCTGCTTTTTCCTGCTTCAGTGCTTGAGCTTGGTGTGGTGCTCCCTGTCCTGCCCGAGGTTGCTCCAAGGATTCTCTGCTGCTGCCCACCAGCATGTTGGCTGCCATCTGCTTTACTTTCTCACAGGCTTTTCCTGGGGAACAGCAGCAGCAGCGTTTGGGGTAGCCTTGGCCCAGTTTGTGGGTGCTTCCCAGCTCCCTGTGCTTCCCTGTCTCTCCACGCTGAATCAGACACTCCGTGTTCATCTGCTGTGCTCTTGCTTAGCTCCAGCCCCAGTTCTTGTGGTATTTAAATGCTGATGCACAAATTTAGGTAACATTTACACGCTCTAGTGAGTCTTCAGCTCGCCTGCACAAATTTCTTGTTTTCCTTCTTCTAATGCAGTGCCACTACCTGAGGACAGTGCTGCCTCCTTGCTCCAGGGAGCTGCTGATCCCTGCTCTGTTTATGGGGCATTGCCATAGCAGTGAGGATGTGTAGTGGAGATGGTCAGGATCAACCAGACCATATCCCTGCTGCTGGCCAAACACAGCCAAAAAGGTGCCTGCCTCCTTCCCTCCCCAAACAGCATCCTGTTTGCTTTGGCTATTTTTAAACATATTTGCTGGCGGAGCCTGGAGCTCGCTATCAGTCTGAGCCTTGCCACATGCAGCCCACAGCTCTTTAAAATGGATTATTGTGGAGATGGGAAGGACAGTTTTTGTTCTTCTGTCCACTGGCTTGGGGCTGCCTGACGTGATGGTGGTTGTGGCAGTCGCTTGCTTCCCAGTAAATCAGCTAAAGGCACCAAACTTCTGGAAGTCAGAGGCTTTCTCTCCTTCCTCCTGACTTCTTCTGGACTTGAACTGGTGAGAAGGAGGTGAGAGGCTTCTGTGTCCCATCAGCAATTCCCTCAATCATCCTCTCCCTCCCTGGAAGTGTTATTTTTGGTTAATTCATACAAGTCTGGGCCTCCTTGGTCTATCCTGTGGGAGGAAGCTCCAGGCTGGAATTTTGTAATAAAAGCCAGATTTTTCTCTGGAGGCAGAGCAGAGGAGGCTACTCCTGTTGCTCCTCCAGTTCTTGTTAGTTCTTGATCAGCTTAATCTGGCAACTGTGAGAGGTTTTCTTTCTCTGCTGAGAATAAATTTGGCCTCTGAGGAAGGTCAGTGTTGTGGTGTTCACCCTGAGATACTTGATTTCCACAGAGTGACTGGTGGAAATCACAGCTCAAGCTGCTTGGACCTCATCTTCCTGATGGAAGTTCCAAGCAGTTCACTAGGGATGAGTCTCTGAGAGCATCCCAGGCCATTTGCACCATTGCAGAACCATGGCTTTGCTAAATGCAAGGAGTTTTCCTCCAGTGTCCTTGGCCAGAGTTAGTTTGCTCTTAACCTGAGGAGCACGGAGCACTCTGTCCCCTCACACACCAGCAGAGGCTGGTTTTCACTGGAGCAAATATTTCTGTGTACCTGCACTTTGGAGAGCTCTCAGAGGTGTTCTGTGGTTATGACAAAACCACAGATCTGAGCTCTGATTTCCTCTGTGACCACAATAATTCTGCATTTTCCTCCTTTGCTGACCATTGGCAATGGAAAGACCACTAATCCCTGCTCTCTCTCTTCTCTTTGCCTGTCCCTGAAGTGGGGGGTTGTTTCCATAGGGGCTGGTGCAGTGGAAAGCTGAGAACATCTGAAGTTGCCATAATTTAAATATGCAGGTGCTATCTTAAATATATACAGGGAGCTTGCTAATTAAATCTGAGTTTGCTTCTTGTTCATCAGACCCAGTGCTAAGGATGGGGACAGCAGCTGAAGCTGACATATCATCCTCACTGGTACTTGACACACTACCTGTAAGAGATCTTCTGGAGTTTCCCATCCAGACTTATTTCACTAACTTCATAAAATCTATCTTGTGCTCCTTTTATTTTACTAGTCACTGTGATTCCCCTCTGCCATAGCCTAAATTATGCTTGGACTACTTTTTTTTTCCTTCTTTTTTATTAATGTATCCATGGACTTAAAGTCTTTGGAGATTTATTTTTCTTTAATGAAATCAGCCTCATTTTCCTGGCTAGTGTATGGCATGAATGTCACATTTAAATATGTGTTTTCAAGTCCAGTCTTTTCCCTCAGATACATTACTTTACACTACATTTGTCTGTGTTAAACTGCAGTGCTGATTTACTACATCAGTGACCATGAAAGACTCCAATTCCTCTGATTCCTGTTTTGTTGTTTCTCACTGTTTATTATCCACAGTGATCTGATTTTTGGAATAGTTGGCACATTGTAAGCTGAAGTTTCTTAATTCTTTTCCTCTGCTTGATACAGTGGTTACAACTAGATTAATGTGTATTTACTAGATCTGGATTACAGTGCAAGTACAGAAAGCTCTCCTGGGAGCAATGATGCCGTGAATGTCACAGCAGTGTGTGTGGTGCCAGGTGTGCTCAGGAATGAAGGGGTAAAGATGTGCCCAAAGTGTAGGGAAGATCCCTTCTCACAAGCAGGAGGTGGAAGCAGAGAGTGGTCACCTGTTGGTGGCAAGTCCTCCTTCCTTCCTTTTTTTCCTTGAAGAGCTCTGTAAGTGTTTTCTTTCTCTGCTGCAATTCAGGAGTCAGAAGGGTGCTCTTCAGCCTGCTAAGGAGGCTTGAACAGCACCGAGCCTGCAAGATCTGAGATTTGGTCAGCAGGATTCTAAATAGCTTTTAGTCTTACTGTTTAAACATGCAAAATTGGGAATTCCCTTCGTTCTGTTTGCTTACTTGAAGAAGCCCAGGCTAGGCAAACCTGCCAGGCATGCTAATGCTTCCTGACAAAGTGCTTCAAAACATGAGTTTCATGTAAGGACAGCAACAGTGGAAGCAGAAACCCTTCCCAGGGAGACAGAAGTACCCCATGGGTGCTGTGGTCGTATTTAAGCCAACCTCCACCTTCACCTTATGCTTCCCTGCATGGGTCTGCATCACCTGTCCTTCAGGAGGATGCTGTGCCAGGCAGTGAATATCTCCTGCACCACTTGTGAGAAATTCCAGCTGATATTTAGGAAAGGCTTCTGTGCCATGTCGGCCAGCTTCTGAGAGGAGCAAGCCAGGAGGCAGGTGCCTGTTCAGATACATCCCTGGTGTTTCCAGCCCGCTGGCTCTCAGCAGCTCCTCCCTGGGCACATGAGGGGACACCTAACTGCCCTTCTCAGACACCCTGTCTCCTCAGACCCTGCATGTACAGTGCAGGTTCTGAGTCACTCAGAAATTCAGTGCTCCTGACCCCTTCTGACTCTGCTGAATGCCTCAACACTTAAAACAAGTGCTCCAGGTCATGCTGCTGGGTGGGATGGCTGCAGGCTGGCTATTGTGACATGTGGGTAAGGCTAAACGTGGCCTCAAGTCAACTTTCCATAACTCAGGTTTTGCAGGTGCAAAGGACAGGCTACAGTCTGGGGAAGTATTCTCGACCTTAATCATTATTTGCAAAGCAGTGTGTGAGGCACTGCCTGCTGTTGTTACTAAGAGAAATGATGCATGTTAGAAGGGGTTCATATGGCTATCAGGCCATGCAATCTGGCTTTATTTTCCAGCAACACTAAATAGTTGCTGATTCTGGCTGGACTTTGGCTGTTCTGTAGAGTTCTAGAGTTGTCTCTGCGGCAGGAACTTGCTTGCAAGAAAAAAAAGAAAAGAAGTATGCATCAGGGCCCTCGTCTGCTCTCTGCACAGCTTTGACTGTGCAGCTGGCTGCCAAGCATCACACAGCAAGGCAGAGCAATGCTTCTGAATCACCATGGAACAACATCAGACGAGCCAAACAGACCCATGTGATTTTAGGCAGGGCTCAAGAATTTCGTTCCTTTAGCTTCAACCCAGGGGGCAAATTTGTTCATTTTCCTGGCACTGCAACAATGATAAAGCCTCTGCACCCATTTGCCCTGAACCGGTACAATTTGTTCTCTGAAACATTTGCTGTTCCCATCTCGTGTGATAATAGTGGTTAAAGGAAAGGTGGAGATTTTGTGGGGCCAGTTCTCAGGTACATTAAGCTGCTTTTACCTCCTCCTGAGTATATAAAATATCCTTTAAGCAAATGTAAATGGTGTCAAAGTAGTCCAAGTGGACTCCAGAATGAGACAAATAGGTTCCCTACTCAGAAGTGAGTATGTGTTGCAAACATTTGTGGGGAGACGGATAACAAACTGTGGATTTTCATCTCTCCCTCTGAGACAGGTGCTTAGGACAAAGAGCTGAGGTCTGGTGGCCACAATGGATGTTGGAGGGAAATTTTGGGAAGGTTGAAGCACCTGTGTCTAAAGACACTGAGTGCTCCAGTGGTTCATGCACTTGACACATGCAGGTTCCTGAGCCTTATCTGGTGGCTGCCAGTAGGCCTGGACTAAAATCACAGAACCATGGAAACATTAGGGTTGGGAATGACCTCTAGTTTCATCGAGTCCAACCATTAACCCAACACCATCGTGTTCACCGCTTATCCATGTCCCTTAGCACCACATCTACACACTTTTTGAATACTTCCAGGGATGATGACTCCACCAATTCCCTCGGCAGCCTGTTCTAATGCTGAAACACAAATCTTGTGAGAGAGCTGTGTAATAGCATAGATGGAAAAGTTCCAGAACCTGAAATGTTCATTACCACAGAACTCACTGCTACAGAAACACCACTAGAGCTTTCTGGACCTTTGATTCTTCCCCTCATGGCAGAGATCACATAGTGTGAATCAGCTCAGAGATAAAGTGAAAGCATACAGCAATGAGCAAAAGAAAACTTGACCCAGGGAGGAAGGAATGAAGGTATTTTCTGTGAAATACAGGAATGCAGGCAAAGATATGAGGAAAACCACGTACTAAAGAGAAGCAAGCTTGTGAAGTGGACATAAAACTTCCTACATTGCCTTTCCATGTCTCCTGGACAGCCTAGAGTTACTTCAAAAAAGCACAGCTTGACGCAAGCACCCTAAATTATATCCCTGTCTCAGTGGCTTCTTGGGACCTAATGTGCCCTGCAGGACCACTATGGACGTGAGGGAGAGACCAAGAGCAGCTGGAACAGCAAGGAGGCCTGTGACCTCCCCCAGCCCAACATCTATGACGTGAGGAAGGTCATCTTATCCAATTGCAAAGTGGGGGTGCTACCTCAAAGCCATCTGTCAGAGGTTTCATTCCTTCTTGCTTGTGGTGCCCTGGAAAATTGAAAAGCTCTATGTGATTGCTTTATGTTAATAAGGAGGGAAGGGTGGAAAAAAACCCCATGACTTTTTGTAGTATATGTTGCTTGAGAAAACACATACTGTCTGCAGCAAGACCTCACAGCATGCTAATTCTTAAAGCATATATGCAAAAGTTTGAAGCTGGAGGTTTTGTTGACCCTGGAAGAAAATGCAGATTCCAAACAGGAGGTCAGGAAAAAAAATCTCCCATTTCATCTGTATTTGCTTTTGCTTTACTGATGAATGGATGCAGCTTGCCTGTGTTGTGGTTTTGTCCTGCTTATTTTCTGAGTCTGCATAAATTTTATTTCTGGGCAATTAAAATTTCAAGACCCTCTCACAGGGTAGGCAGCTGAGGAGCTGCATCATCTCTTCTATCCTCTCACTGAATTCCTGAGCTTTGGATCTTGCTTTTGAGCAGAAATTTTGTGATGGAGACTGTAGGGACTAAATGGCTACATGGAAACTGTGAACCTCTGTCAGGGTTTGAACTTTGATCTACAGAAAACAACCTCATTATTTCAATCTGAAAAGGGCCCTAAGGACCTTCGGATTAAAAACTTAGTATGGGAAAACTTAAAATCTCCATGGCTTTTAAGGGAATTAGTTCTACCTTCATGTTTCCATTGAGCCATGGACTGCTTGAGGGTATCTGTGGGGTTGTTTCCCCCGGTCCATGCCTGGGTGGTTGATTCAGCTGTGGCACTGCTGTGGTGCAATACACAATGACAAGTCATTCCTGTGAGGTTCAAAGGAGAAAGAGAAGAAGTCAGTGCTAAGGCAGACTGCAGTGTTTGTGGGGAAACACCTGTGATCCCTCATTTCTTCTCCTAAGTGTTTAATTGGTAACATCACCATGCAGAGTCTGGAACTGTAGGATGAGTCTGAATCGTTCTGTTTGACTTCAGTTCAGCTTTTTTTGGCCCCTTGAGTCTGAACGTACGCTCTTCATGGCTGCAGTTTACCAGGAGGCGCTGCAGAAAAGTTCTAGCATGCATTTATTTAAATAACATTCTGGAGGATAAACTGTATGGAGTAACTACAGTGCTGATTCCAAAGAGCATCCATGGCAAGAAAATAGAGAGGAAGGAAAGATCTGTTACGTGTGACTGTGTATTGCCCCTAGAACAGGATCAAAGTTATGGAAAGAAACTCTGGTTTTGTTTCTCCACAGTTGTTAAAGTTCACAGGCTTCCCAGGGTCTACATTTCAAGGCTATCATCAACCAGATTTTGTACATTTACATTTGTTCAAAATAGTTTCCAGGCTGTGGGTAATTAGTGGTTAGAAATGGCTTGCAGTTTGGTGATAATTTGATTAAGTGAAATCCTTAGGAAAATGAGCACTCCAAGTCTTTTGTGTTTTCCTGCTTTACCTGTGGACCACAGCTTCTTCCCCTGCCAATCTCACAGGAGGCATCTCCTTTCTCTCCTGCATTTCTGTGAGGAACAGATGAATGCTAGTCGGGAAAGACAGGAGGATGCCTCCAGCCAGAATGAGCAGCAGGAAAAGACATTAACTCCAAAAATTGCCACTTTAACATTTTTCCAGGAGAACTTTAAATGCAGTAATTATATCCCTCACCCCAGGAACTCCATGTACTCTGGTTCTTTTGAATTAATTAATCCCTAAGTCTGAAGCCTTCCGCAGACAAATGAAGATGACCCATGCCTATACATTTCTATGCTGGCCACTGAGCTAGTGAAGAAAAGGGGGGAAATAAAAATAAAGAGGGAAATGTTCAAAGTTTACCCAATTATGTATAAATGAAAATAATTTTCTAACGTTGTGCAAAGTGGGGTATGGATTTTTTAAAATAAGATGGTGAGGTGGTGTAAGAGTATAACTTGACCTGTCAGTCCTTGTTAATAAAAGGACCATTTTGTGCCCTGCTCCTTCATTGACAAGTGGGGAGAGTGGAAGGGAGAGTTAAGTACTTAGGTAGGTTCTTTCATAAAATCCTTGTTTTACTCATTTACTTCAGGAAATTTTGATTAAAAATATTGATTTTAAAAAGGATGATATCTTTATGCCTTCCTGTGTAAACTGTGGGGATTTGTCAGATAGTCACTGACTCATGTGTTCCCAGTTGGTGGGAATGGATTTACAAATGTTTGGACTTAGAAACCCAAATGGATTTACAAACAGTTGCTTGAAGTGGTTTTGCAGATCTCGTTGTGACAGAGACATATTGCTCATGCTTCCAGACCTTAGGCTTAGTACCAATGTAGTGCTACCTCGGGTGGCAGAGGGAGAGAAACAGCCTCACTTTCCTTGCTCTCTGCAACTCCCCAACAGGAGGTTGGAGCCACGTGGGGGTTGATCTCTTCTGCCAGGTAACAAGTGACAGGACAAGGGGAAAAGGCCTCAAGTTGCACCAGGGGCAGTTAAGATTGGGTATTAGGAAAAATTTATTCACAGAGAGGGTTGTCAGTCATTGGATCAGGCTGCCCAGGGCAGTGGTGGGGTCACCATCCCTGGAGAGATTTAACAGACATGATGTGGCTCTGAGGGACATGGTTTGGAGGTGGGCTTGGCAGTGCCGGGTTAATGGTTGGACTGCATGATCATGGAGGTCTCTTCCAGCTTAAATGGTTGCATGATTCCTTTCGTCCTGGAGAATTTTCCAGCACTTGGCAAGCCAGCGTAGTTCAGTGTGTAGCACCCATCACTGGCCACCATCTCACATCCTCCTGAACACCATCTCACAAGGTAGGCAAACCCAGCTGTTTAGGTACCTAAGTAAAAGCTCATAAAGGACTAGTGACACCATTCAGTCCATCTTCCTGGATAACAGCAGCCACAGACATACCTTGGATTTAATCTCATGGTAATTACAACAGGCATCCCACCCCTGCTTTTCAAGTGGTATTTCCACCATTGCCAGCAGCTGACACGGGTAAAGCTGTCACTGTTTCTCCTCTTGGCCCTGTATCCCTTTGAAGCAGCACATGTGACATTAGTGGTCCCTGTATCCTTGCTGGAAACCCCCTGAGCTGTAGTAGGTTCTCCGAGGGAGTACATCCTATTTCATTTGCAGGACCCGTGTATGCAGAACACGTGAGATCCCTCAGGAGGATTTTCAGTCTAAACCCATTTAAAACTTTATATGGAAAAAGAAAAGTCTGAAAGTCTGCACTCAGCAATATTGTGTGCATGAGGCTCGGTTAATTCACCTTGGAAGAGGCCTTTAGGAGGACTTGCACATTCCTGGTGCGTTTGGGATAGGACATGGGTGAGTGCCCAAGAGCAGCACCAGATGAACAGAAAACATTACAGCAGCCTGGCGAGGGGGTCATGGGATCTGCGGGGCCGGCGGCACTGCCAAAGCGGTTCGGTTTGCGCTGCAGCCGCTTTTTCTCACAGAGGGGATAAAAATAAGATAAAGTATACCCAAGGAAAAAATAGTTATGCAAAGGCTTGAGAAAGCTGCCAATGTCAGCAAAGGGAGGCAGTAATGTAAGCAAACTTCAGAGGAGGGGAGCTGCAGAGCATCCTGCTGGAGTGAGCAGAGGGGACTGGCTCTGCGTGTTGGCTGGGTGTGGGGTGAGGGGGTGGCCAGGCAATCCGGTTGACTTGTGTCCTCTGTGTTTACCAAGGCAAACCCCAGTGGAGAGGGAGGTTTTTCTTTTAGCTGATAAATGTGCCTGCCTCTATCTTAAAATGTTTTTCCCCCCTTCTGTGGTTTTGAGTCAACTTCTGCCTGGCCGAGTCACTCAGGCTGATAGGTAGATGTCGAGGTCCCTGCAGAAATCTGGAGCTCCCTGTCAGTGCTGTTGATGTCTGTTCTGCTTCTCTGGGGTTAGATGTACATTTGGCTTTGATCTTGCACCCAGCTTTCCATCAGATCCTTAGGAATGGTCAGTTTAGGCAAGGTGAGGAACTGCTGCCTTAAACTGTATCTTGTATCAGTGAGCAGCGACACCTCAGCTGTCAGAGCTGCAGGATGGTCCCCAGTGAGCACGAAGCTGTAGTTTAAATGTCTGATGGAGCAGAAGCAGATGGAATATCAGGGCTTTGCAGGGCTCAGACAAGCAATATTTGCTGCTTCTCGGTGGCTCTGTAACTGGCTGTGAGCTTGGTCTCAGGCAATGGTAGATTGATCTGCCTTCATTTAGTCAGATGTGAACCTAGCTTCCTGCAGATTTCTGCTCTTTCTTTCATTTTATTTTTGGAGAGTCACTACAGCTGGGTCAAGGCTAATGGTGTAAGGATCTCCATACATTAGGTCTTCAGAGGGGCTGATGCGTAGAAAAACCTCTTACCTGGCACTAAGAAGGGAAGACTTACAAGTGCACATAAGTTTATGAAGGGAGGGTGTCAGAGGATGGAGCCAAGCTGTGCTTGGTGGTGACAAGCAATAGGACAAGAAGCAGAAGCTGATGCCCAGGAAGTTCCACCTGACTGTGAGGAAGAACTTCTTTACTGTGCAGTAACCAAGCACTGGAACCGATTGCCCAGAGAGGGTGTGGAGTCTCCCTCACTGGAGATATTCCAGACCCACCTGGACACAATCCTGTGCCCTGTGCTATGGGGTGATCCTGCCTGAGCAGGGAGGTTGGACCAGATGAATCTCTGTGGTCCCTTCCAGCCTGACTCATTCTGTGATTCTGTGATTCCGAGACCAAGTCTGAAATGGTGCTTCTCTAATTTGTCAACAGCTACTCTGCTGTGGGGAGGTGTAAACAGTGAGGGGCATGACCAGAAGGAATGAAGACTACAGGATATCATTCTCCACTAAGGAACAGTTATTTGTTGGCCTCTGGAGTAGTTACTTCAGACAGGTTTTTAAATGCACTTAATTTAGACAAGAAATAATCTCGGTGAACGGGGGTTGAGAACGTGTAGGGAACATTCTGGGGATAAACATCTGTCTCTTTTTGGTTAACAACCATATTTATTACATTAAAACAAATACCACTATCTGACCCAGAGAGCTTGTGGAAGGAGGCCAGAAAATAAACTGTGTTGCTACTGATGAGATAATGGATCAGAAAAAAAAAATTTAAAAAAATAGCAGTGCTAAAAAAAATACTCAGTCAAAATCTGTTTCTCATTTCTTTTTACATTCCTCTGAAAATTAAGACAAGTGTATTTTTTCAGCTCGGCTTCACTTTGTAGTTGGTGGGTTTTACACTTGGCCAAAGAGAACTACAGCTTGTCTTTCCCACATTGTTTGAGAACCGCGTCAGAAATGTGTCTGAGCAGCAAAGTTCACTCCCCCCGTGCATTAGGGCTGAGGATTTGATGTGCTGTAAATGAGAAAGAGTAACCAGATGCAAAGATTGTGTCAAGACTCTCAGATGGCCAGGAGGGAGCTGGATCTCGGCGTTCCCTTTAGCCCTCTTCTCTAGAGCTGTCTGTCTGTGTCTGTGGAAGCAGCGTCACTGATGCCAACGCAGTGATCCCTCTGTCTGCCTGGCCAGCCACACCGCTCTCCCATCTGGGAGTGATGCAATTTCCTTTGCTTCTTTATTGGGAGATTAAAGGAGCTGCTTCTTCTCCCTTTTCCTTGTAGATAATTTATCGTTTCTGGATTTAATAACTTTTCGTATTTGAAGGTTTCCTGGAGCTGGACTAGGAGGGAATGCAAGCAGTGCAATGACAGCATTGCCAAGGCAAGTATCTACAGTGCAGGCTACCTGTTCCCTGATCCTCCTCTTGTATACATTAAAATTAATGTGTACATCCTGTCTGTCACTTCAAAGGCCGCTTTGGCTAATGGACATTGTTTACTATAGTAAAGAGGGAAGTTATCTTGCATGTCTTTCTGGTATCTGTTGGTAAGTTCAGTGGTGACTTTACCTGCCTGAAAGGTTGTAGACAGGTGGGAGTCAGTCTCTTCTCCCAGGTAGCGAGGAAATGGCCTCAAGTTGCCCCAGATAAGGTTTACATTGAATATTAGGGAAAGTCTCTTCACTAAAATTGTGGGCAGGCATTGGAACAGACTGCCCAGGGGAGTGATGGAATCACTCCCTGGAAGTGTTAAAAAATTTGTAGATGTGTCGCTGAGGGACTGGTGTTGTGGTGGGCTTGGCAGTGCTGGGTTAATGGTTGGACTCGATGATCTTAGAGGTCTTTTCCAACCTTAATGATTCTGTGATTAATAACTGCTTCAAAAATTTCAGTATTCTCTTCCTCTTGGTGTTTGGCTCGTAGGTAATATATATTCTTTTGAAACAGTCACTCGTTATCGAGTTTTGTATCTAGGGGACCCTCCTGCTCAGAAGCTTGTGTTGCCTCTCTTGTGAGCAGCAAATGGCACCTGCCAGGACGAGTTAGGAGCGTTGTGTAGGGATTTGCATTAATAAGACACTGAGCTGGAGATTTGGCTGGAGGCGTTAGCTCCAGCCCACCTGCTGTAGGGGCCAGCTGTAAATCCATGAGGTCCTGCAGGGATATGCTATCCTAGCACATGCCATCCCACCGCCCGGGACCCGCCCCTGCAGCTGTGAGTGGAGCTCTGCTGAGCTGCCTGTGAGCAGCTTGGCTCCGCTGAAGCCCTTCTGTCACTGCAGCCCTGCGCCCCATGGGTCAGCTCTGCTTGTGGGACTGAAAGGGACTGCTTGTTCTTCAGCCCAAGGGGTGAGGTTGTGCCCTTTTGGGCTCTCTGGGGCTCGGTTTCAGTCCTGACACCCTGGGGCACTTGCCACATGATGTTCTTTCCTGTTCTTTCAGGACACAGATAGCTACAGCTGTTGATTTATTTTGTTGTTAAGCACAGGAGGAGCACGAGGGAATACAGACGTCTGTCAGCTTTGCACCAAGTTGCAGAAACACTTTGTGGCAAGTTTGTGTTGCTTCCATATTTCCAGTTGTCCCATTTCCTTTGATTAGAAGACTCCCCTGAGTCTGAAGTTCTTCCCTTTAGGTTTCCAAGGTCTGATTCTTTCTGCAATAGTTCTTATGGATGTTTGGTTTTTTTTCTAAGCAAAAGTCTGCATGGGAATGCTCCATATATGAGGCCCCGTAAGGGCTTGCAAAGCTCCTTCTTTGAATGCAGGGACACTTTCCCCTGTGGTAGGGCAAGGGTGGATATCCAGGGTTTAGCTCACAATAAGCCTCCATTTGGGGTGGGAAGGCACTTGGACCATGTCACACAGGATTTTAGGGGTTCCCTCTGGTAGAAAGGTGGATCCATCTCTAGTGGCTGTTCACAGCCCTGCAATGAGCACATCCTTTGTAATGGCACCTTTTTTCTTCCTCCTCTAATACAAGGGTTGCTTTACTTAACTTGATTTGCGAGTCTATCAACCAAACTCTATTAATACATTTTCCCAGTAAAGACAAACCTAGTCTCTGACAAAAGGTTTGGTTTTTTTCTCATGTAGTTTATTGGTTAGAAGGACAGACTAAGCAGCAAATAAGAGTTCCTGGCCCCAGCATGAGTTGCTCTATTTGCATAGCCCTGTCAGCTGTGTCATTTTTCACACGTCTCATGGACAAAGTGTTACTGGCAAAATGTTTATGTACAGAAGGAGCCAATGTCACGTACCCTCCCCCATCCTGCTCACCCACCTTTCACTAAAAGCTTTGTAGAGAGAGCTGCAGAGCTGGTGGTAGATGCAGTAGAGACCAGAAGGAGTCAAATGCCAAGTTTTGCTGCAGAGATTTTCCTCGTCAGGACTGTCAAAAGTGGAAACACAAACTGAATAAATGGGTCTGGTGATGCTGGACTGTGAGCAGGTTTTAAACCCCCAATCTTCCCAGCACATCAGCATTTAGCCCTCAGTCTCCTGAGCTACACAACATTACACAACCTTCTTAAATAGGCCAATTATTTCTCCATGCAAGAGTGACTCAGAGAGATTTTCCTGTCTGCTGCATATGAAATATATATTTAATTTTCTCCAAGAAAGCCCATTTTTATTTGCAATTCAAGTGAAATCAATATTCCAAAATGGCATTTCAAAAAAATCAAAGTTGTAAAGTAAACAGGGTAATGGGAAGAAAACCACTGTAAATAGATTTTCAAATGTCAGACAGTTGATATATATTTTCAAATATGTAACTTGATTTCACGGTGATAAATATGGGAAACTGATAGCAGGTGAACAAGAACTGTGAAAAGAGAGAAACAATGTGAAGCTGCTTGTGTTTTTCCCCTCAACTATGGCAACCTCCAGGCCTGTGTGGGACACCCCTGGGTGGAAGGGAGAGGACAGGTACTGTTTTTGTAACAGATACATAGAATTACAGGGTAGTTTGGATTGAAAGGCAACCTAAAGGTCATTTTGTCCAAGCTCCCTGCAATGAGCAGGGACATTTTCAGCTAGACCAGGTTGCTCAGAGTCCTGTCCAACCTGACCTTGAATGTTTCCAGGGATGGGGCATCTACCACCTCTCTGGGCAACTTGTGCCAGTGTTTTATCACCCCTACTAAAAAAAAAAACCAAAAAAACAACCCTGAAAAAAGGCAATTTGCACTAAGATCCTCTATTGTTTCAGCAAGCCAGGTCCTGGATTTTTTGTCTCAGCAGAGGAATTCTTAGGGGTTAAAGAAGGAAGAGGGCATTCAGGAAGAGCCATGGGGGTCACTGCAGGAGTCAGTATTGCACTGATGCCCAAGCTGATGGTGCTGGAATTGCCATCTCTTCTTCACCTGTAAATCTCCCAGCTTTACCTGACATTTCACATGCTGAACAAATGACTCCCTCTTGCTTTTCCTAGGAAGGCACAGGGTGATTGAGCTCTGCTGAGCAGTGGCCATGTTCCAAGCAGCAGCGGCTGCATTTTTGTGCTTTCGTATTGGAACAGGACTTGCACAGTTCTGATTGTCACTTGCAGTCACCCACAGCAGAAACCCTTGTGATTAGAAACTTGTGAGGACATCCCTGCAGCTTGCAAAAAAGGTTTGACATCTTTCTGGGGAGAAAAACAACTGGAAGACTGAAGAAGTTGTATGCCCACAGATGTGAAAGTTGACACAAAGAAGGGAAGTGTAGAAATACCACATTACCCCAAAATGGTTTTGAGGTGGTAGAAGAATGGCAAACAATGCTATATATATTTTGTGCTTCCTTAATCACAGTATCCTTCCCTAAAATGTGATCCCAATTTCACAAGGTTATTCTGAGAGTCAAAGCTAGTAGATTTACAGGTCGGAGAGGTGTGAAAGGACCTAAGTCACCTAAAAATCAAGCTTTCTAAATTAATTGCTATTATTTTGATTAGAAAGTTTGGGAACCCTTTAACATGAATGAAAGAAACAAGAAAATAGTTGAACTAATAATCTGTTTGAGGGGAGAATTGAGACATTGATTTCAAATTGGATAAAAAAGGGACAAGACATGGAGGCTGAGAATTAATACAACCAGTATCTCCTGTCCTTGGAGAGCTGGTAAGCAGGGATGGGATATTTGGTGGACGAAGAGACCATTACTTTGGGACTGGAGTTCTCCATCCTCGTGAATTTTTCAGGCTTTTCAGGTCACCACCTCAGCATGCATTTCTGAGAGTGGGGAGTTTCCCCTCTGCGGGTGAGTGATTTGGGGGGTACGTGTGTCCGTGCTGTGATGTCCAGCAATGGGCTGCCACTGGTCACCTCACTGATTTTATCTGGGTGCTCTGGTTTCTGAACAGTGGTGATTTTTTAGTTTGGAAAGGTGCTGTTCACATCACCCTAAAAGCGGGCTTGGGCATTTTCTTTGATGCAGGAAGCAGATGTGGTGCTATCACACTTGGCTGCCAGCAGTCCAAGGTAAGACTCAGACCTCCCAAGCTTTCCGGTTGTTTTGTCTTAATCCAGGAAATTCAGCTGGCATCTTTCTTATTCCTGCTGGTTAGAGAGACTTAGAGCTTTCATTAGATGCTGGATCTTGATCCTGGCTAATGAAAAGCAGAGCAAAATCACACTCACAGTCTGGCAGGGGGTTTGAATACTTGTGCAATAGGAAAGGTCCTCTCAGGTGCAGCTTATGCTGCATGGTTTGTGCAGTGCTCAGCAAAGCCCTGTCAGTGCTGAGGTTTCCTGTTGCTCGTAGAATTCCTTTACTATTACTTTTTTTTTTGTTGGTCTTTTTTTTTGTCTTGCTTTGTAGAATTTGATCTCTGCTTTAAATTACATCTCTGGTAACGTGTGTGCTTTGATTATTGCAATGTGCCTTGCTGGATAGGGATCATTCCCTTCCTCAGTCTCAATTTGCTTCACCTTCGCTTCTAACTTTACTTTCTGGGGAAAGGAAAGGATTGTTTTCCTTTGGGATTGCCAGAGATGATGGTCTTTGATTTCTGAGTCCGTGGCCTGAAATTGTTCTCAAATCCAGCCTGTCATATTGAAATGATTTACGTCTTTCATTGTTTGAATCTCCCCATTAATCCTTGCCAATTCTGTGTGCGAGAATGTTCATTCCTGCATTTACCAGGGCTTTCTGCATCTGACTGGACTGGCAGGTTCACATCTGTCTTTCATAAGGAGGATTTTCCAGACAAGAACTCCCTGGAAAGGGATTAAGCCTGTTGGTCGTTGTTGTTATTGTTGTTGTTCCTGAGTTTGTCGCTGCTGAGAGGATGATAAATGCTGTGCATGAGACCCACCATGAGGAACTCCTGTCCCTGCGAGGGGATGGATGTTGTCGTCTCTTTGCCCGTTATCACCTGTATTACAATTTTTGTTGATGAAAAGCCAGCCTGGGCAACACATCTGGGCAGTGCAGAGAAGCTCTGAGGCTGTGGCCAAGGGCTGCTCAGTGATTCTGAGGCAGTGTCCAGAATGGATAAAGCAGGGAGGGACTGCATGTCAATATTTTCCCCATCTTAAGCGTGCTTGTTTACTGATTCCCTATGGATCAGGCACCTCCTGCTAGCGGTGGATAACATGAGAACTATCACTCTCTGCACTGAACTAGCTGTTCTTTTATTTTTGGGGGGGGGTATGATAAATTTTTTAAAATTGATAAGTGGTAGATAGCTGGAGTTTTTAGTATCTAAATCTCCCCACCTGGCACGGCTGGAGTGTCTAAGCTCAGAACTCCAAGTAGTGGCCATCATTTTGTGGTATCTGCAGGTAAAATTGGGTCTGAGCACCTTGAAGGTGTTTATTGAAAGCCCTCAGATGCAGAGAGGTCCTGTTCTCCCACCATATAGTGCCTCAGACCTGGGATCACCCAGGCAGTGTGGGGCAGAGCGAGGCAGCAGCTTGGCTGGCTTTGGTTTACTCTGACACGGATTTGCCTTGGTGGCCACGGGCAAGTCAATTAAGTTCCATGGTTCAGCTTTTTCACTTGTGAGAGGTAAATGCTGTGCTGGTTTTAAAGCATCGGCGGTGTTTTTGAGAATTAATTAGTTGGTGTTTGAGGTACCATAGTTTTCCACAGAGGTTGTTCACTGAGCTCTTGGTCCCTTTGCTCTGGAGGGTGTTAATTACTGTATGCTCATGGGATGGCCCTAATGAGATGAGAGTAAAGGCATATGGAGGTGAGTGTGTGATTAACAAAACAAGCCTGGGGTAGAACAGATTTCCCCAGGTGAGAAACTGAGTTGCTGTTGGCCTCTGGCTTTCCTTTTGGCATGTATTCCTGAAAAGGCCCCAGTCCAAAGACCATCCCATGATAAATCCCACTGTTCATAGTTCTTGAGGCTCTCAGGGCTGTTCCTTTGCTTTCAGAAGTGCTCAGCCACGTAAGGGCAGGAATGATCTGAAATTCCCTCCTCCTCCTATCTGTGTGGCCAGGTGAGGAAGCGAGGAATATAATTTCATGCACCATAAATACTAATAATTCCAAGTGCTTAGAACTCGAGCATGCACATTACCGTGGTGTGAGCTCTCTCCCCTGGCTGCAGTTGGAGTAATCACACTTAGGACCTGTTTGTCTTGGCAGAGCTGCCCTTAGGAATGAGGTAACTTTGGAAAAGACATTCCTTCACTCATGGCAAATGGCTAAAAATATCTGAACTTCCACAGGCCTGGGGAGGAGAGCAGGAGTCAGGGTAAAGCACAGAGCATGGACCTCTGGAGGTGCAATTTTGAGCTCTGCACGGAGCTGAGCTGGGGCTGCAGGTCCCCAGCACCCTGCCACAACACCTTTGTTGGACCAGGCACTACCACAGAGTGTGTAATGGGGCTCAAAATGTTTCACCCAATTTAGCCACTCAGAGTATGCAAATGACCTCTGTCCTTGCTGAAAACCCTGTTTTGCAGCTCAGTGACTTACATACTGAGTTTACAAGAGTAATACAAGAGCCTCTGCTCTGCCAATAGCTGAGAGAGTATCGTAGACAGTGCTTTGGGACAGAGTGCACAGCACTGTTGTTAACCAAAGATGGGCTGAAGATTAATGTGCTTTTCCCCCTTGAAAATAAAATTAGGCAGCCTTTCTCTTCTATGACAGAAGAGATGCTGGTAAAGGCTTAAAGTTAGGGGTGTTAAACTGTTTGGACATGCAGGAATGGCGTAGTGTGAACTGACCGAAAGCCGATAGTTGCCTTTCTTGTGTGTGTGTGCCTTTGTGTAAAAGAAGCTTTTCAGAATGAAACAAAAAAGACATAATTTCACAGCTTGAAGGAAGGTAATGAAGTGCTGCAGTTATGCCTCTCCCTGAAGATCTGTCCCCAAGCCTGCGGAGGCAAAGCAAAGGGCTTGCTCAGGTAGTTTATTATGCAGTGAGAGTTCCTGCTGCCGCTTTTCCTGTGCAGCTGGAACCCCAGCCCGGGGTGTTTTTGTGTGTGATGCATGCGCTTACTTAGAGACACTTCATGAATCATGTCTGAAAAGTGACTTGTGTGTGTGTGTTTTGCTTAGTTTTGTTTTGGAATTTGGCAATAAACAACCCAACCAAAAGAAAAATCAAGCTTGGGATTGGCTCAGTCACCAGCTCTGGGGGAAGGGGGATTCTGGAGATCACTGTATGTATAAGTGTGCAGTAGTTGGAATGGGTGTATCGGCTACTTTTTTGGCAAGGCTGACGTTGCTTGATTATTAAGAATGATTCTGTATTATTTATGTCACCCATCTGAGGTTGCTCTATCTTTGCAGATGTGCCCTAAAGCAGAGAAGCAGAGCACAGGCAGTGCAGCCAGACTGCTTAAGTTTTATTGGAAAGCACTGCTTTCATTGTAAGAACAGCTTTTTACAGCCAGGCAGCTCCATCTGTCCTTGTTTTCCTTCCAGGAGTGCAAGGGGCTGGGGGGGACAAGAAGCAGAGAAATGCAACTTTGATTGAAACTCTGGGGGACCATGAAAAACAGCAGAAAGGAAAACAAGAAAACCATAAAAACACTGCAGTGGGGGCCAGTGAAAGCACAACACAGTCCTGAGAGCATGACGGGACTGGAGGAGCTGTAGTTCCTCTTTCCTCAGGATGCTTTTGTATTCTTGCTCTGAAAACTCCTCCAGCTACTAACCTTCACTAAGGAGGCTGGAGAGAACATGGATGTGGTTTAACTCGTTTCCTCTTGTAGTGCTTGCGATGGGAAAGGCTGTGCCTGTCTGTGAGAGCAATGTATGGGTCCCACTCACTGTCCCTGAAAAGCTTTATGTCAGCCCTCAGTACCCCACAGAGGGGCTGAATGCAGGACTGAGGCCAGGAGAGGTGTAAATCCTGACCTGCATGAGCTCTTAGGTATTTGTGTGCATCAGCCAGGAATCAGGACCACACACCCGTTCTCCCAGTCCCATCTTGAAGGCTGCAGGAGCTGAATTCCACACTGCCAGCAATTTTTCTGCCTCCCTGACTGAGGCCCACTGGAGGCACCCAGTAGGTGTCTGCCTTGTGTGGCTGATGGCTGAAACAAGGAACAGTTCATCATCTTCTTTGTCTAGATGGGGTGACTGGGATGGCCAGGCTCTCCTTATGGATGCTCCTGAGAGACCAGCAGCACTATGGACCGTCATGGTTGCTGTCAGGGACACAGCCCTTCCTCACCGGGGTTGCCAAAATCAAATCCACCCATGCGGTGATGAAGCTTCACAGCAGGGCTCTGCCGTGTGTGTTTCGGGCTCAGGGCTGTGCAGGGCTGAGCTTCCCCAGGAGAAGGAGGCAAATCCTTCAGCGAGGCTCTCTGGTCCCTTCAGGATGTGGAAATTATCAAGCCTTCCTGAGGCTGAGCTGAGGTTTGGAAGTGCAGCTCTTGTCCCCTGAGCTCCACTGACAATGTTGCAGAAGGTGGCTTTTGTGTGCACTTGTTTGGTGGAGAGTGGCTGTGACTGCTGGGCTTTGCTCTGAAGCCGGGGCTGTTGCTGTGACAAGATCCTGCTGGAGGAGAGGAGTCCTTCAGGAGTGCTTATCTGAGCCAGTTCCCAGGCATGTGCAGAGGATGCCAGCCCTAGATGTCAAAGTAAGCCTAGGTGTGAAGGAATTTAGTGAGGTGCCTGGGCAGGAAAACAGTATTTCTTTTTGTGACTCATTTTGTTAGTGTTAAGCACTTACCTTCTCTCTGAAGTGAAATTCGCGTGCCTGATTGCTGTGTCATGAATCCTACCTCCAGTGGTACTCCCAGGGTGAGAAATAAAATAAAGGCAAAGAAAAAGCAGGCAGAACCCAACCTTATGACTTTGTCTTCGCTAGGGATGATGTGGTAACACCAACAAAATCCTTCATGCCAGTGGGCACAGCCCTGGAGCTCTCCTCTGTCTGTAGTGGTGTCTGCAGAGAAAGGCCACCTTGTCTGCTTCCCTTCTTTTTCTCCTTGCTTTGCCAGGATGATGCATTTATTTGGGTTAGGTGTCAAGCAACATCCTCTGCTAGAGCAACACCGCTGGCTGCCAGAATCAGGTCACTGCTGGTCACTCGCTGAACGCTTGGTTATTTTGGGCTTTGGCTCTCTGCAACACTTAGGTGATGATTTTAGAAACGCTGCATTGTGGAAGCTCCCATCCAAATCACACTTTGGGGAGAGCTCCTGGTCAGCTGGGAGCATGAGGCCTCAGTGATGTATTACAGACCTTAGCACTGCCACCTAAAACTGAGGTGACCAAAACTCAGTTGTGACATCCGGGTAAGGGGATTTGATGTTCGAGCAAACAACTGTGATTGAATTAGTCTGGATTAAGTCTGGCAGGCTCTGGAGATCTGGGGAAAGTAACTGGGAGAACAAGAATGATTTGTAATAGTACTGTGTCTATGACCAGCAGGCAATTTAAAGCTGCTGATTGCAGGTGGGCTTTGTCAGCATCTTCTGGTTCATGTGGAGAGGAAACTGCTCACTCCTGAGTCATGCAACTGTGAGCTCCTCTTGGGAGCTCATTAGTTACCAAGCAGGGTGGACACTGACCATTCCTGACAGACATTCAGTTGGGGACTCTTCTGGCATTGCACTTCCATGCTTTCCTTTCCATTTAAAGTGTTTTCCTAGTGACTAACCAAGGTTTTCCTGATGTAACTTTTCTTAGCCCACGACTTGTCACGTGTCCAAATGAGCACAGAAAACAGATTATTTCTGCTGTCTAGCAACCTCTGTATTTTTGAAGCCTGTTTTCATGTCTCCCAGGTTCCTCCTCAGTGTCCTGCTGTTATAGTGACAGTATCAGTGCTGCCTAAAATTTGTGATTGTTCTTTCTCTTTCCTCTGGAATCTCTCATGGAGCTCCATGTTTCACTTGCATTCCAGAGCACCAGACCACGTACAGGACTCTAACTGAGATCTTACTACTGCTGAGCAAAAGGAAAGGGTTTAGATCTTCTGGTCTGGGGTTCATCAGACACTTGACATCACTGGTCGGTGTTCATCATTCTGATCTGCAGGACTGCTATGCGGAAAGCTGATTTTAATCCTGTATCTGCCTCGTGGAATGTTCCTGGCTGATTTTGGTATCTTGGACTTGCCTGTATCTCCAGTCTCAAGATCACGTTTGAATTCTCTCCCTCTCATTTTGCTGGAGTCCTTCCTGGCGTGGTATCATCTGCAAATGTATTAAACATTATCTATATTCCAGCATCCTGGTCATCATCCAGGTACTCTGTGTTCAGGAAAATGAAAATATTTTCATTAGAGCTGGATCTAGGACTGACCTCTGCAAAACCCCACTTGATGTATCCTTTCACTGTGAAAAATGAATCCTTGATAACTACACACTAAACACTTTTCCAGCTAGTTTGATTCCTGCCTTAAGAGCACACTGTGCTTCTGTAGTTTGATTATGAGAAGGTCCTGAGAGACACTGTTCTTTCCAGGACACTGCTGATGTGGAGCCTCTGAATAGGGAAGGTTCAGATTAGCAGTAGATTAATTCTCTGGTGAAGGCAGACCATAAATGAAATGCTAGAGCACACAGTGGCCACACTGAAGGCTACTTCTCATTTTTTTCCCTTCATTTACTGAGCAGCAGCACAGCTCTCAAGACCACACAGCATTTGATGCTACAAGGCAAACAGTGCATCTTTCAGAACATTTCACTGACTTTCCTACTAGAGGCATATGAATTTTTCCCTCTCCAAAACACCTTTCCCAAGACAGGGAAATACTGTCTAGAATGAGTGTTGGTGTTCCCACACCTTTCTGAAGAGCTGCACGGTTGGAAGTCAGCAGCCAGCCTTTGCCTGGAAAATAGATTTTACTTGCAGAATTGGCAAGTCCTGGTTTGTGAAGACATTTTTCTAGATTAAAACATAGGAATCAGATACTTACCAACAATAATAAATGAGATCCAGCCAGGAAGAATATATGAGTGCCACCCTGGAGTACTGCATCCAGGTCTGGGGTCCTCAGCACAAGAAGGAGGTGGACCTATTGGAGTGGGTCCAGAGAAGGGACACAAAGGTGATCTGAGCAGCACCTTCCCTATGAAGACAGGCTGAGAGGTGGAGTTGTTCAGCCTGGAGATGAGAAGGCTTTGGGGAAAACTCATTGCATTCTTCCAGTACCTTAAGGGGGTTTATAAAAAGGAGGGAGAGGGACTTTTTATACTGGCAGACAGTGACAGGACAAGGGATAATGGTTTTAAACTAAAAGAAGGCAGGTTTAGATTAGATGTCAGGAAGAAATTCTGTACTCATAACATGGTGGGACACTGGGACAGGATGCCCAGAGAGGCTATGGATGCCTCATCCCTGGAATTGTTCAGGGCCAGGTTGGATGGGGTACTGAGTGACCTGGTCTAGTGAATGGCATCTTTGCCCATGGCAGGGGATTGGAATGAGATGATCTTTAAGGTCCCTTCCAACCCAGACCATTCTATGATTCTGCAGTTCTAAGACACTGCATATAAACAGGTGCTCAGTAGGAATTTGCCGCTGGGATTTTTTTATAGTGCAACTGCATTAGCTGGGAGATGGGTAAAAATTAATGTTCTTTCTACGTTGTTTGCATCACATATTCTGCCTTTAGCTCACCTCTGATCAAACTATTTATATCAAACATACAGACACAGGCTTTTTGCCCATGTTTCTGACTGCTCTCCCTGGCTGCATCCATACCAGCAAACTGCACAGGTCCAAGGCGTGGGCTCAAGCATCATCCAAATGGTTTAATTGTTTCTGTGCTCTTTGCCCTGGCTTTGCCCCCTGCTCATAAACCTCATCCACACGTGGTTTGGGAGCCAGCATGGCTCTTCCCAGTGAGCAGTAAGAATGAAGCCATACCATGTGGGAGGGTGCAAGGGAGAAAGTTTAGCCATATGGACACAATATGTGCTGTGCCTGTTGCCCTGAGGGTCAGAGAATGAGCCTTGACCTGTCTTATTTATAAGCAGAGACACAGTGGCTGCAGAACCCTTGCATTGTAAGAAAAGGTACAGAATACTTCAGTACACATTTTCATTTATTTGCAAGGTCTCCTTCCCCTTGTGCTTCCGCCAGGTTTGTTTTTAAGTCCAGATGTTAATACTTGCACATAGGTGAGTTTAATGACTATTCACATGTGCCTGAATTTGTTTGGACAAAGGGTCTTTTGTGATTGAGGCTTAGCACTTTGTGAGCCATGGGTTAGTCTTCAAAATAGTTTTTTTCATTAATACCTAATTTATGGTGTGGAGGAGGAGAAAGGCAAGTTTGTTGTTTAGATTTTTGACTCATTAACTTTATTCTGTGAGCAGCCGAGTGTTTGAGGATACTTACACATGTGCTTCATGACATGACTTGAACTAAGTACAAACTCTTGAACACAAAAGCAGGACAAACCTGGCTGATTGCTCCTGCCAACTGCTTGCTAAATTGGCTCATTCAATTCATTGAAATGGCAGAAAATTAAAAAGTCAAAAAAGTGACTGCTTGGGTTTGCAAGTAAAACCAGCTTGCTTTTGACTGGGCAGGGGAAGAGATCAAGTGTGGGCGTGGGGATATCTAGAAATAGGGAAATAAAAGGGATTCAGGGTCAGAAGGAGAGAAAAGGAGGACAGAGGTGAGGGAAACTAAAACCTCCCCTTTTTTCAACAGTAGACTCTTAATTGGCTTAACTGTTTCAGTGAACACCTACTTTTCTAGGTGATGGAGAAGGGTAGATGACTTCAAAGAATAGGCCAGTCCAAGAATCAACAGCACCTATTGCAGGATGGGCTGGATTGCCTTGGGAAGGTGAATGGTCTCCACCTGTAAGTGACATAGGGGATTCCATTCTAGTTTAAACTTATCTTTTGAATTTTAGACTGACATTGGGTGAAGCCTGATACTAGACCAGAACACATGGAATTATCAACATTAAAACGTCAAGACAAAGATGAAGCAAGACATTTCTGTACGCTTAGTCTCAACCCAGGTTTCTATCCCTTCTGTTGGTGGAGCTGATATTCAGTACATTGAATGATGCAAATACCGATTAGCAGAAACATTTCTTGCTGCTAAAACCCATTGGTCACCACATACTCCCACACCAAACATGTTGGATATTGTGCCTGGTTTGACACCAAAATGAGCAATGCAGCTGATGGGCTTGAGGAAGGGGGTCTCACCCAGAGGGACCTTGGCAGGTCTCCATCAAGTTCAACAAGGCCAAGAGCCAGGTCCTGCACCTGGGCAATTTCCAGTACCAGTACTGACTGGAGGAGGAAGGGATTGAGAGCAGCCCTGTGGAGAAGGACTTGGAGATGAAAATTGAATGTGAGCTAGCAATGTGAACTTGCAGCCTGAAAAACAGAGAGAGAGAGTTTGTGCCAAGACCTGTGGACAGGACAACGGGAAATGGTTTTAAACTGAAAGAGGGATTAGGTATAAGGGATTAGGTATAAGGAAAAAGAAATTAGGGAGGTGATACACTGGAACTGGTTGCCCAGAGAAGATGTGGATGCCCCATCACTGGAAGTGTTCAAGGTGAGGTTGAATGGAACTTTGAGCAACCCCCCATGTCAGGGGGGTTGGATTTGGGTGATCTTTAAGGTCCCTTCCAACCCAAAGCATTACGTGATTCTATGATTTGGACTGCTGTTAACATACCTTGGGAGGTTTTCAGTTTGTTTTATACGTCAGATTTCTTTGCAGCTCCATAGATTTCACAGAATCACAGAATGGATCAGGTTGGAAGGGACCTCAGTGGGTCATCTGCTCAAGCAGAATTACCCAAGCACAGGGCACAAGATTGTGTCCAGACAGGTCTGGAATATCTCCAATAAGGGAGACTCCACACACTCTCTGGGCAGCCTGTTCCAGTGCTCGGTCACTGCACAGGACAGAAGTTCTTCATATCCATGTGGAACTTCCTGGGCATCAGTTTCTGCCCGTTGCCTCTTGTTCTGTTGCTTGGACGTCAGGCTTGTTGTTCTGAAGTGTCTGTGTTTGGTCAGGAAGATGGTCTGGGAAAGCATTCAGAGCCAAAATGTGAAAGGGAGAATAACTCACCCTGAGCTATAAAGGATACCTCAGTGGGAAACATTGCATCAGAAGAATGTTTTCTGTTTGGAGTTCGGGTGCATTAACGGTAACCTCGGTCACTGGCCTGCTGTTTGCAGGCTGTCATTTGTTGTGCTGGAGCTGTCAGCATTGTCTGTCAGTTCTTGCCTTGTGAGGCCATTTCAGGTCTCCAGACTAGGGATGAAACTGCTTTTCTTCTGGCTTTGTGTAATAATGGTCCTGAAATGGACCTAGGTGCCAGCACCTGCTCTGTCACACCAGCACCTTTAATGAGGCATTTGAGCTACTATGGGGATTACATCATGGAACAGGGTAGAAGTGCATTGGGATATTTTTTTTTCCAGATGATACTTCTGAAAGTTCACAGGCAAGTCTCTCTTAAGTCCTCACTTTGATCATTGCCTATTAAAAAACTTTCTGAAATGTCCTTAGCTGCTCCAACAGGAACTGGTCCACCCTCAAGATTTACCAGCTCCATGATGTTGATTAAGGGTTGATTTTTTCACACTTCTGATTGATTGGCAATTATGCGGTCTGCTTGTTACAGGTTTCCAGCATAGAATCAGTGATTATTTTTCTCTGTTAACGATGTTATGAGCCAAGCTCTGAGCCTCTGGCAATTCTCTGAATTGCTCATCATCATCTTGAATTTAGATTTCATGCTAATTAGGATGTCTGAGTTGGACAGTGAGAATGGGCATGCTGATCTCACCCTCCGCCACTTAAGTTGTTATTTCCCAAGCCATCTGCATGCTGTGAAAGCGGACTGGGAAGCTCCTCAGGTTTTTAAAGGTGAAGAGGACAAAAAAAAGTTTTCCTTAACAAGCCATTTCCGAGTGCTTTGCAAACCACATCTCGACTGTCAGCAGGACATAGAGGAGAGTCTGGTCATATAAAGCCATAAGCAGGAATTAAACAGACTGTGTTTTGTAGATGCACATTGCTGAAAGTTGCTCCCCACTTGCTTTTGGGAAGACTCAAACCCTCCCCAGAGCTATGTGGGGTGGTTTGCCCCTTCTCTCATTGCTGGTTCTCAGTGCTCTCAGAAAATGAAACGAGCCAAAGTGGGGCAGTAGTCACAACCAGATGTTGGGCTGCCTCGTGTGCCAGGAAGTGGCAGGTGATAAATCCCAGGCAGCCTGTGCTGGGGGGGGGTGGGGTGACACCCCACACACATGTGATTGCCATTAACCATTGGCTTTGTGAGAGGGAAGGGAAACAACAGGACAGAGAACAAAGAGGGGTTTGGGTCCAAGGGGCCACGGGATGACTTTCAGAGGTGGCAGGGTGAGACACAGACTTTACATGTTGTCTCCATGGGACAGATGCCAGTGCAGGAGGGTTTTAAGTAGCCTTCAGGAGTCAGGAATGTGAGAAATGAGCATCAACATGAAATAAACACATGCAAAATGCATTTATTTCAATTAGAGGGTCTTATTACCTCATCTTAGAGAGAGGACTATGCATTAGAGTCTGTTGCCTACTTTAAATACTATGCCTGGTCAGGTGGACCTTCCTGCCCTTTTGCTCATTTATTTTTCATTCCCCAAGCATGTGATCCACAGTGTTGAGAACAGAAACATACCCCGAGCCAAACCAGGTAAAATAAACCCTGATTCTTGCAAGTGGCTGCAGGCAGAATTCCATCACAAACAGGCAATGAAATAGGATCGTAGGATCACTTACCATATGGTAATTCAGGTTGGGAGGGAGCCCTGAAGGGCTCTGGTCCTACCTCCTGCTCAAAGCTGGATCAGCCACAGGGCAGACTGGGTTGCACAGGGATTTGCAGCAGGTAGCATATAGGACGTTGGGAAACAGGACAAATGCTGAGATCGTTATGTAGCCTTTCTCTCTGCATACTGAAAATCTCAGCCTTTAGTTTTGGTTTGAAATTAGATGTTTGTGTTCGAACCACAATTAAAGAGCTTTGAACTAAAACCTCTTACCCTGCAGTCATCTTCAGCTACCACTGTACACATGGACATGGATACAGGACCAACTGGTGCAAAATGCCCTAAATTGTCTGTCTGGGAGGTCTGGGGTGGGAAAAGAGAGAGGATTAAAAGCTAAGGCGGGGTCATCCCTAAGTGTACTGGGAGAAAGATGGTTCCTGGAGGGCTGGCCCAAAGCAAGGCAGAGAGTATAAGAAGTGTTGTCTAATTTGGGGCATTCCTCAGAGACAGCAGGGTGGAACAGCAAGAGGGACACCAGTTAGAGGGAACAGGAGAAGGAAGAGTGTTGGCTGCATGAGTATGTGGGGAAGAGCTGGGAAGGGACCAGACAATTCTGTCAGAAAAGAAAGGAATCTGATGGTGCTGAGATCACAGGAAACACTACCTCTGTGTGCACATAAATAATAATAGTAATGCAGGAGCTGATAGTATGGGAGTATAGTTCATGTTTGGAAAAACATGAGGTTAAGTGATGTTAGAAGCAGAGTTGAAGATGCATGCTTTAGCATAATGGGAAACTCATTATGCATACATTTAAATATCTTCTGCAGTACATTCAGTGCTTTATAAAGGTCATGGGCTCATTTGTGGAGTTTAAAAGCCAGAAGAGACTGTGGGATCGTCCAACACGATGTAATACATTTAAATCATAATTATATCTTATCCATGTACCTTTATACTAAGCTCAGTACAATAAACACATCCCATCTTGGGGTTTAGACCTTGTCTGGAGAACCCATAAGAAGGACGAGACACCTGTGGCAGTGATGGTAAAGATTAGTGATCCCGACTGTTAAAGCCCTGCAGTGTTTCTGTAATTTGGGAAGTGTGCTATGACTCCTGCTAGACTGAATTGTTCACTGGAAGCTGGCAGTTTCCTTCTCTTCATACATCAAGGCATCTTTCACAACCTCCACGTTGATACAGTAAACATCACTGTCTTTCCATTTTCCAGCATAAAGCATTTTTTCAGGTCTTGAATCATATGACAAACTCATCTCTGTGTCTTCATTAATCTTTTTTTTCAAGTTAAAGCAGATGGACTGCAAGAATCATAAAATGATTAAAATTGGAAAAGACCTCTGAGATCTGTTAACCCAGCACCGCTGTGTTCACCACTAAACCATATCCCTCAGTGCCACATCCACACCTTTTTTAACACTTTCAGGAATGGTGATTTCACCATCTCCATGGGTAGCCTGTTCCAATGTCTGACCACCCTCTCAGTGAAGCAAAACTCCATCCTTTAGATAGGATTTGACTCTACTGCTGCCCTGCTGCCCTGCTGAATGAAGGTTTGCTGCCATAGCTGTGTGGGCACGAGCAGACTGAGGTCGTCAACCCAAGCACGCCCTGTGGCTAATGACCAGCAACAGATTTTCTATTTGGATGTTTCATATCTGAACAATTCAAGATTTATTGCTTCCCCTGAGGTTCTTTTAGGATCAGATTTTTTCATCAAGTTGTTTGTCTAACTCCATCCTCATATGCAACTTCCTATCCTGCCACAAAATCAACTCTGTAGTGTTTATATTTATTTAGAGGCATTCTGTTCCCTGTTTTTTTGGTTTTGTTTTGCCTTTTTTTTTCCCTTGGTTTATTAGCATTAACTTTACATTTATTACAATACAGGGTCTGATAAATTCTAATATTGCAGTCTTCCAGATTGGCATAAACTCTCTGGTATTCTGTGGATATGCTGGAATTATGCTTGCCTCTCCTGTGTGAGTTATTTGAATTTGAAACCATGGCAGTGCAGGGCATGTTGCTAAAGCATAAAATTACAACAAGCAGGGAATTTATGTGTGTGCTAATGTCAAAAAGAATGAATTAAAATGCTGAGTGATTGCTCAGTGAAGCAGATGGACGATAAGGAATGCACATACAAACTCAGAAGGCCTTTTTAGAAAATCTTAAATGTTACCATTCGGACAATTATTAATGGTTCTGTCTGAAGGAAATTTACATGTACAGTAAATTTGATATGCAGAATCCTTTCAACTTGTATACATTGTTAGCATTTGCCTTGCATGTAAGTGTGTCAGGCAAGTAATGATCATTTTGTCTCAAGCTCCTGTAGAAAAAATAAGAAACTTTGGAGAGCTTTGAAAAATGCCATTAATCATCTCTGCTTCCCTCCCAAGGAAGAATGGTTTTGAGATTAGGGCTTTGGAGGGGCGCTTGGAGGATCTGGTTTGTGTTTCCCAGATCTGTCACGAACATTCATACATCTTCAGGTTGTAATTCAAAATAGTTTATCTAGAAGCTCAGTAGAGGCAGAAATAACCCCATTTTCAAATGCAATAATTTGGTTAGGTATTAAGCCCTCCGTAAACTCCTTTGCAGCTATGGGAGTTCTTGAAAAGACTAAACACGTGTCTCTCTGTACCAAGTTCCTACCTTAAAAATAGGAATAATATATTTCTTTGACCTTTTTACTTTCCTCTTCCCTTGATTTTCTGTGTTGATTATAAACATTTTTTAGCAGGAGCCCTCTTAAACTATGTTTATGTGGTTCCAGAGAGGACTTCAGCCTTGTTTTTGCCTTTGGGTACAATTGTAAAATGAATCCTAATTTGTAGTCATTTAGCCTAAAATTAGAACTCTGGGAAGAGAGTAGGTTAGCAGTTTTCAGACACATAAAAGGCTGTGGCAGAGATGTAGAGGATTGCCAATTGATCACCTTGCATGAGAGGCTAAAAGCACAAATTGTAGCAAAGGAATTTCAAGCTCTATATTCAGAAAAATGTTATAGAAGTGAAAAGAGAGATGTTCTGGAAAAGTCTGAATGTTTATTGTGGGGTCTGCATCATTGAGGGTCTTTAAAAGCAAGCTAGATGGGATCCTGCTATGGGTCTAGAAGGGTAGACTGGATGACCCAGCAAAGCCATTTCCAGCCCTGTTTCTCTGTGACACTCAACTCTAATTTGCAGTTTTCTCAGGCTGAACTAGTGACTTGCCTAAACCCACGTAGTGTGTAGTTCAGAGGGCCAGGGTTTGCTGTGCTTCTCCTCTGACTGTTTGCCAGTCGAACTCTCCATGGACTTCTCCTCAGCAGTGCCAAAGCTAATTCTGCTCTTTCACTTTGGGATGTTTTTTCCTGAAGCACAAAACTCTACCTTGAAATATGAGTTTTCCAACTGTGAAGGCGGACGTTTGTTTTCACACAGAACTTGAGGCAGGACAGAAGAAGGTGTTTGGTTTTTGGTGATGCTGCCCACATGTGATTTTTGGCTGGGTATGCAGAGTGTGGAGTGGAAAGCCTTATGTTCCAGCTGGCTTCACTCTACAGCACAGGAGTCCCTGCCAGATTTCTCAGGACAATTTAAATCAGCTCAGACTCCGGCTTGCTCTCTCTTGTGCAAATGGGAAGGTATGAGCATCTGTGCTGGAGGTCTTATTCCTTATCAAAACTCGTTGAGTTAGGTGTTACTGGATGGTGATGAATGGGCATTGCTCAGAGCCCAGGGACTGCACTTGTCCTGTGAAATAAAGTGTAGCAAAGCTTCTCTTGTCCTAGGGATGAGTGGCACAGCAGGATGTGCATCTAGCCAGATGTTTTTCCTTCAAAACAGGGTGGTCACACGTATCCCAACTACCCGAGGGCAACGATCCAGTCTACGCCAGCTGTGAGTGGGGAGAGCGCTAGCTGGCATGGGCCAAGTTGCTGTTGAGCACTGTTTGAACATTTAAAGAGTACAAATGATCATTTGCTAGTGCTTGAACCAATGCCCTGGGCCCCCTCAGTTTGCAAGGAGGACCTACAGCAGCAGTGCCAGCACACCAGGGAGCTCGGTGCTGGGAGGACCATGCAGCTGAGCTCTGTAGGATGTGCTGGAGTTCCATCCTGGCAGAACAGCATGTCACTCAGCTGAAGCCTGTACTCTTGCAGCAATTAGTGACTCACACCAGAAACCCAGTGTTTTAACCTTCTTCTAAGCTCATGACAGAAGCTCCGTGCTGTGCTCCTGGTGCTTTGGCTGGGTATCGAGACACTCAGCTGGGAGCACCCAGACAGGCGGGGTGCCAGCTCTAACCCCATCTTCTGTGGTTGCTCTGGGAGCTGACAGTGCTTGTGGTGTGAGCCAGTGCACCTCAGACCTGGTGGCTGGGGGGAACATGCCCGTAGACCCAGTGTACCATGTATTTGGGAAATGTTTTGGTTGGGTTCATTTTTGAGGAGAAAGAGTTGGTAATTATCAGCTATGGACTGAGGCTGTCTAAAGACTTTAAAAGGAAATGTTTTCTTCTTGACAAAGGATACCTTCAATCAGATTTGATGGTAGTGCATGTATGGCACTGGAATATTCTATTCTAATATGCAAATCAAATTTACTTTGGTTTTTTTTGGGTCACTGGCTTGTGTCCTTTGCTACACTCTTCAGGTCTGTTGCAGGCAGACACACAGGACCAGTCTCTAAAGAGTTTATGACGTTCGGCATTTGGCTCACAAACGGGGACTAGGGAAGGCTGTGGAGCTGACAGCCCTGTAGCCTGGGGTGGATATGCACTGGTTGTCAGCAGAAATCACACAGCCCCAGCCATGTCAGCTTCACACATCACCTCCCTGTCACAGGCTAGCTTTGGAAGGACCACATCTGGATACGAGGCCCGTGCCATCCAAGGGTAGAGGGGACATTCGTTATGTTTTTGGCATTCAAACCATGACAGCCAGCAGTTCTTCCTGTTAGAGTTGTTGGTAGTTGTGACTTTTCCTGCTGACTGCTGGAACAAGGGTAGCAAATTCATTTCACTTAATTCATCACTCAGACATAATCTTTTGCCTTTTTGGCATTTTTTGACTGGCATCTGTGTAGGGCTTGAATCCTAATCTGTTGATACCTGACTGGTTGTGTCCACCTGGGGAAAAGAGCAGTTTGTTTATCCAAACATTCCTCCAAAGAGGCCAGGACATGGTCTGGTTCATGCTGGCCTGGCAGTCAGAAACCTCAGCAAACTCTGTTCAAATTCCACAGCGGTCACTTCCACCCTATGGATGTAGAAGGGCTCAACTGTTTTGAATTTTCCCTATATTTGTAAAAATAAAATGATTCCTAATCAAATAATTAAAAGTGCTTTGTTTGATTAAGGCCCACATTTACCAGCAGGGTTTTTACAGCTCTTTGCTGCCATTAGTGCTAAAGCTGGAGCACAGAACAAAGGAGATAGAAGGCTGGGTCAGGACTAATGGCACAGCCAGCTTTTAATCCGTCTCCTGACATGGTGGCTCGTGTCCATCTGTGTTATGTGCCAACAGTAGCAAAAGCCAGTGTAAGACATCCTATTGAGCTCTTTGCAAAGGTGTCTTGGGGCAAGACTTCCATTAATAATCATTTCTAGGAGGAATTGGAGGCAGGCCTGGGAGCACAGCCATGGTAAGCTGTACCTGTACTTAGATTAGGTGGAAGGTGTCTGTCTCAGGAGAGCTGCAGTGCTTGTAATCTCTGTTGTGGAAATGGGAAGATGCAGTTTGTCGTGTCTGTGGGTGACCATCTTGCCAGAGCTGTATCTCTGCTCCACATGCTCAGTGCTGACATGGACTTATTTCTCTAGGGCTGTTTCCTCTGTTGTTTTTTGCTGAGAGTACAGTTAGGGTCTTCCATGCTGAAAAACACCTGATAAATACCAGCAGAAGTACAAGAAAGTAAATAAATGCAAAACATGCCTGTAAGAAATCAAAGCATCATAGAATCATAGAGAGGTTTGGATTGGAAGGGACCTTGAAGATCAACTCATTCCAACCCCCTGCCACAGGCAGGAACACCTTCCACTGGACCAGGCTGCTCCAAGCCGCATCCAGCCTGGCCTTGAACACTTGCACGGATAGGGTGTCAACAACTTCTCAGGGCAACCTGTTCCAGGGCTTCATTACCCTCACAGTCAAGAATTTCTTCCTAATATCCAATGTAAATCTACCCTCTTTAGGCAAGGCACTCTTCTTTAAAGGCCTGAGTGAGCTCCATCAGAAAATGGACTTTTGTTTTCACTCAGTCAAACTGAGAGGGAAAAGGATTTTTAATAACTGACTATAACATCACATTTTTTGCAAAAATGCAGTCATGATTAATTGTGCCCAAGTGTGGCTCTGAAGCCTTGTCTAGATGGGGATGTTTGCAGGCTGAGAGTATGAGCATAGGAAGTTGTCTTTTATCTCTACAGTTGGTTCTAGCACAGGAAAAAAGCACTGATGGGAAGCAATCTTTGCTCATTAAATCAAATGATTGGTACAAGCATGGCTTAAGAATAAGCTCCACCATAGCTTTACAGAGTAGTTGTAGGGGTATTTAAAAGAGGAATCTTAGGAACCCAAGAACATGGGGGAGGTTTAGCTGTGCATCTATCATCTATTTTAGTTCTCTGTTATTTGCATCATTTAACTGAAATATGGAAAGATTAAAAGTCAAAGACTTCCCTTTGACATAAAAGGGAACAACATTTATGGCTTGAATTTGACCCAGGAGACTGTTTTATCCCACCAGCTCTCCCTTAAAACCTGCTGGAGTCCTTGATGGAGGAGGTGCCCAGTATGGAATCCTTTCGCAATCACACGAGCCTGCTGGACTCCCTGACACAGCCTTTGTGTTCCTTGTGTTTAACAGGACAAGAGGACATTAGGGAAAGATGTGGTAATGCATTTCCTTCCTGTTTCTAGGCAGTAGCAGCTCTACGCTGCCCTAATAAAGTAGTTTGATAAAAGTAGTTTGATAAGAGTGTTCAGCTCGGGCTGGCTGAGTTCAGTCCCTTCATTCTTGGAGGAGGCTGAGAGCTGCTCTCCGTGGAGCTCTGACAAGTTGAAGGGATGTGTCCTGCTCCACGAGGGCAGATGGTGCAGCACAGATGGGCTGTTGGAGCAGGTATCTCTGTATAAATCAGTATTTTTGCCACAGACATGGCTGGAACGTGTGCAGGGACAGTTCAGGGGAGTCCAGGCAAATTTTTTCAGTCATCTTCTTTGCCTGTGGAGCATTTCAGCATTCAGTGTTTTTAAAGGGCTGTCCATTCAGATAACACACAGCTGATAACATCTCTGAGCTGAATATGTGTCACGGCCCTGTGTCTGGGTGCAGTCCCACAGGGCTATTCCAGCTTTCTTTGCTGTGGGCAGGCAGCAAATTCAACTCTTTGCTTGGCCTGACAATCTCCAGGTCGTCACTGGGTCCCGTGTCTGTTGTGCTGCCACGGACCTGTGATGTGATGTCCCACGTGCTCTGAGCCCTGAGGAGCAGCAGTGACCTCCCAAGCTCAGACAGCTGCTGAGTCTTTGTGTTTGACCTCTGGACTTCACTGAGCACATCTGTACTGATCAACAAAATAATGCCAAAGCCCAGATCTTGACACCTTGGCCAGGTTGGTGGTGCCCTGGGCAACCTGATCTAATGGATGGCATCCCTGCCATGGCAAGGGGCTTGAAACTAGATGGTCTTTAAGGTTTGTTTCAGCCCAAGCCATTCTGTGATTCCATAATTCTGTGATCCTGTGACACTGGAAATCCAGGGACCATCCTGCTAAGTTGCAGAAATGACATTTTGTGTTGCATGGTCTGGACATGGCTTAGAAGTCAGCAGGGACCGCATGCTGTTCCCAGCAGGCATTTTGGATGGAGTCTCCTTGTTTTGAGTGTGAAGAGAGTTTGACGACACAAAGGTCACACTGTACCAGGTGAATGGTGTGTTTAATTTTCTTGCATCACAGCAAACACAGTTTACTTCTTCCAGAACATGTAAGAGTGCAGGTTAATGCTCTTTGTGTCATTGTAAACAGTTCCAAGGATCAGATGATCTTTATTTTATCTATCACAAAATCTTCACAGGTCTAAACAGAACACCGAAAGGGCCACACACATTTCCCTTCTCAGTTTCCTCATTGTTCAGGGCGATGAAGCTGGTGAAGAGTCTAGAAAACATCTTATGAGGAGTGGCTGAGGGAGCTGGGGTGTTTCATCTGAAGGCTCAGGGTGGACCTCATTGCTCTACACAATTCCCTGAAAGGAGGTTGCAGCCAGGTGAGGGCCAGTCTTTTCTGCCAGGTCTCAAGTAAAAGGACGAAAAGAAATGGCCTTCAGTTGCACCAGGTGAGGTTCAGATTAGATATTAGAAAAAAAAAATTCACTGAAAGAGTGGTTGGATATTGGAATAAGTTGCCCAGGGAGGTGGTGGAATCACTCTCTGGAAGTGTTCAGGAGGTGTGTGGATGTGGATATGTTTTAGGGATGATTATGGTGGGGCTGGGTTGATGGTTGGACTAGTTGATCTTGAAAGTCCCTTCCAATCTTGATGCTTCCGTGATTGTGTGATGATTTCAGGCACCCTTTGCTTGAAGGTCAGGCACTCTTTGCTTGATGGAAGTAGAGTCATCCCTCCTATGTGCGGGTTCCTTTTCAGATCACAGCATCCCTCTTCCTCCTCAGCCAGGTGCTTGTTACCTGCAGGTAGCTGTAGATGGATATTTAGTCTGACCTTTCAGGAGAAGCTAACAAAACACATCTTCAGATGACATCAAGACCCCACTGAGAAGAATATTTTCTGCCTCTGAAGACAATCTGGGGAAATACAAAATCTGAGGGTGGACAATGTCTTCATGCATAACAAGCAGCACCAACCAGCTCACTGCCTGCTGGGCCTGCAGGGAAATGGGTAGGCTGGGTCTTCAAGGCCAGGTACGTGTCCCTGCTCATTGCAGGGGTTTGCATTAGATGACCTTTAAAGGTCCCTTCCAACCCAAACCATTCTATGATTATTTGAAGAGTCATCTGACCATTTGTCTCACCTCTGTCCTTTCAGTCCTGTGACAGCAGATTTACAGGGTGGTTCCAGCTACATGAGGCTTGGTGCCAGACCCTGCTGTGCAAACTGCTGTGACTCCCCTTGGAAGAGCCTGGGAAACAAGTGGGATATCAGAGTTACTGCTCATATGTCCCATTAGGTTCCTGAGTTTGAATAATGTCTCTGCCATTTCACTCCTTTTATCAGCCTGCTGTAGGGAGACCAGCCTGAAGATGGGTTTTGATTTCCAGCTGTGTGAAACTTGGCTGCAGACTTGTACTTGGGTGCCTCCAGAGCTTGTGCTCCTGTTGGGAACCTGGGCAGGCTTGCACCAGCTGCTGTACAATCACAAAGATGCCATTTCTTCTTCATACAGCATTTGTAATTAGCGTGCCTCTTTCACAATGGGCCTCACTTTGAACTCTATTTGTCTTAGACTCTCCATTACCTGGAACATAATTGGAAGTGAATTATTTGCTCAAGGGTGAAAAAAAAACCAGCTTTGATGCAAGATTTTTTTTTTTTAATACCGATTTTTGAGATAGGTTCTTTATTTTTCACAGAGAAAAGTCTGAAACAACTCAAAGATGGAAAGCTCAGACTAGACAGAATAGTGATCCAGTTCTCACCCTCCTCTGTAACATTGATTTTAATGGAATGCTACAGGTCTAAACAAGGCAGTGATGTAACAGATTTGTACAGTGGACCTGCTGAAGTTTGTGCTGAACTGGGAGAAAGTTAGGAAGGAGGTTTACCTGAGTGTAAATGAGATTAATCTCCTGTCTTATTCCACTGAAATAGCCAATGCTCTGATCTTCGTTTAATTATTTGTTGTATTCTCCCTGTGCCCAGGAGTTATGGGCATGAATCACAGCCTTCTCCTGCCAAGCTGAGGTCAGTTTTAATACTTTAATATTTGATATATCTCCTATCAGCAGTCTGCATCTGGCAGTCAACAAGTTAACAACTATTTTTCTCCTCTAGCTGTTATGATCCCATGCAGTTATTAGAGTTAAGGCAATTAAGGTGGATTACTTCAGACTTTAAGTAACGTGGATGGTTATTGGAATTGCAATTAATAACATCATGTCATTATAACCCAAGCAGGTTGTGAGGTAGATTTTATCCTGTGCAGCTGCATTGATAGGGATTAATTTTCCTTTGGCATCGCCTATTTGTGAGCTGAGCAAATCCTGCAGCATGTGTCTTTACAGAGCTGGGCAGTGGCTCCCTTGGTGTGACGTGGGGTCATCCCAGCATGGGACAGAAGTACTTTGAAGGACTGTATTTATGAGTTTCTCTGCTGTTTACAGGGTCTCATAAACCATCCCTGTCTATCCCCTCATCCAGGAAATTTGTTTGTTAAAGGTTTACTTGTTCAAAAGGTGTTCATAGCCTCTTTGTGTTGGATTAATCCTTTTATCTGATGATAAGATATCAGGCTTGGTGGGCTCAAGATATCCAGTGGACGGAACAAATACTGCAGTACAGAGCATTACATTCCACTTGAAAGAAGTGGCACCTTAAACTGAGTGCATGCCAGATAAAGGCTCTGCCCTGGGTTCAAGTTGCTAGCAGCAAAGGTATGTGTTAAAGTCTTCATGTTTTTTCTAAGAATCCCAAAAAGGAAGCCTAAAAATAGAGGTTCTACAGTATGGAGTTCCTTGGCTGTGAGTTAGCAACCTGCATTTCCTTTGGAATATGTGATAAGAAACACTTTCAAGCACATGGCAGGATAAGATGTGTCTCCATTTACACGTTTTAACTGATTGAATTCTGTAATTTTGAAAGGGGAGTGATGCCAGTGGATGGGCCTTGCTATGCAAACAGGCAGAAACTGGGCTGTGCTTAGCAAAGGCCACCAGAAAAAGAGCATTGCTGACCTTCCCAGAATGATCCCCTGGGGCTTGGCTGGGGTGGCAACCTGGAGAATCCAGTATTGTGAGTAGTCAGGATCTTCAGAGACCTGCCAGCCTGTTAGAGAGGTCTCAAGGGAGCCCCAAGTAGTCCTGGAATAGTTTCTGTACTAATTAGTGGGTAGGATTAGATTCAGGATTGTTTAGCTCTGTTAACTTTGGAATAAATGAGAGAAGCTTTTTGCCCAGCAGTGTCCTACTCCTGAATGTATGCACAGGTCATACATAATTTGCAAGCTTGCAGCTCAGTGTTGCAAAACTTTACATGCACTAATGCAGGTATTCAACTGAAGGGGTTAAACTGAGGGATTAGTCAGCCTATCTGTATAATTGATGGAAGGACAAATTAACCACCTCCCATCCCAGTAAAGTGCCTTCGATTAGGTGGCGTGAATCCAGGTGTCATTTGAGATATTCACATAAATGAATCTTAATAACACGTGTGGAGAGTGGAAAAGAACAGACTGGTGCGCGTGAATTGTCCCTGCTGAACATTTCATGAAGCCTAATAGAAACAAACACTTAGCTTTAAAAAACCTTGTGTTCTCTTAAAAAAGAAAAAAAAAATCACTATTAAGTACTGGAAAGCTGCCACAACAATCCAGCACTGCTCTTCCCACACTTTCTTCCCAGTGCTCCCAGACTGTAGCTGCAGGGCAAGTTGCATAAGAGTGTGGGGTAGGTGCTCAGGAATATCCTCACTGGGCTGTAACAAAACCCTGGCATTGTTTTCCATGGTGTGTGTTTGCTTTTATGTGGCGTCAGGAAAGTGACTATAATTTGCTGTTTCACAAAACTGGCAGTTACTCACAGTAGCAATTGTAGTAAGATTTGGGCTTGCAGTCCTTACTGCTCCCTCGGGATATGCATGGAAGCAAGATGATGCATGCTACGTGTTTTTCTTCCAGAAAAATAAATAAAATAAAATACATAAACCATGCAAAGAACTTTTCACAGTCTCCAAGCCAGATTATTTAAAGCTGATGCTGTGTGTTAGAGACATTCTTCCTGTAAATGTACTTCTTCGAAAAAACAGGGGAGGCTTAATACTCTCATAATTAAAAAACATCTATAGCGTTTTTCCTCAAACTTTCCACTGTGCTCAGGAAATCTCAGCCCCAAAGGAGGATGTCTCACAGGTTATGACCATGTGAATGGAAGGATTTATATTGAAAACAGTTTTGCCACTTTGTTCACAGATCCTTGGATTTCAAGTTTGTTAGTGTAGCCTGGCTTCTATAAGCCGAGTGCTGAACCACTGAGGAGCCAGTGATCCCCACTCTGAGTTCTGGGTCTCTAAACTAAACTAAACTGTGTTTTTGTTCTGTAAATACTGATCTGCATTCATCTGTGTATAACTGAAGGGCATTTAGCACTGTAGCTGCCTTACACAGTTTTGTTCACTCCTAATCTTTATTCCAATGCCATTGATAACCTTTCAGGGTTTCCAGTCTGGGCATCTCATGGGACCCTGGGAATTGCCACACTAAGTCAAACATGTGACCAGGCAAAGTCACTGCCTTTAATGGCAGAGGTTACCAGCTGCTTTCTGATGTCATTCCTCAGCTCCTGCTATCAAGACACTGATATCTTTTTGGGAAAAGCTTCTAGCCCCTTGCCTAGTTCTCTTCTGTTTGTTTACAGAGAGGAAAAGTTGATGAACTGATAAAGAACTAGCATACACTCTTGGATAAGTAGCACTTGGATATAAAGAAAACATTTTTGTACAGAGCATAGTTTTGCTGCCGTAATTACAAACACTCTAATTAGGCAAAGAGAGCAGATGGGAAGAATCTCCAAGCTGTGCCTGCCAGCAGACACTGAGACAAAACATGGGGGAGCATCCAGAGATGTGCTGGTTGTGGTTTCTCTTTGAATTAAGTTTTTTTCTGGGTTGCATTTCTGGTGTCTCACAGGTCATCAGTGGTCAGTGGACTACAGGATGGGTGACATTGCTTCAGAGACAGGCACAGGAATTCCCCTAAATTTCTATCTTGCTCAGTAGCCTCAGAGGAGAAATGATATTCCTATCTCTTGGAATGTAATGATTGGATCATATCAGGCTAGTTGTTGGCTCAGATGCTCAAGGATGAGGCTTCTTACTCTTTATTAAAATATTTGGGCAGTGCAATGTAGCTGTAGATGTTATTTTTCCTGGTACCTTCCTGTCCTGCCTGGACTTCTGCTTCCCTGACATTCCTCTCCTGTCCTCGGTGGAGGCTGGCATGGCTTCCCATCAGCTCTAGAGTGTTTCAGGACCTCTGGCCCTTTACTCCATCCCTTTCTCCCTACTTTATCTTGGATAACCTTGCCCTGGCTCTCATTTAAGTGTCTCACAGTGACAGATAATGCTCACCCAACCACTGCTTTTGGGTACGCAGTAATGAAGACCTCCAAGGACCACTTTCCCTGACAGTGTTTGTGTACACATTTCACTGAAATTTAAGGGAGTGTCTTTTGGCCCAGGTTTTACAGAATTGGTTGCTGTGACTCAGCTGATATGTATATCCTGATAACTCGCAGGGCTGGAACCACTTGGGTGTGTGCTGGCATCCTGAGCACAGACTCCCTTGCTGGTGAGCAATTCCTTGCATGAGCAGTGCCCTGACTCTGGATCAGCCACACTTGAACACACAATACTCACTGCTCTGTCAGCATCCTCCTGGGAGCCACATATTGTGCCACATACTTTACTGAAAAATATATAAGCTACACAAAAGAATTTCTGCCAAGCCCTGTAGCCTAAATGTCAAAACAGTTCTGTATTTTAAGAGTAATCACAATACTCTTGAGCTGGAAGTGGCACACAAGGATCACCAAGTCCAGCTCTTAAGTGAATGGCCCATACAGGGATTGAACCCACAACCTTGGTTTTTTTAGCACCAGGCTCTGACCAACTGAGCTGAAGTCTTGCAGTGTTGAATGTCTGACTAAAATGAGTGAAGATGAGGAGAAGAAATAGGAATTGTGTCAAAGTCCAAAATTTAGTGTAACTCTACTTTGATCCAAAGTGGAGCAGATATATTTAGAGCATTGCACAAAATTCCAGTTTGTAGTAAGTCTCAAGAGCAACAAACAATTATTCCCTAAATGCCTAAGAAAGCCAGGGCTGGTTTGCAAAGTACCAGTGGAAGTATGAGGCAAATGCAGCCCAAACAGGGGGAATAGGGAAGATTGGCAGAACAAACCTGACTTCCTTATTAATCTGTTTCTTCTGGGCCTGGTGGAGATGAGATGCAGCCGTACTCCAGCAAGGTCCTGCAGCTACGGGTGGCAAAGGTCCTATGGCAGGATGTAGCTGAGCATGCTGGAATTTGGACAAGAATCAACTTGAGTCTCATCCTCCTCAAGATGCATTATCTTGTGAAAATGCAGCACTCTCCTAACTTTGGGAGCAGTCAGAAATTTACCAGATGAAAGTAACTCTTTGTATCTCTTACAAGGCTTTCTTCCTTTTGATCCATTTTTATTTCCAAATAGAACATGTAAGGAGCAGACTGGTGCATGCGATGCTTTCCCCTGTGCCCTTTGGACACCAAAAGCCACATCAAGCAGGAGATTTATGAGTTGCTGGCAATAGATGCTTCATATTCTGTTATTACATTTCAGATGATGAAAGAAGAACAACTGACTTTCATGGCTATGAAAGCAGTAGGAAAACTGCCTGTGGATAGATCGAGCACATGCATCACTGGATAGAAATTAAGGTGTTTATAGCTTCAAATTCTGATTTGGAAAGTTCAAGATAGAAGAAAAATATCTGAGTAAAAGATGTGAGGCAGTTTGTAAGATTTCAACTCAGATACACTCAGGAGAATAAATCCAAAGGTAACATTATGATTCATTAACTATCCCTAATTAGGCTCCTAAATTTAAGTAGACAGAATCTCCCCTGGAGGCTTTCAAAGGCACCCACCTTTCACTGTTGATGGTACAGGGAGTTTAGGAACATAGCTTATTTAAGCTATTTAAGTAGGACTTCTTCCTTAGGTACCTACAGGGCACGCATGGGTTGAGTTCCCAGATTAGGTGAATTGTATCTTTTAAGAAGGTTATTGCATTTCTGGGCAGGCAGAAATCAGAGGAGCCAGGGAAAAAGTGTTCTGCTGCCCTGTGCAGGTGGAGGAGGACCTGGGAAGGAATGGTGCTCCTGTTTGTCTCTTCCTGTGGAGTCTCAGCTGGAGGTGCAGCGTTTCCTAAATCTCCTTCACCTCCTAAAGCCTCTCACATCACTGGGCCTTTTACCCGTGAGAGATTTCACTGGGAGGAACGGTGAGACTGAGCTAATTTGTGTTCCACAGGCTTTGTTTCTGGACTGGAATTGCTTCCACTTCTGAAGTAGCTTCTCTGATTGCAGCTGCATGAGGAAAGGAGAAGCATGTCCTTTTCTGTGGAGGGCAAACGAGAAAGGGTTGTCTGTATTATATTTATATCCTTACTGCACAACATTCCTGTAGTTGGCTGCTGCCAGGAGATACAGTAAAAGGCAAAGCATCTGGGCTGTCTCAGGAGGAGTCTTGGCAGAGTGATCCGAAAGTTTGTATGGGTTGTGTCAGACATCCCAGCTTGTACCACTTCCCACCACCCCCAAATCACCAGCAGAACAGACAGCTTCCTGCTTCGGGCAGCCTCTGGAGGGAGGGGCAGGGAAGGAGGGCCCTGGCTCAGGCTGTGGGCTCGGGGAGGTGTAGGTGGCTTTGGTTATGACAGGGCTCTTTTCCCAGACAGTCTCGCTTGCTTTCTGCGTGGTGCTTGGAAGTGGCCTTACTGTAATTGGCATGAGTCACTTCCTTGTTATTGGTGGTTTGGAACCATCATGTGTGGAAAACGCCTGCAGCAGGCTGAGGAACTACCTCTTGCTCTTGGGCTTTGCATTCTGTTTCAGAATTGCAGCCTATATCCACATTGGGTGAAAAAATGTCCTTTTTAAAATAACTGAAGGAGATGGAAGCTGAGGTCTGGACCACTTGGCGTTTTTTAAGTCTCTGATCTGGTGTTTGGTTTTATTTTTTTGTGAGAGAGAAGGTTTTTCATGGCAGTTTGTTGATCAAATCCCAACTTTCAGATTTATGGTTTGTTGCAGAAAGTCCCTTCTTGTCTCCTGTTGTCTCCTGGGACACTTTACACTTCCTGTTTAAACTGTATTGTACCCTCACTCTAAATTTGATGTAGGATGGTATGACATGGCCTTGCAGCCATGGCACAGAGCTGATGTCTAGTGCACTCAGCCTTTTCCATGGCTCATGGAGACATTTGAGAGCTGTAGGATCTGATGATCTCCTATCAGGTGATTATACTCATATCAGACCGAAAATCCCCCGTCAGAATGTCTGGTGGCAGGGTAGGACTTAAAGGTAGGCTTGGGCTTTCTGACACAACACATGTGATCATGAGAAGAGGCAAAACCTCTTTCCATGTGAGGCCCTGAGCTAGATGGGGCATGGATAGCTGGAAAAGGTTTCGACTTGTTCCTTGGCCATGTCTCAGACCCTTGGGATAAAGCCAAGGGGGTAGGCTGTGCCTCAATTTACTTTTGTTAATCAAATTAGCATCTTCCACCCCCATGTTTCCAGCTACACAGTGGTGTTACTGTTGTCACCAGTGCAGAGTCTTCTTTTGTATGGGATTTTTCCTTCTTGCTCTCTGACTGTACTGTGATATTTTGTGGTCTGGTACAGCCAAAATCCATTCTTTTAATAGATATGGTTGACTGATAGCTTAGTGAATTTAGGTTTTACAGCACAAAAAGCACTTTTCATTCTGCAATCTGAGAGAGCCATGTACATGTGTGCTAAGGAATTGCTTTCTTGTAACAACTTGGAATCATGAATGATCCTATTTCAGGCCGGATACCGTGCATTTTCAAGTCTCAAACAAAAATCCTTCAGTGCTTCTACCTCTGAAAGCCTGCAGTAGTTTATAGTGCATGTTTACTCACAGGAGGATTACTTTTTTTTATTATTATTTTAAAAATATGTTGAGCACCAACAGTTCCTGGCCCCGACCTGCCCAGATAAAAGGCTTGGTTGTAATTTTCCTTGGTGAGGGAGTCATGTTTTTGTTCGAATTGTGCTCTGCTTCAAGCATGCTCAGGAGGGTTTGCTGAAGGTCCTGCAGATCTGTTCTAATCATGCTGAGCTTTGGGAACAAACATTATGGGGTGGAAATGCACAGGAGAACATAGAGCAGAGGACTGGGCAATGACAACCCCCTTGTCTGTATGTTTTTAACACCGAGCTTTCATTGATCCCTTCCAGGTGACTGATGTATGTATCCAGTGAAGATGGAGGTCAGGGGATAATTGTTTCCTGGGAGTGGAAGTCTTTAAGTATGTTTAGGACAGAGCCAGCATCAGAAAACACCAAATGATCAAATTAGTAAAGAGAGGGAATGATTTGAGTGCAAAGCTGAGCTTGTTTCCTTTCTTCGGCACAGACTCCCTCTGTGAGATTGGACAAATCATTTTGATATTTAAACACTTTCCAAACTCTGTCCCTGAGTCAATTCCCCATCCATAACATTTGGGGTCTAGAACATCAAATGTTTTGATTAGGGGAATAATATATGTGCTTAAACTGAAACACTCAGCAACACTGGAAAATAATTACACAGAAAGAGCAGTATTCCTCTGAAAAGAATATATTGTGGGAATTGGTTGAACCCCCAGGACTGGAGTGTTTAAAACTAGATAGATCGACATAGGAAACACAGCAAATTATCTCATTATGGTCTTTTAGTACCTGAAGGGGGCCTACAAGAAACCTGGGGAGGAACATGGACATGTAACGATAGACCAAGGAGGAATGGCTTTAAACTGAAAGAGAGCAGGTTTAAATTGGATATTAGGAAAAAATTCTTTACTGTGAGGGTGGTGGAGCCTTGGCAGAGATTGTCCAGCAGAGCTGTGGCTGCCCCATCCTTGGAAGTGTCCAAGGCCAGGTTGGATGGGGCTTGGAGCAACCTGGGATAGTGGGAGGTGTCCCTGCCCATGGCAGGGGGTTGGAATGAGATGATCTTTAAGATCCCTTCCAACCCAAACCAGGCTGTGATTCTCTGCCCTTAATGAACAGAGGTGAGGTATTGACTGGCCTTTTCCATCTCTTAGCACTGTAATTCGGAATGTTGCTGCTTGTAGACACAGTAACTTTTTCTTTTCGTCAGCCCTGGGTTTTCTGGCCACACAAGAAACTGCTTGTGTGAAAATTCCAGCAGAAGGCGTCTCCACCAAGTACAAATAAGGATACTGTCAGCAGCACCAGCATGTGCCTTTTCACGCTGTCCTGCTGGCTGCTCGTACCGACTCTGATGGATCTGCTCTGCCCATGAGAGCACACTCTGGCTTTGATTTTCCTTCACCCCTGTTTCTGCAGAGGGGGGAGGCTGCCAGGCAGTGGAGGTGAGGTTTTGTTGGTGAGGTTGATGCCATTAATTCATTGCAAATGGGTAATGCAGGTCTTGTGTTGGGAACTGGTATAAATTATTGCTAGCATGATGTTGATTTGGACAGATGAGCAGTGGGAGCTGAGATTGCTTTTAAAGCAGACACAGAGGGATTATATAAAGACTTGAAAGCCTGTAATGGCAGAGGAATGAACCTGCTGATCCAAAAGCTCCCTTGCAGATTTATAACCTAGAACCGACGTCTGCAGGTGCCTTCATGGAGTGTCACAGCGATGGTGACTCTTCGTCTCCAGATCAAGTCCTGGCTGACATGGAATCCATGTGGTGATGCCTGAGCTGAACCCCAGGGTGGGTGGCTGAGCAGGGCTTGCCATCTGAAAAGTTACATCTCTGCCTGTGCTTCTCAGATGCACAGCCCAAGCTGCTGTAGAATTTTATCATTTGGATAAATACCCACATCTCAGTGCTGACTGCTGCCCCCGGAGAGACTGAAAGTCCCTAGAGGTCCCCAGAGCAACTCTCCTCTCTTCCAGATGATCCCAGCTCATTTCTCATGTGCATTTTTAGGTGCAGGGCTCCTGACTATGAGGTGTGTTAGCACTTTGATTGAGGCTGATCCTTCCCCTCTTGTCCACATCCATCACTTGTTCTGCTGACTGAGTTGCTTTAACTTTTCTGCTCGATTGAACGGAGCAGGACAAGTGCCAACCCTTCCCTGCCAGGATTTCTGTGCTTAATACTGAGATAAGACTAAAATCCTTGGTACTTTTTTTCTGGTGGTTTTAATAATAAATAACTTTCCTTGACACTTTGCTTCAACTCATGCCATGCTTTGTGTCAGATGCACTCCTCTCTGGAGAATTTAAGGAGGGCATTTCAAAGGAACCAGATGTTTAATCTTTCTTGTGGAGTTGGCTGCCACACAGGAGCTAACTGGAAATTGTGAGGTATTTTACACTTGAGAAAGGCTTTCTATTTCACAGTCTTTGTAAATCAAAAGAAAGTTGTGTATTGGCTGAGCATTGTATAAACCAGAAAAAGAGCAGGCTTGCTGCATGCCATCTCTCTGTGTACTCTTGGCAAAGATGGGCCTTTCCTGGCAAAATGTCCTCAAGATGTTTATGGAGTCCACGGAGAAAAATGATCCCTTGAAATGGAAAAGTCCAAGGTTACGTGCTGTAGACATCCTGTGCTGTACTAAGTTTCTTTCAGAGTTTTAAAGGGATCTGGTTGCTGAAGTGAAGAAAAGCACCTCTTGGGATTTTTGAAAGTACCAAAGTGTGTGCTAACCACAGATGTCAAGCTCATGCCTGCATTTGGGAATCTGTCCTCACAGCCACCTGTGTTTTAAGGCACCAAATGACTACTTGATAGTGTTCTTACTTCCTCGGCTGTCCCAAAGAGATAACAGCACAGCCCTACTCCATAAGGTGCTGTGACAATAAATACTCTCTATCAATGCTTCTCCTTGAATACTTCTCCATCTCTACTCTTCCTGGGTGTTGACCAGTTGCTGTCTGATTTAGCAATGTTTTGCTTTACCTGAATCCTCCCCTGGTCCTGTAGGTAGCATTCAAGTGGTGGTGGCACAGATGCCAAGATGGAAAAGCCATATCTCAGTTCTCTGGGTGTGCTTAGGAAAAGATGGTGTTTCTTTCTCCTGCGTGACTCAAATGCTTAAGTGTCTGGTAGTGTCATTTTTTCTAAGAAAGATGCAGGTCCACCCAGCCTGTCTTGTGCCCTGGAGATGGTCACAAATGCTGAGAGGTAAAGGAGATGTTTGTGAAGAAATGTAAGTCTGAAACATGAAAGCCTTTTACTTCGTTTTCTTCTTTGGATGCCTATCGACAGGTTACTGGGATGCAGTTTGGGTGAAAAGTGGATAAGAGAAAACTGTCTCATGTCTTTTAAATGCCTATCAGGTCCTCAGTCTGAGATACAGCGATAGGACTCTTTATTGTGGAGGGTGCTGAGCCCTGTGCCCTCTGCGTCCCTTTGGGTGCCTCAAATAAGGCACCCAGAACTGCAGTTCTCCCTGGCTGTGGTTTGCAGGCTAATCTCTGTTCTACCCACCTCCTCTCCAGACTTTCTGATATTTCTCTGGCACAGGTATCCCCCTCATTCCTGTCTGGTTCCTACCAGGGGATGTGATTTTTGCTGCCTTCCAACCGTTGCCAATTCAGGTTTCACTAGCAACTGCTGTGCCAGCTCTTTGATATTCAGAAGCTGTGGGGTTTTCTGTCTGTTTTCTGACCTAGCATGACTCTACTAATAATGCAAGAACTTCAGTGCTGATGTCCTGGCAGCCTAATACAGGAGGTCAGTCTGTAAATCTAGTTACAATTTTCTTTGCCTCAGCAAAGACAGTGAGTCGAACATAATGTAAACAAGGTGGTTGGATCACTTCACCCACCAGTAATGTGGTGGGTGATGCAGGCAAATTTAATGGATGTGATTAAATCTCCTGTTCCAGTCTGGCAGCTGATTAGCTGCAGGGGGCAGGCAGGAATTTCCTTTCTGATCCAGAGTTGCCCTCTTTCCAAGTCCTCCTTCAGGCTTCTGCCAAGCATCTCAAAGTGCTTTGCATTTTTAATTGTGCTTCTTCACGCCCCTGTGAAGGGTGGAGATGAGAGATAGCACGATCCCAAATGGGGCCCTGGGGAAACTGAGGCACTGGGAGGTGGCAGCCTGCTTGGAGTGAGAGAGGAAGGTGGTGTTAGACTTGGGAGAAAGGGGAGATGGGCATCTCGGAATTCCTCTCTTGAAGCTCATGCGGGTCTACTGAGCTTGTGCCTAGTGCTCAACAGTCTGTGTCTTTAGCACACTAAAGTCTTGGTTATCTGCTGTGCATTAGTACATAGTCACTGACAGGGAAAATAAATCTTTCTCCTCCGGAAGTTTTAATTTATTTTGTCTTTCATCACTCCATTCCTCTAGTTTCCAAAGAAAATGACCTGTATATATGTTTCTTCTCTTTGTGTGGAGAAGCACTTTGTTCTGAAATAGCCTCAGGTGTTGGCTGTAGCTGAGGCAGAGAACTGGTTCAGCTCCGTGGATGACTCCATTCTTTGTCCCTACGGGGGAAATTAGTGAATGTGTGGATTCACCTTCAATGGGTGTACACTGATGTAGGTACACCAGCTTTGATTTCTTTACCTGGTTGTACAGCTGAAGAACTGGCCTTGTAAGACCAAGAAGGAGAAGACACTCCTGTTATTAGGGTATGCTTTGGTCCAAAGAAGAGACCAAAGATGTCCAAAAAACATGTCACGTATTATCATTTCACCTGCATATTGCTCATGCTGTGGCTGACAAAACACAGAGAGCAGTAGGGATTAGCTGAGTCTTCATGCTCCTCAGGATGCTGGGAATGTAGAATGGGCCTTTCCCATCTTATTTGCAGCCTAAAACCCAATGGGAAACAGTGTATTTTGGATCTCACATGGTGGGGAGGGTTTCTTACAGCAGGGAGTTTTTATTTTTGTGGTGGATGATTTAAGCTTTATGATTTCACGTGAACAGCATCCTCTAGAGTCTGATTTTGTAAATCTGGAGTGGACAGAAACTTCTGATGTTCAGTCTTGAGCCAGCAGCTTGGTGGCTGGAGAGAGGCAGGATTTCAGGGATAGCTATGGCCCCCATTGCTGTAGGGCATCCTGTCCAGCCTGCTGTCATGGTAGGAACAGAGAGGTCTAACTGCAGTGCTCTGAAGCCTAGATCTGAAGCCAAAGCCTGGGTTACTAGGCTCTATTTCAGTTTCCAAGATGAGTGTCTAAACAGGACATCTGAATCTGATCCTTAGCCTAGTCTAAGGCTTAATTGTAAATAAACAGTATCTTAATCACTTTATAGTTTCCAGCATTCTCTTGTTGAATGTCTCTGTGCTGGCATTTGGAGAGCATTCATTATAGTGGAAAATGAGTGTCTGTTTGGGCTGCATATGGGATAATTAAGTATCAGCTGAGCCCGTAGCATGATGTGACAGTCCTCGTTCTGACCAGCTGAAATAACTCACTCTAACAACTGTGCTGTCCTTGCTCCTCTCTTTCAGTTCCCAAGAAGCTTCTGCATGAAACTCAGCCAAGACCAACCAATCACCAAGGATATCAGAAGCCACATTTTCCGCTGCAGCCAAGAGTGTTTGATCCCAATGTTATAGGGGACGGCGTGTTCCTTTCGGATGTCTCTCCTTCCAACATAGAGCGAGCTCTCCCAGGTAGCTGTGGTTTTTTTGATGTTGACCCAAACCCAATGGTGTTGTGGTAACTGTTCCTTTCCGTCTCCCCTTTTCTGTATTTCTGTATTGCTCCTAAATCCCATCCATGTCACAGACAGAAAGGGCTGTGACAGCTTCAAGGCGTGACCAGCGATGGGCTAAAGTGAGCTGTGAAACTGTTCGAGAAGCACTGGGTTTCTTGGAATAGCAGTCATGGCCGTGCATGTCCAAACTCATCACAGAAATACTTTCCAGACCTGTCTAATACAGTGGCAAAGAAAAAAAACCCAGGGCAGAGACAGTAGATCTGCCTCACAGGGGGTAGAGAAGTTTTCAGCTGAGCTTTGAAATATGATCCTATTTTCATAAAATGCAAAGTGAAGAGATATGAATGAAGCCAGATCTCAGCCATCTCTAGGGATAGGTGAGTAGGAGGCAGGGGTGGTGTATGAATAAAGGAAAAGCACAGGTGAGCACGTGTTGGGTTCCTTGGTGGTTTTGTGTTGTTTCCCAACATGCAGGAGATGGTTTATGACACTAATGAAATTCCCAGTCTGTGCTCCCAGACATTCAGCTCGAGAGTGGGTATGGGCAGAGCTTGTCTCTGTCTACACTGCTGGCAACGTTAATCCACAGCTTGGATAGTCAATTCACAAATAAATAAGAACTGGCAATAACAGATTTGTCAGCTTGGAGGCCTTACTGAAAAACTGTCAAGGAAAAGGGTTTTAAGTTAGCTCCAAATAAATATTGTGATCCTGGAGATTCTTTTAAGCAAGGAAAAATATCCTGAACTCATTTCCAATCATCTAAACATTTCACTTCTACAAATGACACCTTTTGTTTAGTTTTCACATAGTTTATTCATTCACTTTCAAAATATGCATCACTTTTCAAACAAAGATGTCATTTTGAAATTAAAAGCTAGAAGAATGTTTCAAAAATAACAAAATAAAATACTTGGACATTTCTGTAATCTCCCTTCCTGTTTTACTTTTTTTATTAAAACTATTTGCTAACATCAGCCTGGTATCATGAATAACCTCTCCTGTGCTTATACCGTGGTGTTGGGCAAATTTACTGCTGGCTGAAAGAATTCTGTTCAGCTTTGGTGTAAACTCACAGACAAACCATTCAAGTGACTGGGAACAGCTAGGAAAGAGTGGTGAGGAGAAAACCAGTAGTAGTGAGCTGATTAGGCATTGACAAGTCTTCAAAGCTAGCAAGGAGGAAAGGGAATATCTTTTGGTCTGATCCTGAAATGAATGGCAGACCAGGGAACCCCACAGTGTAGCAACACATGGCCCTTGTGGAATTGTGTTTGTTTGTTTTTTTCCCTCCTGCATAAGTCCAGTCATTTCTGTCTTCCATGTCTGTGCTTGTACAATCCTGCCAATGATAAAACCAGTTCTGTGGTTTTGTGGTGCTCGTTGCTGGAGTTTAGTGTATGCAGATGAGTGTTCATTTAAAAACATGTTTGATTGCATCTGTTCTTTGGACGAGTTGGAAGGGGAAAAAAAAAAAGAGATTGTTCTTACATCTCACATCTTGAGAGGAGTTATCCCTTACTCTGTCTCCTGAAGACACTGTTGCTGCACATGGTTTGCAAGGGCTGCTCCATACCCAACAGAGGTGGTGTCCATCTGACATCTGATGTACGTATGAGATTATGTCCTGGCAGCGCCCTTCATTTTCCTCGATTGTGAAGGGATTTTACATTAACTAGTTCAGAGCCAGACCTCAGGCAGGAGACATCTCAGGCAGGACTCAGTTACCCCCGTATAAATGTGTCATTTTTGATGACCTGGGGTGTTCAACCAGGCTTCTAGAAGGGTGAGCATTTCCCCTACATCCCTTCATGTCCTCCTGACCCTGGGGTGTTTTAGATGTCTGTGCATGAGCAGATACATCAAGCTTTAAGTGTCTGCTGTGGGGAGAGCTGAATGGCTCTCTGCTGTCCATCAGCTGATAGCAGGATTCTCTTGCCTTAGTTTAGATGCGTGGTGGCACTTGAGATGCTCTGAAATATCCAAGTTTTAGGTTCAGTTTTTAGAAATGAAATATTTACCCAGCTTCCGTGGATTTCTTTGGAGCAGTGGTAGGGAAAAATTCAAGCACTTGTACAGGCAGATTTATCAGACAGGGAGAATAAAGGAGAGATTAGAGGGCATGTTATCTGAATTTTAAAAAATTCTGAATTAAAAAAATCTTTGAAATGTTGCTATTGATTTCCTGCTGAATGTGCTCTGGGACCTTCTGCGTCCCATTTCCACAAGGGATCTGCAGTAACCTCTATTCTCCTGAAGAAAGAGGCTCTTGGGATATTTTACCCTTTGGGATATGACACGCAAGCATTCATGTTTAAACACTCTGCTTGAAGGCTGGTTGTTAACACCGTGGTAGCCTTGAACATGTGGCTTTCCCAAGGCCATGCAGCTCTTCAGTGGCAGAGGTACAGCTGTGTCCACATTCCTTGGGGCTGATCCCTCACAGTGACACCAGGACATCCATCCCCACTGGTTCTCCTCGAGGCAGATTAGGAGTTGGCATCACCGCATGCACATTCCTGCCCTCAGTCCCTCTCCATCCAGTATTATCTGTTCTCTTTGACACCCCTCACTCTCCATTCCTGCTTCCCTGGGCTGAGCTGCTTCCTGGCACCCACAGTGGGAAGCTGAACGTGATGTCTCATGCTGCTGGGTTTGCAGGGAAAGGAGATGGATCAGACAGCCAAGGAACAAAGGCCATCTCACATCACGGCTCCTGACAGAATGCCTTTGATTGCATGGCACTGATGGCATCATTGGAGATGGAGCTGGCAGTGTCCTGAATTTAATACCTGCAGATAAGTGGAAGCCAGGTGCAAGTCTGTGATTTTACAGAGCGATGCTTGCTTTCGGCCAGAACTAGACACCCAGGGAAGGGAGCCTGAAAATCTATAACTGCAGTTAAAAACTCACATGGATGATGGAGCTGGATCCGCTTCTTCCTGTGTTGAAAACAATTACTGTTTTGTGAGTAGTGGGGGTGTCTGCCTGCAGATCAGGGTGTGGGGAGCTCTCAACAGCAAGCTGATAAGGTCTGAAAGGGTCTCTTTGAGCCTCCTGGAATGAACTGCCTCCTTAGCTCCAGTCTTCAACAAATAAAATCAAATCATTAACCCATGTTCACTCACCTCTCCAGAGGGGAAATGGTGTCTGGGTGAAACACAATACGAGCAGGCTTCTGAAGGAAGTCATAAACTCAGGTCTGCCCTTCCCCACGAAGGCTGGAGAGAAGGCACGTCTGTTTGCCAGGTGTGCATGGATCACTACAGCACCACACCAGCAGAGGGTTGCAGGCTCTGCCTGTGTTTTCCAGTCTTCCTTACAAGCCTAGCTGAACCCACTGTTGATAAAGGCTCCTTTGATTTACATAAGAGAAAAGAAACCTGATTATATATTTGCTGTAGCATAGGTGGGCGTGTCTAAGTGGTGACATGAAAGAGCAGGAGATGGGGGAGAGATGATGATGATGCCTGGATGCAGACGGGGTACATGCTCAGCTGAAGCTGCTTGAGAAGGTTTAGTTACCTCCCAAAAAGGGGCAAATTTGGGTGGCTCCCTGTCGAGCAGCTCCAGATTTGTGAACACTGATGCTGACCTGGTGGGGATAAGGCAGGGTAGGGCTGGGTCACGTTCTACATTCCTCATCCCTCATTCCCTTTCTGTGTCAAAGCAGAGAAGAAGAAAGGGAGGTCAGCCACTTTCTATCCTGTAGACAACACGCCCCTCCTGCTCCCTGTGGATGAGACACAACCGCCGGTGCTCAGCAGCAGCAGCAGCATGGAGCCCGTGGGCGTCAGCACGGAGATGGCCCTGCTCAGCAACATCCTGGCGGCCTATGCCTTCATCACAGGTACGTCTGGTGCCTCACACCTCCCTGGGCTCCTGCAGGCTTTTTGTAGTCCCTCCCTTCACAGTCACCTGCGGCTAAATCTGCCTCTCTGAACTGTTGGTGTATCTCGTTCGTCTCTCAGCGAATTCTCCCTTGAAAGGCCTGACCGGGGCAGCTCTAGCAGACAGTGTAAAACAGAGTTTATTGTGCTCTGCTTTCCACTCTCATCTGGAGTTAAATACAATGTAATCTTACATGTGGTATTATTCCTAGTGCTTCATTTTCCTGGAGATCAAAGCCTGGCTCATTAGGGAGGCAAGTTTGTTGTCCTGTAATTTGGAAAATAAGCAGCACTCAAATCTTTACACTGCTTAAGAGAATTTGGCTTATCTTCAGTAGAAGTGTGAAGATGAAGTAGCTTGAGAGTCTACTTAATTGTATATTTAAATATGGTTTAGAGTACGATTTCCTTGGATCACAGTTTATCTTTCACCCACGTGTATCTTTCAAGTAACAGGCGAGCAATCTTCTAAAAAATTCACTTTAAAAGGTGAAAGAAAAGTGACAGAACCAGGGGGAATGCCTTTAAACTGAAAGAGAGTGCATTTAGATTAGACATTGGGAAGAAATTCTTTACTGTGAGGATGGTGAGACACTGGCACAGGTGGCCCAGAGAGGTGGTGGCTGCCCCATCCCTGGAAGTGTTCAAGGCTATATTAACTAAAACTCCAGTATTTGTGAGCTACTTTTTCGTGTCTGATGTGTGCTAATTCAGTCTTGCTAATTCATTAAACAGTAGTGCATTCTTGGTGCCATGCTCTTGCTCTTGCTGAGATGCCACCATGCTGCTAATCCAAGTGTTTGGGTTTGAAGCAGCTGACTTGGGCTTTGCACTTTGAAATCACTGCATAGATTAGGGAGAGTGTTTCTGCATATTATTTAGTGAAGGGTTCTTCTAAAAGGACTGTGAACGCTTATGCAAATTTCTGCTCTTCTGCACATCCAGTGGTGGCATCAGGATCCATCTTTTAATGACACCCCTAAAAGTAAGGCAGATTAAATGGAATTAGTAGTGTTCTTCATAGAAGATAGCTGAGTAGGATAGATTTGCTTTCTTGCATGGGTTTTTCCAAGGAAAAGTTAGAAAAAAAAGCTTTAAAGGAGTCTTCTGTCTATCCCACTTCTCCCCCCTTACCTATAGCCACCATTTTTTAACATGAAAATACCTACCTTCCCATCCCTGCTATAAAACAAAATACTGTTAATATTGTGTTCCCCATGTGAGCAGTAGTGGGCAGAGAAAGTTGTAGGACTAAGGGTCTGAGACAGTTGAGACTGTGATTTAGGGCTGCTGACAATGTCCCATGGACTTTGCTTCCAATGACCACAGCAGAGCTCTTTGACTCTGCCTTGGTTTTAGGGCACAGGGTCTTGATTCATCCCCGTCACAAGGTGTCAGCCTTGGCAGGAGACTCCAGATTTTGCTGCAGCACAAAAGACTTTAACTGTCCTGTTCCTGTGGGATTTGTCTGCTTTCTCTTGATGTGGTCTCCTTGTGTTGTGTTCACATCCACTGGATGTCAAATAGATAAACTCAGACCTCAAAATTTTCGTTTCCAGTGCTGAGTTCAGGACTTGGTTGCTTATGTTTTCCAATGTATCATGGAATCATGGAATGTTTTGGGTTGGAAGGGACCTTAAAGATCATCTGGCTCCCATGTTCCTCATGATGGCTGTTAGATGGGTTTTAGTCTCACTGACATGTATGTCCAGTTTGTTATTTATTATAAAAATAATTGATGACTGAACCCATGGATTGAAAGAGCAGATGTCTTAAACCATCTTTATCTGCTGCATGTAATTTAGCCTCTGCTTTTAGTGGAAATGATGGATTTGTCATGATTTATTTTGTTATATGTGAGTATGGAGAGGTTTTAGCTTATGGCTTCAAAGACAAACTGTGTCACAGGGCACAAATATCATTTGCATAAAACTAGAGCACTGCAAAGCCATCCCTCTTCATGTTGCAGATTTTGAGCAGCAGAGCAGTTGGATTTTTTTTGTGCCTGCCTGAGTTTGGGGCCCAGAAGGCGGCTCAAGCCACAGCTGATGTCCATAGAGGATCCATTATAGTGGCTCAGGAGAGGCAGGGTATTGAGCAGCCAGGGAGGGCTGGTTCTGGGTCACACACCTTCCCACTGCTCCTGACCACAACCCCGGTGCCAAAGAGAAACAGTAGTGCAAGAACTGCTCTGTTCTGTGGCACTGAAAACATCCCTCAGGTGCTCTCTGCAGACTGAAAGTGCTGCATTCAGGGCTTCCCTGTGCTGGTGAGCTGTCTCAGAATAGGAGTTTGAAAAAGAAAACTGTAAATAGGCAGGGGCAATATGAAAAAACGTTTTTTCTCTTGGGGAAGAGGGTGGTGGATACCCTCAGACTCACTGCAAAAAATGAAGCTGTGGGGTTTTGCTACAGGCTTGAAAGGATGATCCTCTCTGCTGCCTTTCCTCTCTCCTGGCAGTGGGGTGTTTGTTAGCCCGGGGAGAGCATCCACAAATAGTGGAATGCCTTCTGTGCTCAACAGTGTTCACATTTTCTGCACAAAAGGGAAGTTTTGGGTGGGCAGCTGCAGGTGAAGAGTCTGCAGCCTCAGTCACTCACGCATGCAGGTCTTGCAGTGCACAGAGAAGAGCCAGTATTAGCAAAAGCCTCTGTGCTCATTTCCACCATCTTTTTGACTGATATTCGCATATAAGAGCTGGGAATCTTCCTGTGGACAACGGAATAGTAAAAATCACAGCACAGCAGGAAGCAAAGAGTCTTGGTTTGCAGCTATCACGGTTAGGTATCAAAGCCACTTAGGTGTCAGTCTCATCCCAGCTTCCAGAACCTATTTTTTCAGAAACTGGAAAAAAGTGTGAATGATGTCAATGAGGAATGAAATTAGTGGCTGATCAAACAGATAAATATTATTTAGAGTTCAGTCTTGCAAAAGACTCAGAGACACCCTTTATTTGAAAGCTGATTTTCTTTATAGAATTAGGTTTTTAATTAGATGCAATCTCTGCCTACAAACCTCAGACCTGTTATTTGTCGTGGACCTGTTCCAAAACCTGCCTGAGTGTTTGGAAAGACTTCGCCAGTCTCAGTGACAGCTGGAACTGTCTTTGCAGTCACAGTCTATCAGCAAGACCAGAAATGTCCCTATATAAATATTAAACATTCAAAATGTATCAGAGCTCTTCTAGTGCCTCCTTTTGGACAGGAGACTTATCCCAGTTTTGTCACTGCATTCAGGATGAAGCAGTTGGAGGGAAACCTCCACAAATCCCTGTTTTATTCTTCTTCCGTAAGCAAAGCTTTGCTGCCAAGTTATTACCAAGGGGCTTCCAAGATACCACCCAGGGGAGATTATTCCAAATTTTAGACTGCTTGGCCTGAGCCTTATTAATAAGGGGCTCCTGGAGAGCTTCCTCTGTTCTATCAGGGGATTTCGGCAGCCTGTGGGGCTGACTGTAAATTCCCTAGAAGATATTGCTCCCACTGTTTGTCTGGCCGTGTTTAATGCTGGACCTTTTTCTGGGGGCCCTCTGAAATTTTCCTCCCCACTGAGGTTTCGGAATGCATGGAGCCATTACAGGAAGCCAGCAGCGTTAATGCCTAGATTGTTTTTTATTTATTGAAACAATTTATTATAATAGCAATAACAACCTTGGCCTGGGGCATTTCCTGGGGAATTAATGGCAGTCTGGGCTGATGCTCCCAGCAGATTGTTAGCCCTCAGGAAACAAGCTCCGTAATTGCTGCTGGTTTGGTTGGAAAAATAAAATAAAATGTGTTTCTAATTTTTTTGGCCAGTTTGAGGGCTTAGAAAATGGTGGCTTTTGTGTAGAGGGTTGTGTAGAGCATATATCTTTTGCCTGCGTGGATTAAATTCAGGCTTGAATCAGTGACATTTTCATCAATGCTTTCAATCCAGAGAAAGAAATACAAGGAAGGGGAAAGGTAACCCCAGCCAAAGAAATTGACAGAAACTGGATCCTGCTGGAAGCTCTGAGCTGTCATCCACATCAGTGGAAGAAAAAGCTTCAGTGGTCAAAATCTGTGTTTTAGTGAGTGTACACACACCTACACACACAAGAATGCATACCAAAATTGTGCTAACTCCTGCTACTCACGTCCATATACTTAAAAAGAACCTTTTTTCAAGTATAATGAGTGTTTTGAGGAGCTTCACTGTTGGTGTGATGAATCTGGGCCACCTCTGGAATTTTGGAAGGTGCTGAGCATCCATTTGCTGAAGAGGGTGCCTCTTACTGGTCTTTACTAGTAGAATATGCAGTGGGGTAGGCTCTCAAAATCACTAATCAACCATCAAACCCCCAGATCTAGGCTATTGCTGACTTGGCTACTTCAAGTGAGAAAAAGCAGAGCCCGTGGTTTTTAGCTTAAGTTGCTCTTTCTGCTGTGAAAAAAAAAGAGATGCTGCTGTGCAAGTGGATTGTACGTATGATAAATGCCAAGACTGCAGTTGAACACAGGGTTACAGCTCCATGAGGAAGTCCAGACCATGTCTCAGATGTTGACAGAGTAGCTGTAGGAGCTCATAAATGCCACTGGAGCCCAAAGATTCGATTACAGCCCTTGCAGTGCATGAAGGGCTATAGGGACGAGCACAAGCAGGGGAAGAAAAATGGTTGCTTAAGTAGCAATTGAGGTAAAATTGCTCATGAACTGGATACAGTAGCATGGAAAAAGGAGTGTGGAGGAGAAAGGAAAAGCAGGACACGGGCAAAATCGGGGGCAGAGAAACCGCAGGTGTCTGTGTCTCAGGCTCCCGTCTATGGTTTTTTTATGAGCTGCTCTAAAGGAGCGCGCAGTGGAACTGATGCAACCAAATCAAGCCCATGTGTGTGCAGAACGTGGTGCTCAGCTCAGGGAACTGTGCCTGGCATCCTGTCAGCCAGGCAGAGCCAAGGCAGACTGCACCCAGTGCCTTCCAGTACAAACATCCCCCTCCTGCTCACCTGCTCTTCTCACACTCCCATGATCCAGGTGTCCCCAGAGCCCTTCTTCGGGCTTCTTGCAAAAGGAGCTGGGTGATTACTGTCCTCAGTTAAATTGCACATGGAGGTGATGCCTTAGGATTTTAGCTTTTATTTTTTCATATATTTGTAATTCTGCAGTGCTTTAGTGCGTAACTCTAAAACTCCATGTAGAGTGTTAGCTGCTGTTTTCCCATCTTGGTCAGTCAAAACAATCCCTCTCTAGGCCTGAAACTCAAGGACGCCTTACTGTCTCAGGCCCTGAGAAATGTAAACAACAGTAGGTTGGGGGGGAACAAACTTGGAGCAAATGACTTCATTAACTGAAATTGTAATTGGAGGATTAACCCCTGATATGCAAATGGACCAAACTTATAAAAATATGAAAACTCATGACCCGTTTGTCCATTTTGGGTGTAGCCCCTGAGGGCTCTGACTGCCCAAAGTGTACCTGAAGGCCCTTCAATAAACATACCCACTTTTATTCTCTTAATTTTGTCTAGCCTCTGTTTTTAGGTAGCCCCATCAAAGCATCAGAGGTAAAAGTGTTATCAATAGTGATTCTGCTTTTCCTGGGTTTTTTAAAGCCACTTCTTTACTGTTCACATAGGACTGATGGGCAGCAGCAGCTTTGCTACTGCGCACCGCAGGCTGCAGTTTTAACTTGAGTCCTGGCCCTTGAATTCAGAGTAGCCATTGCCTTCAGTGGAGCCAGGATTTCACTCAGCCAAGCTGCTGCAGGGGCCATTGGCACATTCTCCTTGCCTGCTCTGCTATCTTCTCTTTTACCTTTGGAATTGTGCTTTCTTGCTTTTATCAAAATATCTTGGTTTAAAGCCTGTGGCTTTGGTCTCACTTGACCTTCCAACTACTGCTGCATTTCATAGAATTGTTTGGTTGGAAGAAACCTTAAAGACCATCTAAAGACCTAAAGACCATCAGTTCCAACCCCCCCATCATGGGCCCACTGGCACATTCAGTTTAGTGTCCTGCATGTTCTTTGTGTTACAGGCGAGTTTGCAGGAGGCTGGTCCACCTCTTTTCTTTTTTTTGGACTTATCTGCTGCACTTTCCTTATCTTTTTTGTCCTATCTTCAGCCTGATTTTTCCCCATGTCATCCACACCAACCACTGTTGCATCAGTCTAATGATTTATTAGCCAATTTTCAGACTGTCTTGACATCGTCTTCTACTTTGGCTCATCAGTCACCTTTGGGATTCATTTGGGAGAGAAGTGAAGAGCACAAGAGCGTTTCATCTCCGTAACTGTTCCATGACCACAGGCACTGAATTACGCGCTGCCTAGAACAGCACAAGGCAGTGTTTGGGCTCTGACCACAGACTCAGAGAATAATTTAGGTTGGAAGAGGCCTCTGGGGGTCACCAGGTCCAACCTCCTGCTCAGAACATGGCTAACTTCAAATTTAGAGCCAGCTTTGAAATTAGAGCAGGATCTTGCCCTGTTGAGTTTTGAACATCTCCAAATGGTTTCCAGCTGACCTTTTACAAACTTTGCTTTAGGAGATCAGCTGGAAAGGGCACTTCTAAAAGCACTGTGCAAGGAAGTGAAGCCTTTTAGCTACAGAGATCTTCTGGGGCCAAATGTCAGGGTATCAGCTGGTGGAAGCTGTTACGGATCCATCACTGAGTTCAAGGGAATAAAACTCATCTGAGGAACTGACTCCATCCTTGAGCTCAAGACACCCAGCAGACACTGCAGAGTAGAGCTGGCCTTGACACTTCTGCTCAGTTCACCTTTACCCATTTAGTGTACCTATAAACCAAGATGATTCAGCCCAGGGGAATGGCAGTAACAACATTTACCATAATTACACTTCTAAGTAGTCCCATGAACCAAAAAAAAAAAAAGTTGGTAAATAAACAAGATGACCTAGTTTGAAAGGCATTGGGGATCCTTTAGAGTCTTGTTATATCACCTCAGAAATGTGGCTATGCAGGACTCATCCTGTTGGTGCACTGATTCCAGCTCTGCCTGTGGAGCACAGGTATATATTTTGGTGGTCTGGGCAGGAAGCCAGCACTCTTGCCTTAGATAAGCAAATGAAGTCTGTGAACAAATAATAATGCATTTTTGCCATGCTGCCAAGCCTTCCATTTCAGCTGGGCCACAGCACAGGGCATATAAAGTTTTGTAATCATCTTTATGCCTGTTTTGAAGGCAGTGGATGGGACAGCAAGATGCACTGACCTGCAGCTGGGTGTGCAGCACCCCGGTGTCAGCCCCATGGGAATTAGATGTAATTCTGTGGGCTGCTCCCCTCCTTTCCAGACAACTCCAGGACACAACTGCAGCAAACCCACATTCTGCATGTGGGCGAATGCCTTGGCAGCAAATCCACCATTTAAAGTCCTGATTGCCCTGGCGGGAGGAGACAAAGGAGGGCATGGAAGTAAAAGCAGCCACTGGAAACTCGGCCCCTCCAGAAACCGTGTCTGGTGTGTGCATGGAGGGGCCATGCGTGTTCTGTTCTTTGAAGGGTGGTTCTCCTCCATCATTTCCTTTCTCCTTGCAGAAAACCCCGAGCGGGCTGCCCTGTACTTCGTGTCCGGAGTGTGCATTGGACTCGTGCTGACCCTGCTGGCCCTGGTGCTGAGGGTGTCCTGCCGGACGGACTGCAAGCGCTCCTCCTCCAAAAAACCTCCTCGGGAGCGGGAGAGCGACAGCGACAGCAGCGACAGCGACGACGACTCGGACACCACGTCGGACCTGTCTGCCCGCAGGCACCGCAGGTTCGAGAGGACTTTGAACATGAACGTGTTCACCTCGGCGGAGGAGCTGGAGCGAGCGCAGCGGCTGGAGGAGCGGGAGCGCATCATCCGCGAGATCTGGATGAACGGCCAGCCCGACATTCCCGGCACCAGGAGCCTCAACCGCTACTACTGAGCCGTGGGGACTCCAGCACTCCTGCCCTGCTCCCCAGGGCTGCCCCACACCTCAGAGAGGAGAGGGAGGGAAGGAATACAACGTGGGTGTCTCCCCTTCTCCTATCAGGTGTGCCACCTGGAGCCGTGTGGATGGACAGCAATGAAGATTTCCCCATCTCTCTCTCCCTGACATATTGATATCACCCCTCTTCATGGACACCTTCTGGTTTCAAAGAAGTGATTGCCAACTTCATTTCTGAGTAGCAGGCAGGGAGGAGACAGTGGCAGTCCTCCCAAGTGGGATATGGCGTTGGGCACACCGTGGTGTGAGTGTTCCTCTCTTGGCTGGGGAGAGGCTGTGCAGGATTTGGTCTCCATTTAGGATTTTTTGGTTTCCCTTTCCTGAAGACTGTGGGAGAATTGTGAACAAAATGACAAATCTGGAAAGATGATTTGGGGAAGGGAGGGGGAGGTACATCCAGACCGATTGTCTTGTGACTTCAGAAGCCATGAGATTAACCTAATTAAAACCCAACAGCAAATAGGACTTGTTAAGAACTGGGGGATGGGGGGGAGGGGGATTCTTCCATCGTGAAATCATCTCGGTGCTTGGATGTTTGCCATAGTGTATTCAGTTATTTATGGCTGTCTATTCATCTTCCTTTTCAATGGGAACATTTAGGTTTTTTTTACTGACACCTCAGGGATAAAATCCTATTATATTTTTTGAGTCTGTTCTCCCTGCTGGTCCCTGTCAAACACAACCCAACCCATCTCCAACAGTGAAATTATGGTAATATAAGAGATGTGTCAGTGACTGGTGAGAAGTTAACAACCTCAAAGAGGTTGAAAAAGGTTTTCTTTTTGTTTTGTTTAATTAAAATATATATATATATATATTTGAAGATGCTGCACAGGAATGTGCCTTATTCTTTTTTTGTTGTTGTTATTGTTAAACTACAGTTTTCCTATGGATAGCAATGCACAATGTTTTATATATTTTATTAAAAAAATAAAATTTTAAAAAGTCTGTGTTTACCAGAGGAAAACCAACATGGAAGAAGCCACGTCTGACAACAAAATGGGTAATAAATGCTAAATAAACTCTGGTTTGCTTCAATACATTTGAATTTGCATCCTCACTTTTGGCATAGGTGTTGCTTGAGGGAGGTCTTTGGAAGAGTAGCACACCTCTGCAAGCAGTCAAGGCTGATGTTTTCTTCATGCAGGGAACTGGCAGCACCTTTTTGGTTTTTTTGGCTTCAGGCCATCCATCAGCTTCTGCGGTACACATGGGCAGGAGAGCTGAGCAATGGGTTGGTACTCAAGGAGCCGCCCCAAAGTGATTTCATGATTTTTGGGTCTGTCCCCCAGACTCAAATCATACCTGGGCCACAAGCAAGTGTTAAATTAACTTAGAAAAAAAAAAAAGTATGGAAGACAAAGTGCAATGTTTTAGTGCTTCTTCAATTGTCCCCTGGAGTTTTCAGTGGGATATCACCACCCTGCTCACTCCCAAGCACCAGTTCACATCACCTCAGTCACAGAACTCAGTGTTTCTCACATCACGACACTGCTGAAGCCTGCATGGCTTTGGGGTCTGTTCCTCTGTCATGTATTATTTCCAGAATCTTAAGGGTTTTCAAAATGCCGGCAAGGGAAATAAAGATCAAAAGCTCTGACTACCCAGAGCTTTTCCTGAACCTTAAGGAGAGATTGAGATGGGTGGACCTGCCCACAAGATGACTGAGGGATCGTGTGCTGTGCCAAACAGCTGCATGGTGGGACAGAACCCTGGCACTTGGGGCCTTTGTGGCACTCTTTGGGATCACTGGGGCTTTTCCCTGGATGAGGAAAGCTGGGCTGGAAGTGCCCACAAATACTTCTCGTGGCTCTTTTAAGGGTGAGAGCAAAGCTGAGTAACTGCAGCTGGTGGCACTGGCAATGTCAGAGGCCAGGCTGGCTGGTGAGAGGTGGCTTCAGCTGGGAAGGCAATTTGAGCACAGCAGAGCGATTCCGGGTCTGATCCTGTGAATATTCGAATGGAAAGGCTCAGTATTGAGCTGGGATGTAATTTTTGCATCTAATATGGAGAAATAAAGCTGGAGGCAGGTCCCAAGCCCTGATGCCTCGCCAGGTGCTTTAGCTGGAATGTTGAACACAGTCTGCTGAGGGTGTTAAGGAGCAAAATGACAGGGTGAGGTCAGTGGGGTCAGTTCTGTTGGCCATGTGTTTTCCCTTACAATGATACAGTCCCTCAGCCTTGGTGATTAAAGGACAGCGTATTTTCAGATTTGGAATGCTGTGTCCTGGGAGATAGCTTGCAAAACTGATTTTAAAGATGTTATAAATGAATGGATTTATGTGTATGATTTTCCCAAATGACTTTTTTTTGACCAGAGGAAAGAACAACTGTGGTAAATCTGAGTATACCTGCTATGCAACTGTGGGATTAAAATATCTGCTTCAAATGTAAATCACAACCAAACTCGAGTTACAAATGGATGAACAGTCCTCCCTTAGCATTGCTAGTGCTGCTGTAAATTTTCCAGATGGAGTTTGAAGTAAAAAGGAGCAGGGTTGAGCAGACAAGCCCATCCCGGCCTTGCCCTAGATAAAAAGATGTAACACAAGCAGTCTGACTGTCTTCACAACACAAACAATACCTTCACATACCTTCTAGCTCCTATTTTGTCTTAGGGACTTGCATTTTTAAGAAGACTTTGACTAAAGAAAAACCGCAATCCTTTGAGCTAAGGAAAAGATTTTAAGTTGTTTGGTAACTGTTTGTCGATTTGTCTCAAAAGTGCTGAATAGTTTGTCTGAGGGACAAAATATAGTCAAAATTCGTGGAGCAGGAGTTGGTGGTTTGCCTTTAGCTCTAGCAATGGAGCAAAACCAGTCACCTGGAGCATGGAAGAGCTGGATTCACTAGGGGTGGGGTCAAATCTGTATTTCTTACCTCACAAAAGAAAAGCACACGGAGGTTTGGACTTGTCTGGTTTCCACCTTCTGTGTTGTGCTCAATGTGTCATGTGAAATACTAAAACATTCTTAGAGCCAGGGAGCAGAGAACAAATGCTTTTCTGCCAGCCTACTGTGAATCCCTCTTGTAGGAGATTATGCATAGCTTCGCTCTCTTACTTCCATGCTTACTTAATTTTTTACATTAAAATGAAATATTATTTCCAGAATAACACACTTCAAATTCCCCAGGACAGATAAAGGAGTTGAAATCAATTTTCCTGTTTCTTGAATGAAATTCCTAATCACTGAGCTTTTGGGTAAACAGATGCTGAGTTCATTTTCCATGTGAATCTGTTCTTTATGCCTCAGTTTAACCCTAGAGTTTTATAACAGGAGATTTGTCATGATTTACTTTGTTATATGTGAGTATGGAGAGGTTTTAGCTTATGGCTTCAAAGACAAACTGTGTCACAGGGCACAAATATCATTTGCATAAAACTAGAGCACTGCAAAGCCATCCCTCTTCATACTGCTGATTTTGAACAGCAGAGCAGTTGGATTTTTTTGTGCCTGCCTGAGCAATCCTGGACTTGGAGTTGATAATGGGGGAGAAAAACATGACATTGTATTTAAAGGAGCAGCATTGCGGTTGCCATGTGCCATCTGCTGGGCTCAAGGCTTGGGGCAGGTGAGCCTTGAGCAGTGAAGTGCCTGTGCTGGACACTTTCACACCTCTTGCAAGCTGCAGGATACTTGGATTGGTAACCACAGAGTCGTGCAGTTGTACCAGGTTAGCTTAGCAAACGAGTGTGATGGGCTGGAAGTCTGAGGGTTGCACTCCTGGGAGCAGATGAACACATGGAAGCGATGGGTCAGGCTTTCAAAGCACTGACTGCACGCTCATCATCCCCCTGTCTGGTGGGGCAGATGGGGCTGGTTGCAGAAGTCATGGCTGTGCATGGAGAGGTGGCAGAGGGGAAGGTTGCTCCAGTCAGACACCCACCATGGTCTCCTACTCTCTCCCCATTCCCCTGACTTCTCAGGGCCCTTTTCCCCTCCCGCCACCATCCGGCCGTCGGCACTGACCTCCTTGGTGGACCTGTGTTCAACGGACCCTGAAAATCTCAGTAATATGGTGTTTGCTGCCTTTCCCATGTCCACCCTGGTGTTCGTATCCTCAATGAATTCCAGCTGGTTAATGAGGCGTGCCTTTCCCTTCCAGAAACCACGGTGCCACTACTTAACCCCTTGCCTGCCATCCTTCCCAGCACCCCAGGGGCTACACAAATAAAGCGAGCTCCCTGCGCCATGGTACTGCCAGGATGTACAGCATATGCCTGTGGTGCTGCAGGGAATCTGAATTTCCTTTTGTGCTGCATGGAGTGTCTCAAGTTTCTGGAGGTGTCACAAGCAATTAATCATCTTAGACTGGCCCAGAAATCCTTCTGCTCAGAATCATTGTGGAGGTTTCATTGTAGTGAAGTTTTAATAATCTAATCTGAGTTTCTAGTGTCCTTAGATACCCCAAAAAAATAATTCCCAGTATTGCTTGCCTTTGCTTGCCCACTCATTAGAAGTGGTGCAGCTTGCTCCTTCACGTAATTTCCTCTATTTTTGCGGTTGTCTCAAGGACTCTCAGTTAAACACAGCCAATCAAAAAGGCAGAAATGGTTTTGGTTCCTCACAGGGCAGCTCACCATTTTGTGTGTGCTTTCCTACACCCCTGGGCTGAAGGTGCTCTCCTACTCTGAGTGATGTGGTGGTTTAGTAGTATTTAAGCAAATATTTAAGCAAATCAGTTGCTTTGGGGGTTTTCAGTTGCTGGGCACTGAATGGATCTGTTCCAGTGACAGTGATGTAATGTCACCATTGGGAATATTGCACCAGGGAGCCCTGGGGCACTGGGGTGATGTGGCTTGGAATTGTGTGTGTGATGAACCATGACCACGGGAGCTGCTTGGAGGGGTGTGTGCCATGGATGTTCTGGGAAGTGTGTTCTAGGGGCACACTAACTTCTTGAGAGCCAGTCAGTTCTCCAGGTGGATCTCTCCAGAAGGATGGATGGCTTTGTCCTCAAGGCAAACTCCAGTGCAACTGGCCCATGATTTCCCTTGGGAGGTCTCTGCTTGCTGAGGGGAGGGATAAGATACATTCCCTGTTCAGGTTTCTGGAAATACGGACAGAACACCTCCAGAGTCGGGTTTAATGGATGTCAACACTGATTCTCTTTTCCCTCTGTCTGATCACCAGTGGGGAGCTTAGAAAGGCCCCCAAAAGGAGAGGAGGTACTGCACCAATGTGCTCCACACCGGATCTCAGATCCTGACCCTCTGGCTCTTGGGAATGAGGGGCAGGTGACTCTGCTGCCACACCTGTAATCACCAAACAAGGCTCCCTGGTGCTGAGGCTTCAAGAGGAGCCAAGGGAATGAGGCCACTCTGTGATGGCTGAAGTGGACAGTACTGGGGCACTGAGGTCAGGACGGTGAGCATGGCCAGGCGTATGTGATATCCACCACTCCTACTACAGCCTGTCAAAAATGGCAAGGTTCCCTGGCCTGCTCCTCTGGAACCAGTTCCTGAGGGACATGAGGGGCAGTCTGAGTTTTTGGTGCTGGAGAAGACACTAATTTGGGGGATGGGAGTAGACTGGTGGTAAGGCACCCACCTAAATGCACGTGCCAGTGATGGCTTCATGCTGCACTTGTGCACTTGCAAACACGTGGCTGCTTCCCAAACCACTCAGAACTGTCAGAATCATCCAGAAAACATTTCTAAATCATAGAATCATGGAATATCCTGACTTTTAAGGGACTCAAGGATCATCAAAGTCCCACTCCTGGCTCTTCACAGGACACCCCAAGAGTCACACCATGTGCCCGAGAGCAATGTCCAAACACTTCTTGAGCTCTGTCAGGCTTGGTGCTGTGACCACTGCCCTGGGGAGCTTGTTCCAGTGCCCAATCACCCTCTGGGTGAAGAACATTTTCAGTAATATCAATCTAAACCTCTCCTGACACAATTTAAGGCCATTCCCTCAAGTCCTGTCACTGGTCACAACAGAGCAGAGATCAGTGCCTGCCCCTCCTCTTCCCCTCATAAGGAAGTTGTAACTGCAATGAGGTCTCCTCTCAGTCTCCTCTGGGCTGAACAAGCTGCTCCTCATAGGCTGAGAGTCTTCACCAATATGGATGCATTTTTTATTCCAGAAAATCACCACCTGATTTTATGCTTTGTTACACCTGCTTTGTCTTTTCACTTTCCACCCTAATGAAAAAATCAATTGGTAAAATTAAAGCCTCAGCATCCCTCACAAGATCTAAGTAAATCCAAGTGTGTTTTATTTTATTTCATTTCACTCTACAATAATAGAGTCTAAATAAAGTGCTTGGAAAAATATTCCTGTGGGATTATTTTTTTTTGTTTTTGATTTAAAGACATTCATCTTAAAAGAGAATTCTCCAAAGTGTATGTGATGTTTTCTTATCAGCTGTACTACTAGAGGAACTTCTAATCAGTGGAGAGGGGTGTGCTGTTGTGTGAATACCCAATCCATCATTCTTTAGAAGCATTTTTAATTTTACATGTCCCAGTCCCTCCTTTGTCACTCCTTTGCTGAGCAACCTCTTAGAGTTCCCCTCCCATTTCACCTCTAGATTGCCCATCTATGGCCAGGGCTGTAATTTGTGGCAGACCACATTCCTATGGCTGATTTTTCCTTCTCTAAGTTTCTTAGGTGGCTGGGGACCCGTGCCACCTGTTTTCCACCAGCTGCTGAGGAAATACAGATTTATGGCATTGAAATGGACCTTGGCTCCCAATAGTTCATCTGCCATTTTTCTGTTGAACAACGTGTGGACTGGGGGCAGGGGTGTGTGTGGAAGGGAAAAAATCAAAACCTGGATTTGGATAGTTTTTTCTGTCAAAGGACATTGTTCTGGGTGGCTGAGAAGGAGAGGAAATCCTCATATTGAGTCTGAGCTTGAACAGGGGAAATGCAGTCTTGGGGGGAACCTGTTTCTGCCAAGGCTTTGTGTCCTTTGCCCAATGCAAACATTGCCCCTTTGGCACCTCCTGAGAGCTTCAATCATTTCTCCTGCATAATAAGTTTATGTTTCTGGAGCAAAAACTTTCTGAAGACAAAGAGTGACAGCAGACGGGGAAAAAAGTCAAGTTTCTTTCCTTGACCTATTAGAAGACACCTTTCCCTTTTCATTGTGACTTCATGAAGAAATATAAGCCATAACGATGTGATGGAAATTGGCATTTAAAAGCCCTGAAATGGGACATCTAAGTGGAAACGTATCTTTCTTTGTAGCTTCTGTCAGAGCACTGACTTTGTTTATTTTCTGGTGGTGTTTGGAGTCTGATGTTACTCTGTATCATGAGTGAAACCAAAACTCCCCACAGCACTTTTCTGGGGATGTGGTGCCATGCTGGAAAAACATCCTTTGGCTTTTGAAAAGGCAAATTTGTACATTCCATTTCTTGCAAAAGTCTTTGAAATTCCCTTTTATGAGGAATGGTCCTCCTCTCATTCCCAGTGTGAGGGGACTTTTTAAATGAATGGATTGTTTAGAAGGGACAGAAGTAGTTCTCCTTCCTCCTGCATTTTTGAAGCCTCTAGACCACCCACAAGCAGCAGAGCTCAGAGGCATCAGATGGTTTTTCAGAATGTTCTTTGCATTAATTTCTTTCTTTCCTGGAAATAGCACTGTGCTGCTCTGAAGTGACAGACCCAACTGGACCTCTGTGAGTTGCTGTTTCAGCCCTCAGCTGTCCTGGGTGTCCAAGTTCCCAAAGCAATTACAGCACCAGTAATGTACCTGTGCATTCCTGGCATCTTTTAAAAGGACAGTTCAAGAGAAAAAGTTCAAGAGGGATCAAGCAAACCAATGTGAGTCAGAATGGGTCACTTTGCATCCAAAACCAATGCAGATCTTTTCTCCTGGAACTGAAAGTGGTCTGGCAATGACAAGTGTGCTTCTAAGAACTAGCTGAAAAGCCAGAAAAAAGTGATTGCTACTGACAGTGCCTTGAAGACTACACATCTGCCCAGACAGCACTTCCAGAGGATGCTTTTCCTGGGAGGGAAGGTTGAATGCTGTCTCACAAGACCCTGAAAGCTGCCACTCCCAATTTTGGAGTGTTTTTGAGACTGCCCTGATGCTTCCTTTAATGTATCAGCATCTCAGCAGGTTTTTCTGGCTGGATCTATGGTCAGGGCTGCAGTACCAGAGGTGCTGGTCCCTTGTGCAGCAGGGGAGGACAAACACCACCAGCACAAGGAGCGATGAGGCTGGTGAGGAGGAGCTTCTCACTTGCTGAGGGCTGGGGTCAACCAGGGAATGGACTCTGGCTCCTTGGTGAGGAGAGGAAAGGAGAGAAGAGGAGAGGGTCAGGAACAAGAGGTCTGAGAAACAGAGAACCTCTTGAATCTAAGCACTGCTTCCCAGGTCCCTCTCCCCAACATCCGGGCATTCCAAATCCCTCCCAGCTATAGTCCTCCTTCTGGAGGCTTCTTTGCCAGGTGACATAGGCCATGGCACAGCCTCCAGTAGGTTACTTGCTCCTTTTGGATGAAAGCTCAAGCCTTCAAAGCTTTATTTCCAGAACATGAGCCACTTTCAGCAATGAAAACTTTTTCTGGTGAGGAGTAAATCTTCTCTACCTTCCACAAAAGAAAAATCTCATATCTTCTTGGTGTGGCTGGAGCTGTATGGCCAACCAGTGGGATGTGATTTACCACAGGCATATTTATATACTGGCTATGAAACATGCTCAGTTTTCCAGGATGGAAAAATGCCATTTGAATGTGAGCTAATTATATTTACTTCCTTACTGTAAATTGCCATTGAAAAGCAAAAGCAGCAGTGAGAGCAGTCAGTGTTTATGTCTAATACACCCACACAGACCTCCTCCGGTGAAAGGATGAAAGAGTAAATAGTTTCTGAATGTGTCATTTTGATTTGGGCCATTTCTAGTTCCTATCAAGCTATTATAGTGACAGAAAAACCCCCATAGCTCTTGACTTGTAATCTGGAATATTTCAGTTTAAAATTGCCTAACAGGGATGAAGGGATGAATTGAGAAACCTCATTACAACTAGCTCTTTTCCACAAATTCTTTTCTTTTTTTTTTTTAAGAAAAGAAATGTGTTGCTGAAAACTGCTTAGCTAATGCCACTCACCAGGAGCCAGTGAAGCTGAAGCTAAAGTCAGGCTGCACATAAAACCAGGTTTTTTCAATAGCAGCAAAAATTAGGGATTGGAAGAAATTAACATATGATGGTTTCTATGTGATGGGAAATTTTTAATCAGTGTAGGGGGTTTCTGAATGACATTCTTCCTTCTGGATCAGGTGGAAATTCAGAGAAGGTCTTGATATACGTGACACAAGAGGAGTATTAGATGGTCTGGACAGCTCCTGCTAAATGTATAATGTGTGACACTGTCTCCCATGGGCAATGCACTTTGGCTACATGTAGGGTGTGCTCTGGCCCTGATGCCTGAGATGGACACCTAAACCACAGAGACTAGACAAAATAAGAGAATAAAAGTCAGTATTTATTTGAAGGGCCTTCAAAGGTACACCCTGGGCGGCCAAAAGACTACACCCAAGATGGATCCCAGGTCACGGGTTCTTCACCCTTTTATAAGTTTGGTTCATTTGCATATCAGGATTAATTCTCCAATTATAACCTCAGTTCATGATGTAATTCCCCCAGGTTTGTCCCCCCTTCAGTGGCTTTAGTTTACACATTTTGGGGCCTGGTGTCCTTGAAGAGCAAACCTAGAGAGGGTTTGTTATGTCTAACCAGCATGACAGAACAGCAGCTAACAGGCCACATGAAACTTCAGTTACACACTAGGCAATACAGGATTTGAAAAATATAAAAGTTAAAACCTAAGGTATCAGCCCACACTCGGGTGATAGAGCAACCCAGAAATAGCAAAGAGCTATCAGTGCCCTGAGCTATCAATACCCTGAGCTATCAGTACTCTGAGCTATCAGTACCCTGAACTATCAGTACCCTGAGTGATCGATATCCTGAGCTATCAATGTCCTCAGCTATCGACACCCTGAGCTATCAATATCCTAAGCTATCAATACCCTCTTCAACTGATGTCTCTGCCAATGGGGTGAGACTTCTGTCCCTGAGCAGTAGTTGTCCCAATTAATTGGAACTGGCTTGTTATGAAAGTAGTCACTGGGGATTTTCCTTTTATTTAAGCAGCTGAGAAGCTGAAAGTCCTGAGTTCACTTCCCTGGCACCATGCTGACAAGCTCTCTGGAGGCCCTTGGTGGGACCAGGGCCCTCCAGTGCTTGCTGGAGTTTGTAGGCATCAGTCACAGAGCTCAGAGAGGAAAAATGGCATCTTGTGTCCAAAGCATGTCTTGGGGCTGTGGGAGTTGGGCAGGACAGGGAAAGCTGGTGCGCGTGGAGCACTTGGTCTGCCACCACCGCCACTCAGAGGTGAAGCCTCTCCAGCCACTCCTCTCCCATGGAGACTGATAGTGTGGCAGAGGAATATTGTTAGTGAGGAGGTGTCCCCCCTCCAAGCTCTGTGAAAGCCCTCCAGGCTGTTTGGATCAGGCATTCAAAACAAAACCAGGATGAGGGTTGGCAGCCACCTCGAAGCCCCTCAGTGAAGGATAGCATTAATAACAGGGTTACATGCTCTGGTTCCGTGACTGCTGGGGTAACAATGAGGTGTTTCTTTGCAGATAATTCTCCCTCAGGCTTAATTTTCTGGAGCTGAGTGCCAACTCCCTATCAAACTCTGTCATGGCTGCAATGACTCCTCCTTCCTCTTCACAGGTCATGGGAGTGTTGGGGTGCTTCGCAAAGAGGACATTCCCCACATGCCTGAGAGGACAGCAGTGTGTTGTTCTGCCCATCTCAGAGCTGGGGTGAAAAAGCAGGGAAAAAACCCCATCTCTGTAGCTTTGTTTGAGCATGGCATCATCAAATTGTATTGTGTCTAGTCCTTGGCCACCACCCAAAGAGACTGACCACCTTTGGGTATCTGCCTAGTTCAGCAGACAAGGCAAATAAAATATATAGAGAAAGGGAACTCAGGTGTGCAGGGGGATAACAAATGTCAGGCAACTTTAGCATGTAGGTGGGAAGTAGATCAGTGCATCTTTAATCTCCTATTTATGATTCTCACTTTCCTTCAGAAGTGCTTACATCTCTTTTGAGTGCATGGCTATGGCCAATATTGGATATTTGAGATTCGACGCTGTGAATAACTGGAGAAATTCTCTGCATCTAAATGCCCTGTGAGACCTCCTGCACTGAGTATGGTCACTGTGTAGACATTGTGCTCGTTCAAAATGACACAGGAGCTGGGGCACTTGCCTGGGAGAGGGTAGGTCTGGGTTGTTTTAGCTCTACTCTTGCTCTGGTCAGCCACTGATGGAAGAAAAGGCCCAAATTCAGATCTCTCAGATCACAACGCTCCTTTAGATGTCCAAGCTACAGGAATGTCAAAATACCAGAGAGTAATGAGACATTAAAGTCTGTGGAGCGGAGCAACCACACGGCTTAAGACAGGTCCTGTTTAGGTCATGGCAACATGGCCCTAATGTTTCATCAAGGAGATGTTTTCCCTAACTGTGCTTGGGTGGAAGAGTTATCTACTGCTCAGAACAGAGGAAATCTGGAGATATTTCAAAAAGACTCTAATCAAATTCCCCTCATGATAATTGTGAGATATTTCCTGAATAAATTGATGATGTGGAAGAATGATATTTTTGATTCCTAAGCAGGGTTCTGAATTTATTGCTGATCCTATGGAAATAACAGAAGCATGGCTGCATTCTTGTGTAGAATAAAACTACTTAGGGCAAAACAGTTATAAAAGCTGGTAGAACTTCCATTTGAATGTATGAAATATTGATGGACTCAAGGTCCAGGGAAGTGACTTGCACTGATTATTTCAGTGCAGTACTCTGAATATTGCTTTAGAGTCATTTGTCTCAAAACCAGCTGTCTCCTCTGAGAGAGGGACCTTTGCAATGTGATTTATAATTACAAACTTCTAAATACAAGAGTGCCTTGGTTGTGAATTTTTTAATCTTTCAACCTCAATTCCATGTCATGTGGTTCTAGTGTTGGTTTTATTCATAACATGGTCATAATTTCCTTGCTGAACTTCTATCAGTGTATTCATTACGTTTCAAAGGGCACATTGTCCTTCGCTGCCTCATAACAGCAGAGGCAAAATAACTTAATGGTGGTGTGTATTTTGAGCAGTCACTGGGCAAAGATGCTTTATAAACACGACAGAGTGCACGGTGCAACTGCTCACCATGTCCTGAAAATAATGAGTGTCTGTGATTTTTCAGCCTACAAATTATTTTGTGACTTATGTTAGAAAGATCTGAGAATTAGCAAAGTTTTTGGTGTCTTTTATATCCAAAGTCCTCAGCTTGATTTCTGCTATAGAAGTTACTCCTTCTGCCTTTGTACATATGAATCTTCATAGCACTGAAAGGCTCAGCACCTCAGACAGAAGCCAACCTTCCTTTTCTGAGTGAGGGATGAGGTGATTTATTAATATTGAAGTTGTAGGGGTCTGAAGAGCACAGACCCCTACTCAGCTCTTGCTATAACTGTTCATTCTCACATTTCACTCACAGAACTTAGAAACATTTTCGAGATTGCTCCTGGTTTCTGTTGCAGGGAGCACTGTTATCCCACGCAGGAAGGAAAACTTCAGCTGGAGAAGTGGAAGCACATTAAAAGGCATGCACGTGCACACATACGTACAAAGAAACACACAAAACTGAGCGATGCTCAGCCCTCTATCCTGATGATCAGGCAGTCCTCTAGAAAATGGGCACTGTATACTCAGCCACAATAATATCTTAATTTTACTTTTTGGGGGTCCACCTCAAAGAATTTGTAAGCTTTTTTGCCTTTCTGCATAATTGTGCTTAAGGATTTTGTATTCAGCACTGTAAAGCCGCAAAGTTTAACAAGTTAAGAGTTTGTTACCAAAACTCAAGAGCAACGGTTACTTTGGGATGGGAAGTTCTGGTGGAACAGGACCCTGTGCCCTGGCGTCCCTTGAGGCAGCAGCAAACAACTCTCCTCTCAAAGACTGCTGAGGTTCCTAAGGAGCTGGTTTTGGTCACATGAATCTACAGCTTTTGAGAATGTAACCCTGCATTTATAGGAAAAAAAAGGTACATCCAAATCGGGGCCTCACTGCTGGTCTCTGCAAGCTGTTCCATCACGTTTAACATTGCAACCTTCCCAATGATTCCTTTGTCATTTTTCATTCAATGGTGGTTGTCATTTGCTCATGAATTTCAGACTTAACCCGCCCAACATCCGTGTTGATTTATGCAAGCACTTCTTTATTCAGATAAAGCCGATAAGTGTGCTGTAGATCTTTCTTTTTGAATGGAGAACAGCGAGGAGAACAGATGGCAAAGGGCCTGAATTTCACTTCATGCTGCTTTTTTCCATCACATTATTTTTAGTGATTGATGTTTCATCTGTTTTGTGAATGTATACATAAGAGGTTAAGAAGGTCCTGCGCTATTAATTCATTAATTAATAGCAAATGAACTGCAGAGAAGCTTCTACACTGATCTGTTACAGGATGCAAGACAATCATAAGATCATTAATGTTGGAAAAGATGTCTGAGATCATTGAGTCTGGCCATTAGCCCAGCACTGTCAATTCCACCACTAAACCATGTCCATAAGTGCCACATCTAAGCACTGGATTCAGTAGAGTTATGCTGATTTAGGTTGTACAAGAGAAAATGGTCAATAAATGCATCAGTGAAATCAGCAAAACCTCCACTGCAATTACTGAATTCACAGGAGTGAAAAGTACAGTGTTCTGGTGTTGCTGAAAAGGAACCCACTTTTATGTCTGAATCCGACCCAGTTTTCTCATTTACCTCATATACAGAATAATGTATAAACTCACCTGTGGCTTTGCAAACAGGGCAGGGAGCAGGGACACTCCTAACACCCTGTGAATGTGTATGGAGTGGGGGACAGTGTCTCTGCCACAGCAACCTTTGTCTAGCTGGAAATAGAGAGCATTGGACAGACAAACACAGCTTACCATACCTTTTATCCAGGGTCTGTGCTATACTGAGATCATTTCTTCTGTGCTATCCTAGGGATAAAAAGTCATGCAGAGACAGCAATTTGATGCTTTTGTGCTGCAGTTCTGCATTGTGGGACAGAGATGGTTAATCCAGAGCACCGGGTGAGACAGTATGTGTCTGCCTGGAAAAGTCTTAGACCTGCTCATCACAACCATTTGTTTTGATACCTCTGTCCCTCACTATCCCAATGATGAAAAGTTTGGATTTGACCAAGCTTCTCCTTGGTTGTCTGTAGTTTCGTGGGACTTGATCCTCATTAGAAGTTCTTACTGGTGTTAAGTGAGTGTCGGTGCTAAACAGGAGCCTGTTTAGTGGAATATTTCAGGGTTGGTATCCAGTGCTTGATCAGCATTTGTGCTGTATATTGTCTTTTTGGGTGTCACATTCCAGCTACAAGTCAAGGGCAGATAATTTCCAAGAGCCAGCCGTTGTGAGTCTGGCACTGATTTGTTTGGGAAGTGGTTGCTTGGTGGTGGAAGTAGGTAAGCTCTGTCTGAGATACATCCTTTGGATCTTACTCATGAGCAGCAAGCTGATCTCCAGATGTCCTCGAAAAGTTCCTGCAGCTCTGTGCCACATCTGGGCTCTGTCTGTCTGCCCACGACTGCTGTCAGCTCAGTATCACTGGCTTCTCACAATGATGCCTGAAGCTGGGCAGGCTGCATTCAAGTAATGGGCTGCTGAAAAATTAATCCACTCTGACAAATTAACAAAAAGAAGCTTTGGACCCTTCCCAGATCTGTGCTGAAAACACCATTTGAGCTAAGCAGTGTCAGCTCTCCGTTGTTAATCACAAGCAGAAGAACGTGGCATGGCCATTGTTGAATAGGCTGTTTTCCTGAGTTTTCTCATAAACTCCCTTCCAACTTTTCCAAAGGCAGAGCCATGTACACAACTTAGTGGCATTTCCCTGTGTGTAGCAAGCAATTTATAATGCTCATCTTGAGCTTTTAGGGAAAAAAAAATCTTGTAAAGACAGAAGCATAAAAACAGAACTAAGGAGTTGTGGGCACTACTTAAAGTGATCAGTGCTTTTGTTTAGGCTGAAAGAAGTGAAGTGCTCTGAATAATAACCTTGAAATTGAGCCAGTGCAGGGAAAATACTTTACCAGAGAGTTACTCTCACTCTGTAACTACTCAGTCAGATGAAGCTTTGGCTTGCAGCAGTGTGTTGCAAAGTTTTTCATTGTTTTTCCCCCTCTCCTCTTGTGAAGGGTCTAGAAGATGTGGCCATAATGTGTTTTAGGCATTGCAATGCCCAGCTCTTAGCTAACATATAATCTAGGTAAATTCACAGCCCTAAGTACGTGTCTGGGTCTCTACAAGTATCCACCTGCAGCATTGCCTCCTCATCACTTACCTGCTCTAGGACTCCATCTTCAAAACAATATTTACATACTCTGAGGACTGTCTGATTGTCTGATTTATGTTTGGTACCATATGATGCTTGGCACCATCTTGCAAAGACTCAGAGTCGGGAGAAGTTTATTGCTGTGGTCCTTGCCCTGTGGCATTCTCTGATCCTGCACCATGGTCTGGACAGAGGTGGTCACATGTGCACATTTTGGGAGAACAAAAGGCACTATAGGATATTTTGTGCAAGTGTAACAGAACCTCTGGAAGGTGATTCAGCTTATCCTGAGGTAGGTATCCAGGGCAGAACAGATTAGTTTTTCTCTGAGGACTTTTCTGGCACCATCGAGCCCTTGAGACTTCAAGGTCTGTTTTTCCTTGATCCAAGTACAGGAAGGCAATGCAATCTCTCCGAACTTTTGCTTAGGGTCAGTGAGAGAAACCTGGGGCTCTGGAGAACTTTGGATGGAGGTGGTTCAGAGAGAGCCCCAGGGCATCCTGAGGATGAGCAGAGTTAAGTGTTCAGGGTAGGAACCTACTTCTCCCTGCAGCTCTTGCCCCCTTTACGTCACATTTTGTAGTGCATTACCCCAGAGGACATTGAATCCAATGCCTTTGGAAAATGTTGCATTTGCATTAATATTTCAGCAAATAGAAGGGAGAAAAACTTTGTAGATGTTGCACGGAACCACCAGGCTGGTGTAGCAACATGGAGTTTCTACATAAGTGACATAATTAATTCTGACTAAATGAAACTACATTTCTAATTAGATTCGAGTTTCTCAGTATCTCAAATTGCCTGGGCTTTTGGAGCAAGACTTTGCCATTTAGTTCTGAGGGCAGCTTAATCCTGCCAGAGAGGGCCTGGCTATGTTCTCTTCACATCACTTTGTTTTGGTTCATCTTTTATGATTTCTTTTTAAAAAAGAGGATTTTTTTTCCTTTTAATTTTAAAACAACGAATAAAAGCTGCAAAAATAAGCAGAAAAGCCAAAAAAAAAAAAAAACCACCCAAAGATTTAAGGCAAAACTGTCTGGATGAGAAAGCACAGCTTGCATGTCTGTTGAGAAGCAGTTTAAGGTTAGACATCTGCCTTGTAATAGGTTGTGTCTGGACACAAAACGCCAATGTTCACCAGTAAGCCTCAAGAAATGCAAAGAGCCTAAGCATAAATTTTTAAGGTCTTGTATAAATCATGCATTTTATTTCCAGGTGCTTTTAGTCCTGAAAACAGATCTTCCCCCTCTTTTGGGAAAGAAACAAAACAAGACAAAACAAAACCCTAGAACATTCCTGTGGAGATTAAAAAAAAACCATAGTACTTTATTAAAAAAAAAAAGGTTATGGGAAAAACTGATTATTTCTGATGAGCTCTGGCACTGGAATTTCATAGTTCGTTTTATCTAATGGGCAGAAAATATTTCACCTTTGGAGGACTTCTCAGCTCTCAGTGTTAACTTTTCCTGAGGTACCTGTGAGAAAGTAGCCTTGTTACTCACCCCTAGGCAACAGACATGGACTGGAACTGATGGAATAAAATGAGTTGTACAGGCAGATCCTCTCCTTCTGTCCGACAGGGAGGGGAATCTCTCTGCCCTGACTTCCCAAGGGTACTCTGGTATCCTCAGTTTGCCTTTAGCAGCTCCATCCATAGCAGCAAATAAAACGGGGGAGGAGCTGCTTTTGGCTCTGAGGCCAATTTGTGCCATTTAAGCTTGTATTAATCCCTCTAATCCCCAACCCAGGATGGCTGCATCCACATCACCCACTGGTCCCTGTGCTAACCTGTGCCTCGAGCCCTGAGACCAGCCCAGGTCTGACCCGTGCCGAGGGGGATGCAGATAACCCAACAGTGCCACTCAGGATGGCTGAGTGGCACTTTTGAGGCCCATATCCCCATTTAATTTAGTTCATTCAGACAGAGGATGAGACCTGACAGGTCCAGAGGCAAGGAGAAGGCAGCAGACCTGCTCTGGATGCTCAGATATAATTCAAGCACTAATTCCTATTGCTGGGTAAGCTCTAAACAGCGAGCTGGACCCAGACCCCCTTCGCTTGGAAGGATTGCACATCAATCTGAGGCTGCAGCTGCTTGGGTGACTCTCCGTCGCTGGGATTCTTCAGTGACCTGGCAAACTGAGTGTGACTCAGATCATTTCTTTCCCCACCAGACAATGGGAGGGGGAAACTGCAACCAGATGGGAATGAATGGGGAGAAATTCCCACGTCTTGGTTTCTCCAGCCCCTTACAGTGAAAGGAAGGATAGAGGTGATACCACGAGGAGCTGTCTGCAGAGTAAGCAGACATGGAGGAGAAGGGTAGGAGAACCCCCAGATGAGGTTTAGCTTAATCCCCAAAGGGTAAAGCTCCCACTGCTTGGGGCATTGGGAACACATTTAGCTGTGAAATGTTTAAATGAGTTAATCGTGGCTAAGCTCCTTGTTGAGGATTCAAAATCTTTTCACTGAAAAGCAGATCATGTTAATCCAAATCAATTTCTCAAATCCACTTTTATTCAGATTATCAAACTTTAGGGCACATTAACTGTTCTCTAGCACATATGTGCAGGCTTCGTGGCAGCTCTCCCCTTGTTAAATCTTTTAAGCATCTGGATTGAGGGACAAAGCAGTGTTTGGATTAACTGGACATTTCTCTCTCTCTCCTCCCATGCTCTCTCTTTTTTGGGGTTGATTTTGTGTTCAGTTGTGAGGATGGCCTGGCACCTGATCTTTTGGAGATGTTTTTGGCAGAAAGGGGATGAATCACCTCAACTTAAAGGAGCTGTGAATCACGTGAATTCATATCTTTCTTCAAGCTTCATTTTTATAGTCAGGACAAATCTTGGAAGGCACATAATCCTGTTGATCTGTGAACGGGCACTCAAACCCAGGCTATTTGAGATCTGATTCTGGATGGTCATCTTCTGGAACAGACAACATTTGCAAGAGCTTAACATCGTGACCAAATATCTTTCATAGCTGGAGAAGCTATCAGATTATCAGATTTATAGTTTTTTTGAGGCAAATTTCATATTGGTTGGAAGTTCTGATCTGGCTTCTTTTGACACTCAAGTCCTGTAGACTAGGGAAGAAGGACTAAAAAAAATTTCCTCACTACCTAATGTTCTATAAACAATTTATTTAAAAGCCAACATCCAGACATGCTAAATAATGCAATGGGCTTTTCCAAAACTCCTGTTTCTGGGGCCTGCATGAATAATACATACTAAAATAAAATGGACAAGAATTTCTAAGTTTGTTTAGAACTGAATTAAGTGCTGGTAAATTAACAAATATGGTTGTCAGTGCTTGGTTTGGGAACTGAAATATTCTGGGACACCAAACCAAATGAATCGCAAACATTCCGTGTCCTGAACTGAGCACCTGCAAAATGTCTGCATTAGCATTACTATTATGAATTTGGTCTGAAGAGACTTTCAAGGCAGAAGGGGCCACTGGATCATTCATTTGACTGTCTCCACAACACAAGGTGTAGAGTTACTCTGAATGATTCCTGTCTTGAGTCTTCAGACTTTGGTCTGAGCCAAAGCAAAGGGAGGTGAAAAAGAAAAGATGAATATTTGCAATGGCTTGGATGAGAATAGAGGGAGGAAAACCTGAGCAGTGGAGGGAGATGAAAGTGAAGCTCCAGATCAGCATCCGAAGGTCACTCGCCATATGTTGGTTTAAGGTCTAAGGTGCAGCAGTTGACCTGCAAAGCAGTGAGGAAAGTATTTCTGTCTGTGGCCATCTGTCACACTGCTCAAGCTACTGTCTCTTCCCATCTTTGACTTATTGCTGGGGAGCCAATTCCTTTCCCATGAGCCATCAAATGGGAACAATAAATCTGAATTGTTTCTGGGATCAATTGACAACCGCAAGCCGGGAGAAGGAAATCCTCTTAATTTCCCTTTCACTGAAGTCACGTAGTCCAGATAACTGGAAGCTGAAATTAAGGATGGGACTACACCAGAGAGTTCAGAGTAGCATGTGAGTTTCTCCAAAAAATGGGAGTGTTTGGAGGCAGGCTGAGCCAGAGATGCAAGAAATGAACGTATCAGGAAAAATATTCTGGGTATCTATTTTGGAAAAATGTTCATTGTCACTGCAAATTGCCAGACTGACAAATCCTGCTGGTTCCCCAGGATGTCCCTGCAGACATATCTCAGAAATGGCCCATTAGCTTTTTCTTTTGCTTGAGAGTTCCCCTCCTGTCTGTTCCTGCCTGAAAGTTCTCACAGACAGCTGGGAATTGACAGGAACTTTTGTGTTGTAGATATCAGGCTGAGACCCCACAGTCAAACCATTAAACTAAATCATTAAGCACCAAATCTCTTCAGCACTCATCTTGCTTCATTAGGCTTGAGGTTTAGTTGAAGACCACAAATGGAAAATGGAGATTAACAAAAAAAGGAAAAAAAAAAAAAAGAAGAAGAAAATGGACATATTTGCAGAGGCAGAAATTAGGGAGATCTGCTGAGAGGTTTCTTCTGACTCTTTTTCAGAATATAATTGGAGACAGTTTCCTTATCCTCACAATGCGTAGGTGGTCCAAATGAGATTCAGCTGCTCCTGGTGCCAGACTGGTATCCTGATTAGCTTTTTCCCTGCCTGGGCAAAGGGAGGGTCTGGCAGCTTTGGGGGTGTCTGTCAAAACACCTGGGCTCTCAGTTTATCCTGCTGCTTAATAGGACCCTGTAGTGGGAGAGAGCCTCAACCCACCTGCAGCAGCAACCAAATACCCAAGGCAGGCAGGAGAGCTGGGACTTTCATTCCTACCCTATAGACAGGGAAGGGAGACACACAGTATGAAAGCCAACTGTATCCTGGGCTGCATCCAGAGCAGCAGGTGAGGGGGGAATCTGTCCCTCTGCTCTGCTCTGGTGAGACCCCACCTGCAGTGCTGCCTCAGCTCTGGGGTCCCGGCACAGGAAGGACATGGATCTGTTGGAGCGAGTCCAAAGGCAGGACAGCTCTGTGAGGGAAGATGATTGGATGGATGAAGCACGTCTGCTCTGAGGAAAGGCTCAGAGAATTGGGGTTGTTCAGCCTGGAAAACAAAAGGCTTCAGGTGACCTAATTGCAGCCTTCCTGAAGGGAGCTGACAAGAAAGGAGACAGACTATTTACTAGGGCCAGGACAAGGGGAAATGTCTTCAAACTGACAGAGACCAGGTTTAGATTGGATATTAGGAAAAAATTCTTCCCTGTGAGGGTGGTGAGGCACTGGAACAGGTTGCCCAGAGAAGCTGTGGATGCCCCATTTCTGGAGATGCTCAAGGCTGGGTTGGAAAGGGCTCTGAGTAACCTGAGGGGTTGGAATTAGATGATCTTTAAGGTCCCTTCCAACCCAAACCAATCTGTGATTCTATGAATACATAGCATCCAAGTGACTGGGAGGACTCAGAAAACCGGAGCCCCACGTTCCTGCTTGCAAACCAACACCTGATTCCCACTGGTATGTGTGGAAATTCAGTGCCTGGGTGTTACAGAAAACAACATGCTGAAATACGCCCTGACCTGAGCTAACCTACAGAGCCCTGGCCCAGTGCCCCAGATGCAGGGTCACTCTCTGCTGTTTGGTGAAGTCCCACTTGTCTGTGTACACAAACACAATGCCAGAGGCACTCAGATACAGCCGTGCTGACACGCAGGTGCAGAGCAGCCTAAACCTTTCACCCCTGCTTGGTTCAGCCTCTTGTGGCACTAAATCATTTCAGGGTCCCTGCTTACAAACAGGTCCTTTTTTTTTTGCCCCCTGCAAGAAACTTCTGCTCAGTGTTTGGTCCTCTGGAGCTCCTGTCCTGCAGCACCGGTTCTGTTTCACTTCAAAAGCCAGCTAAGAAATATTTCTCTAGTCTCCTGTTTATGCCTACCACAGTTGATCAAGTTATGCTTCAAACATTTTGGATCACAGCTGGGCTGCAAGGCATTACACAAAATAGGAGCTTTTTGCTTGCTGAGTGCACAAGATATTTCTTTGCTCATGGGATTCTTTGTGATGTTTGGTGTGTCTCTCATTCAGTTTATATTGATGGGCAAATATCCTGGTTCTTTTATTTTGATGTAGATTGTTTCCTGGACCAACCCCATATTTTAACTCCATAATAGGAGAGTGGGAGGAAGCAAAGAAACTGATAAAATCTCCCTTTGCTGCTGGTGAATTTCTGAGATGTTTTCTTCAGCTCAAGTTTTGGGGTTTTTTTAATATTGTGGTTAGGAATCCACATTTTGTGCCACACTGTTTGATATTGAAGAAGCCCTGACTGGGGCTTGCTTTGGTTAGAGACAGAAGGATGCCTGGAAGGCAAAGGGGAGGTTTCACTGAAGTTCATGGGTATGTCCAGTGTGCAGGGATCATGTCTTCAAATTGGCACTGGAATGGCAGGGAGCTGACAGCTATGTGTAAAATTTATCTGTCTTCAGGTTTGGGTTGAGATTTGGAGAACCCTTCTCTCAGAGCTGGACAGCTTGCATAGGGATGGCTGCAGAGGATTCCTTGGATATTAGGAAGAAATCCTTCCCTGTGAGGGTGGTGAGGCCCTGGCACAGGCTGCCCAGAGAAGCTGTGGCTGCCCCATCCCTGGAATGGTCCAAGGCCAGGTTGGATGGAGCAGCCTGGGATAGTGGAAGGTGTCCCTGCCATGGCAGGGGAATTGGAACGAGGTGATCTTTGAGGTCCCTTCCAACCCAAACCTTTCTATGGTTCTATGATTTGTCCCTGCCTGTGCTGAACCCCCTCTGCGCAGAGGCCTTGGCCACTCAACTGGCAGTGCCTGAACATTCCTGGCATCACAAAATCCTGGCTTTTAGGGTAAAACAGCAGCAAATTCAGCTTGCTTTGAACACAAGTCTGTGATGACACAGAGGCAGGTTGGCTGTGCAGGACAGAGCAGAGAGCACAGGGTGACAGATTTTTCAGCAGGGCTCATTTTCTGACCTTGGTCAACAAGGTTTTGGCACACGTTGCTCCTGCACACTGCAGGGTGGAAGCCAAAATATGTAGAGTTTCTTGAGGCTGCCCTCAAATGTAGATGTACTCCATGCTTGCAGACATCACTCTCGGATGCGGGCAACATGCACCTCCCAAATCCTGCTTTGCCCACCCAAGCTCAGAGGGTCATATCCAAATGTCCTTGCTGTGTGGGAGAAAGGAGGACAGTGGATGGAAGCTGTCCCCAGGCCTGGTGGCCTTTCCACAGGCTGTTTTTTTGGAGCTGGTGAAGTTCACAGAGCTCTGCTGGGGGGAAGAGAAGGGAGGGAGATGCAAGCGAGGCTGCCACATGGGGATGTGTAATGCTAAACATGTGCACTGATCCTTCCAGTCATTCACTGGAGAGCAGAAGTGTCGTGCTCCTTGTGAGCCGGGGCAGGAGGGGCCCCACGTCTGAGCTGGAAGCAGAGCCAGGGCCCGTAATGGAGTCCAGAAGACGAACTTCCGTGAATCAAAGGCACGCGTGTTTATTTACAGCACTGCCAGCAGCGGGGAAGCCGCCCCAACAAGCTCATAAACATATTTACAGGGATTTCACAGCAAGGTTTGTAAGGAACAATAAAGCAATCACTCAGCACCTCTGCTCAGGAGCTCTTTATGGCAAGGAGTCTTACCCAGAGCTGCGAGGCACTGGCTGAGTCACTCTTTACAAGGCCTCGGACCCAGCCTGCTTCACTGAGCTTTATTGCTTTTCTCTCCCGGAAGTTTTCCCAATTCCCTCTGCTCCTGTAAGGAGCTGGTCTGTTCTTTAACCCATCTGGAATGGGGATAAGGATAACTCAGTTGTCCTTCCTTCTCCGAGGGGTGGAAAAGCATCAACCTCCTACGTGTACTCATCTACATGTACTGTCTTTGAGCTTCCACATTTTTGCAGACGCACGAGCACCATGTCCAGTCTCCTGTAACCAGCTGCTTTCCAAACACCAGCACCCACCAAGGAAGCCTGAGAAACCCCCAGGTGTTCTCTCAAAGTCTGTCAATCCATGGCCCTTGGTGCTTGCATTGGTACTTTACCAAACATCTTATACCCACAGCACTTTCCTTCACCTCTGGGCTCAAAAAAAGGAACCAGATTAGACTATTCTAGTCAAGTTTTTAAGTCCAGGGGGTAATTCCTTTCTCCATTAATTGTTTTTCTTGAGGGGGAGGTGATGCCTGTAGCAGAAAACCCCCCAGGACTTGGCACCATGGTTACAAATAGGGCCAGGAGGAGTGGATTGAAGCAATGCAGGAGCACAAAGGAAGGGGAGCAGAAGAACCAAAGGGGAGGACTGATTTACTGCTTTCCTCCTTCATCCATCCCTGAGCTGCTGGCCATCAAAGCACACACTGTGCTGTCACCTCAGCCTGGCCAGCAGCCTCAGCTGCAGCGTGGAGCCTGTGGAGCCTGTCCAGGGCTCCTCCCTCTGCAGGGCACGGGAACTGAAAGGAACCCTGGTGGTATTTTTAGCAAAGAGCACAAAAGTATGTGGGAAGGGTCATGAGTTGTCCTGTGGAACAGCAGCTGTTTCTCAAGACATCACGTCAGAGGGCTGATGGTCTGGAGGAGGAATGCTGCCAGGCTCTGGCATGGATGGAACCCCTGGGAAAGGGCTGGTCTCTCTGCTGTCTTCGAGGACAAGTGCTTAGAATAAAAACAAACTGAAGGGTTAGTAGTCCTAAGCAAAAGGCAAGCTGGGCCCATTGCAATGTGGATATCCTCCATTACTGAAACAATTCAGTGCCCCATTTTATTTCATTTTGTTTCTACAGCATCCAGCTACTAGCATGATCTTCCTAGACCTTTAAAAATGGCCTGTGTGTGAAGAGGACAAAAGAATTTTGGCCAAGCTTTTTATTCTGACTGCAAGCTGAGGAATCATTGGGGTTATTGGGCTAGTGCTTGGTTTCCTGTACTGACTGTTGCTGCTCTTCTCTTTTTGGAGTAGAATATGGTGGTGGCAATTCTTGGAGCGAAGGCTGGAATCAGGGCAGGGAAAGAGAGGTTAAGGGCAGTGCAGAGGCTCCAGACTTACACAAGTCCGGCCTTGGCTTTGTGAGTCATGGCCCCGCTGGGAATTTGGGTTCAACCTCTGGGTAGTCTCCTCCAGCATCCATGGTTCTTGGCTGAGTCAGCTTATGGCACACTTGAGCAGAGAACCATATAATCATCAAAGCTGGGAAAGGCCTCCGAGGTCTTCTGGTCCAACCATCAACCCAGCACTTCCAACTCCACCACTAAACCATGTCCCTCAGTGCCTCATCCACACGTCTATTAAATACCTCCAGGGATGGTGACTCAGCCTGTTCCCTGGGCAGCCTGATCCAATGCCTGACAAGCCTTTCAGCAAAGAAATTTTTCCTAACATCTGATCTAAACCTGGTGCAACTTGAGGCCATTCCCTCTTGTCCTGTCCCTTGTTACCTGGAAGAAGAGACCAACCCCCACCTGGCTCTTGTGCTTCATCTATTTTAGTCATGTGCAAAACCCCTGGGGGTTTTTTCATGCTGCATTTTGGGGCTGTTACTGCACTTTCCAGCTAAGAGTTCTTAGCTGACAACTAACATCCATGGAGTCACCTATGGAAGTTTGGGGAATGCAAAAAAACCACACTATTTTGAAGGTCCTTTTCTGACGTGGCTTCAGGGTTTGAGGATGCCTGTGGGTGCCTGTGATTCCCAGTTTTCATGTATCTACACAATCTGAGCAAACTCACAGTAAATCACTAGTACTATTGGAGACACATCTCTTGTCCCTGCTCTTTGCAGGAGAAGTTGGAGTACATGACCTTTTAAGGTCCCTTCCAACCCAGAATGTTCTATGGTTTTATGAATTCAGATGCCCTCAAATAAGCTAAATGTGCCAGGAGTTCTAAGATGGATATTGATTACAAACAAAGGTCTTATATGCCATGTGGATGCATGCTCTTCAGGAAGACAATTTCCTATTAAATCCTCCCAAACATGTCTGAAGTATTACAAGTATTAAGAAATGGTACAGTCATGTTTGGGAAAATGCCCTGAAATCCTGGTTTTTTTGTTTCTTGTTTTTTTTAAATTTGGTTTTGTTTTTTTTTTAATGTTGCCTTTATTTTGAATTATTACTGATGTGTTTGATTTGGGAGTTTGTTTTCATTGCTCTGCTAGGCTTTCTCTTGTTTTCCTTCATTTTTCATTGATTAGGTGCCATTGAAGTGAGGAGTGGGTTATTGATGTGAAGAGTATCAGAGAGTATTAGATTTAAAGCTGTTCAAAGGGAAACAATTTGGGCAATTTCTATTCCATTATGAAATTGAGAACATTGTATTTTCATCTCAGAGGGGAATGGAAAATAAAAAGAGGAAATTGTGAGACATTTTTGCTAGAGAAAAATGTCTTGTGAGCTGCTTCACCATCTGCTGAGGATTCCATTCAGTTCGGAAAGAGCAAACATCTATTGAATGTCATCAGTCAAGGATTTCCTTGGGGGCTGCCAATGCCTCCTTTAGAGCTTGAAAGCTGCTAAGAAGACAGTTCTGCAAGTATTGTTGAGCTGGTGGTTCACATTTTACAATCATTTTTTAAAAGTCCCACTCTGAGAACCCTTGCAAATATTTTAGGAGCAAGAAGACATTTGGCCAAGCAGCCAAAAGCACAAAGCTGCATGGAGGCCATGACCCCTCAGGTAGCAGCTCGTTCACTCCAGGGCTGTATGAACTGTGATTTAAATAAAAAAAAATAACAACTTGCTTCCTGAAGTCTGCTGAGGCATTGATACATTCTCTCTCCTCCTTGAAATGAGAGCACAAGCCAGACAAAGGTGAGAAAATACAGTCCCCCCTCGTGCATCTTTTCTGCAGAGGAAAAGAATAATTGTTGCCTAAATTCAGTTTAATCAGCACTCTGTTCCTTGGTCCTAGGCTTTGCTCTGTATCAGCCAACCGTAAAGCTCTAAATAACAGGGAAAAAGTTATTTTTGGCTTTTGAATTGCATAATCTTTCAGGTGAGGTCTTCAGCAGATGACGGTGCAGAGGGGGAAGCGGTGGAACTGGCTGTGCAGCTCATCCCACCGCGGTGCTGATCATGCTGAGCTCGGAGAGCCGTGGTGTTAATGGGCTGTAGCACACAGGAAGTGAGCAGGGTGAGTGATAAGGTCTGGATCTGGGCTCTGACAATTCCCTCAGGTGCCTGAAACATCCAGCGTTTCTGCCTGAGCTGTTAAAGGGTCGGCTGCAGAAGACAGAGTGCACGATGATTAGAACCATCTGTTCTTCGCTCTTGCCACAGCAAATTCAGTATTAAGGACTCACAGGGGTTCCAGCAGGGTCCAAACCCCCCTGTTTGCTCACATATACACCACATGGTTTATCCATTTCTGACCAGCTTCCTCTGGCAGCCTGTTGGTGGCTTGGGGCACATACCAGGCACGAGAGACTGTCAAGTGCTCTGCCAGTGTGTGGCAGGCTACCAAACAGGACCAGTAAACTCTGCAAGCCCTGGAGAAGTTATGTCCTGTGTGTCCCTGCCCAAATTCACTAAATCCTTTGAATAACACCATTCATGGCTGGAGCTCCTCTTGCTTATTCCTGTCACAAGAGGAACCCGTGGTACATGGGTTGCTCATGGCCAAAGAAACCACCTGGGAAATCCATTTCCACGTTTGACTATCAGAGCTAGGAAGATAGGAAAGGGCCATATCTCTATTTCCCAGTCTGCAACGTCAGGCTAGTCACAGAATCATAGAATAGTTTGGGTTGGAAGGGATCTTTAAAGGACATCTTGTCCAATCCCCCTGCAATGACCAGGGACATTTTCAGCTAGATCAGGTTGCTCAAAGCCCCATCCAACCTGGCTTTGAATGTTTCCATGGATGGGGAATCCACTATCTCTCTTGGCAACCTGGGCCAGTGCCTCATCATCCTCAATGTAAAAAACTTTTTCCTTATATCTAAACTAAATTGCCCCTTAAAACCATTGAAACTTGTCCCATCACGATAAGCTCTGTTAATAATTGTCACCACCTTTCTTGTAGACCCCCTTGAGGTGCAGGAAAGCTGCTCTAAGATATCCTCAGACTCTTCTCCAGGCTGAACAACTCCAACTCTCTCCTCCTTTACTCATGAGTGACTGTGTTATGTCTCCTTTATTTAAAAAAACAGAAAGAAAAATGAGGAAATTCACTCAAGCTGTCTAACTTTTTGGCTACAGGAGGCAGCATATCTGTTAGTGTGGCTTTGACCGTGCACCAGCGTGGTTCCTTCCATTCACTGCCAACCTCAGGTGGTCCCTGCTGGTGGCACCACTGGGGTCTGTGCAAACCCCAAGAGCTTTTTCCCATTTTGTGTTTTCCTGCCTGCCAGATCAGCACTTTCTGCCCCTGTGTTGCTATCTTTGCACCCTTCTCCAGCAGTTCCCTGGCAGGGACATCCAAACAGAAAATCCTCTGCTCTGCTGCTTGTGGGAATGCCCTGTGCCCAGTGTAATAGATGGCTCTGGTCAACCTGCGGAATTGCAGCCACTCAAGAGAAAAGCCTGCTTCCAGATGCATAAATGTGGATTATCTGCAGTCCAGGGGGAATAAAAAGCTGTTGGTCTGTGCTGTGCGTCATGACAACACCCCTCAGAAGCCACCTGGACACCCAGAGATCCAAAGCATGGAAACCACCACTGCAGTGAAATGATGCCAAGCAGATTAGTGAAAAAATAGAAAATATCAAAATCCAGTGCTTAGAGGCAGGCACTGAGACCCATATGCAGGCATCTAAATGAGTGATTTCCTAGTTGAAGGTATTGAGCATGCAAAGTGGCCACGAAAGAGGATGATGTAAAACTGATGTGCAGATTCAAACAGAGCTGAACACCTACTTGATCGTGCTCTTATCTGCTAAATCAGAGGTTCTATTGCAAAAGAATTATTGTCCCCATACTTAATGCATGTTAATCAACAGAGCAAATTACTCTGTTCCCCCGGGCCTTATTAAGAGCTAAAAGCAATTTTCAGCAAGTTACCAGACTGAGATGGCTGTGGCTCTGACAGAAAACATGAAAAACTGTTTCCTAGCTTGTATAGAATAACATCCATGATTTTAATTATTAAATTTCACCTGCTGCATTATTTTGTGTAGTTCAGTGGTTCAATAATAAACAATTTCCCCTGTTTGGTGATTCAGGCTTGGCACTGATAAGTCGTAAGACTAAAAATTAGTGAATTCTAGATTAAGCATCTTCCAGCCTGCCTTGGGCTCTCTGCTGACTTACTGATTTAAGAAAGCCACTCATTCATGGTGGGGTTTGGCTGCAGCAAGAATGACTAGCTATGCCTCTAAAGCAATGCAAATTAAAACAGGTATCTGTAGGGACAGCTAATGGCTGTGTCAGCTGGAGAACAGGATTTTCCCACACCACCTTTTTTCTGCCCAGCTGCTTTGAATTAAAGCCAGCTCTTCAAGAGCCCATTTTTCTCTCCGTGGTACCAGTGTAAATCAAAAGCTAACCCTGTTAATGTCACTGGTGTAAAATTGGAGGAAATGAGAGAAGAATTAGCCTGGGAAAAATCTAATTTGCTTCTTGTGCTCTGTCTTTCCAAGTTCAATCTAGATTAAAAATATTCACCAATGTATACAAATGGGAAACCAGCACAGCACACCATCTGTCTGGGAGTGGAAAAATCAGGACTTTTTCCCTACCTCTCAGACTTGCTATAAAGCAAACAAAAATGGACAAGGCACTTCGCCAGTTCCATGCTAAGAAAACAGAACAAGAAAGCTGCACAATACCTATGGATTGCAGTTCAAGGCATCTGGTACAAGCCAGGATTTGGAGCTAACTGAAACCTGGGACCTGCAGGATTAATGTGTGTTTATATAAGCACCACAAGCTGTCATTTTAGTTCTCTTCCATGCATATTTGCCGTGGCCCACTTGTACAATGGAGCTCTTTTCAGAGATGACATAATGTAGTGATTTGCAGAAAAAAAAAAAAAAAAAGGGGTGAAAGTTTTCATCCTGCCAATGGGAAACGTGTCTTATGTGCTTCAGCAAATTACTGCCTGGAGGCAGAACAAGCTCTTTGTAATACTTTGGTGCTAAAACAGGTACCTAGTCATCTATCCAGCAGGGTCTCACATAGCTGTATCCTCTGGAGAGGGCTGGATGCCTTTGAACTTTCTTTCCCAGCAGTGCTGCTGCATGGAGTTACACTCTAGGATGCCATTCCCCTCTCAGGAGGTCTGCTACAGCTGCAGCACACGTTTTATGGGTTCTACAGGAAGAAATAGTCCCCCAGAAAATACAGTAGCTACATTCAGGTGGGTATTTTGCTAGCCTGTGTATTCTTCTGACAGCCACTGACAAATGTGAATGCTGTGGTTGTAACAGGGCACGCTCGGTGCATCTTTCTCCTTCTGAGGAGCTTGACTGCAATAAGTCACATTTTCAAACAGAGTTTGGGTGAGCTGGAGAGGGGAGGGTGACCAGTATAAGGAGTTAATGCCTTCCAGGAGGTTAAATGCACGGGATGCTTGACATGGAATATATATATTTAATGTCACATCTCTGTGGGACAGAGCAGTGCTTCTGAGCTAGAGCCATCCTAGGGATTGGAAATGCATGGAGAAAATGAGACCAGACCCAGACACTTCCAATCCCTGAGTCACACAAGCTCGCCAGGTCTTGTCTGCTTCATGAAAAGGTGAATTTGCCTGCAAAGCAGTTATTCAGGCAGCTGGGCTGGGGTGCTCTTGCTCCAGCCTGGCCTCACACTGCCTATGATGGATACAGCCAGAGGGAGTGGGATGGCATTTACCAGAGCAAAGTCAGCCCCTGGGAATATATCGAGGGGTTCATATCACAACAGAGAAAAACCACCAAATCTGTTCTTTCTGATGCATTTGTGTAAATAAATACCTAACTTGGAGGAAAAAGATGTTGAATGAAGTGAAAATGGTCTTTGAAGTCTCCAAGGACAGAGTTGTTTTAGTGGTCACAATCTAAGTACATGACTGGGACAGAGTTTGTGGACAGAGATCTTAACTGGCCCTGCAAGACTTGTCTCACTCAAAAATCACAGCACTTAACATTCCTGTCAGTAAAACAACTCTGATCTCTCATTACTGGGTCACAAAGTGGGACGGAAAATCTTTTCATCTTGCTGTGGCTCAACTTGATTTTCTGAGTTTCCAGTGGATTACCGAAGTGACCAATGGTGCAGCCTTAGTGATCTCTACCAGCCTTCCCTTGCACAGCACCTCGTAACTGAGAATTGACTCCCCACTGAGCAGAGTTACTGGATAACCTGAGTTTCTCTTTGTCCCACTGTGTCCCACAGCAGAATGCATTTCTCAGGGAGGGAGAGCTGGGTGTCTGTTTGTTTGCTTTGAAACTGCCCTTTCTTAACCCAGCCTGGATTCAGTAGGGCACGTTGTTTAAGCTTTATTTCCATGTGCTGGTTGTTGTTATGACCTTCTTAAGAGCTCTGAAAGCTTGTCAGTGTTTTCTGATATTTTCTCATAAAAATGTTGGTTCTCCCACTCTCCAACATTTTACACAGCATAAATTCATAGAGTCACAGAAAGGTTTGGGTTGGAAGGGATCTTAAAGATCATCTAGTTCTAGTCAAAGTTCTTAAGTGTTAGGTGGTTTTCCCAGTTCTTGAATCCATGGCCCTTTTCTGTGCTTGCTGCCATTGCTTTTTCAACATAGTTTTAAAGCCAACTATGTGCAGAGTTTTACTGTGGATATCTCTGCTTAAATACTTGCTGATCAGATGAAGATATCTCCACTCTCCTGTTCAAAATCTCTTGAGTTTTACCTAATTAAAGGTAAACTACCTTGAGTTTTATCTAATTAAATATCACAAGACTTCTATCAAACCCATTCATGTTAGAGCCCTGTTTTCATGAGGTTAAAATGTGGATGAGCAAGTGACCTGGCCAAGGTAGAGGCCAGACCAGTGCCTAGTGGTCTGTCCTCTCTGGATTAGAAGACAGGGTTGCCCACATGCCCTTTTGCCTTGAACTCCAGCCAAGTGACATGTTCAGTTCAGAAACAATCAATTTTATTGCTTTCCCATGTAAATAAAAGCTTCATATCGCCACTGGGTGACAAGCAATTTCCTCCTACTCCCCCACGTATAATAAAGGAGAAAAATTGCAGATGACATCTCTGCAGAATGACATAGAAAACAACAATTTATGCATTTCCCAGGGGGAAAAAAATAGAAAGATTAGGGAAGACGGTGCCTCCCTGTTAAAACTCCAGCTGCACATTGCCAGTGCAATGCTACACTTGCAAATTGTTTCTTGGAAAGATACCTTAATTTTTATTGCCCCATAACACCTCTGGTAAGAAGGGAGAGGGATAAATGTGGTGGCAAAGTGCACCCCTTAGCGGGAATTGTTGCAGCCACCATCCCAGCCCTGCCTGGGAGCTCTGAACAGATTTTTCATGTTCTCTGCTACTCACTGGGATGCCCAGACCCAAAAACCTGCAGACCTCAAACCCGATTCTCTGTCGCTTTCTCCTCTGGATGTAAAAACATGTCAAAGCAGAGCAAGTCTGCACAGGGATAAATGTGGGGGATTCAAGTGTGAAGCCTGTGGGTCTCACTGGAGTTCCTCTTCAGGCCAGCAAAGAAAGCCTCGAGCACTGAAACTGGACTCTGAGCCACACCTCAGCCATCTCCAGGCCAGGACAGGTTTGGCTCACAATTAACATTTTCTTTGCTAAAATGAATCTCCCACTCCTGTGTGCTGGGAATACAATGTTCTCCAAGGTTTACCATAACAAAAAAATGTTATTCTTTTCTGTCTTGCCTGTGTTGTGCCTGGTACTCAGTGCAAATAGATGCCATTTAGTTGCTTTGGAAGTTTTAAATGTTTTCAAAAGTTTTAAATCTCCCCTAACTTCAGGTGTCAACCATGCAGGCACACATATGAACTACTTAACTCACATATGAACTATTTAAAGTGGGGGGTCCTGTTCCAGTACCTGGAAAGAAACGAGGCTTTGCTGGTGGTGCCAGCACCCTGTTCTATTTCAGATACCTACCTCAGGCCAGGAGGAACCACCTCTGTTCCCTGTATTTGACTGCAGAATATCTTTGACTAGTTCAGACAGCATTATCTACAGACAAATCCTGCTCCCTGTGTATCAAAGGTCAATTTGATGTTCTTGTATGGTTTTATACTCCACTGAGAAGGGCCACTCAGGACAATGAAGTATGGCAAAAAACCCCCCAAAACAAACATACAATGAAAAAGTAGGCAAGAGATCAAAGATCTTACAACAGAAAAGGACATTCACCTATCCCAGACTGCACTAAAATAATAATAATAATAATAATAATAATAATAATAATAATAATAATAATAATAATAATAATAATAATAATAATAATAATAATAGCAGCTGTGTTTTCTGTTCCCATCTTGTCTCTTGACCATAAGGCAGCACAGCCTCTGCCAGAGTAGCCACTGAGGTCTACCTGCAGCTGGCTGAATCCCTCACCACCAAAGCCTCGACCTTAGAGCAAAGAAAGTTGTGTTAATCCAGGGAAAGCCCATGGCTCCATCTAGAGGGAAGAAAGAAATACTGAGGCTTCTGGATTGCGTTTCATCTCCTTCTATGAAGAGTGCTGTTACCTGAAGGAGCAGATGGACATGGAGACATGGAGGGAAATGGGAGAGCAGGTTTTTGAGGCTGGAGAGGGGGAGAGGGAACTGTGAGAGGAATAAAATAGAGCCAATTACTTTCTCTGTGGCTGCCTGCAATCAATAGTGCAGTGGCTCAAGGATTAGATTTAAAACAATCTGTCTGGTGATGATGGAAATATCGCAGGCAAGAAAATACCCATGAAAGTCATCCTCTAAAGATTGCCAACCTTTTGAAAAGTCTGGACAGTCTCTCTGTTTTTTTCCAGCTCTTACACCTTCAAAAGCTTACTGAAAGAATGGTGATTTCCTCCAGCAATCCTTCCCACCTGTCCTTTGGTGACACCCATACCCTGTTGTGGCCCTTTCCCTGCCTTGTATGTTCTCCAGGGTACAAAACATATTTTCACCTTTCTAAGAAGCTCTGTTATAATCAAATACTGTGGCCAAACCCCAAAACTAGACTTTGGGAATTCTATAGTGTGAAAACCAGTAACATTGTCAGGATCAGCTGGTATCTTGTGTTTATGTCCAGTTTACAAATGAGTGATGCCACCTGTGTTTGGCTGCTTCTCAGAGCTTGTGGATCTCAGGATAAAGGTTGTTGCTGAGTTATCCTACACCGTGACATTGGTCATCCTCAGAGCTGTGCTTTGCTTGGTCACTGCACTTAAAGCTGCTGTGGGGTGCTGTGCATCTCTGTGTAGGTTCTGTCTGCAGCCCTTTTCCCATGGCAATGCCCCTGCTCTGGTGTTTTGGGAAGGACCCAGTGTGGGCCCCAGTTAGCCAGGAGAAGCACAGATCAGAAGGGGTGCAGCTGTTTGTGGGGAAGCTCAGGACACTTCAGCCCCATCCACAGCTGAAGTGAACCTTTGAACCTGGCAAGATTCACTTTGTCCAGAGCTGCAGAACTGTGTTGGTGAAGCTGGAATCTTCCATCTCTGTGATGCCCAAGAGACATCACACAGGGCTGGTGCAGAGGGCAGAGCTCTGTGCTCCTGCCTGGATCCATCTCCATGCATCAGCCCAGCTCCAACAGGTGCAGTGGGGGTGAGAAAGCCAAAGGCCTTGCCTGGGAATAGAGCTGGGTCCCTTCTGCTGGCCAAGTCATGGTGCGGAGAAACCACTCTCATCATGGGAGGGTGAGGAGGCTGGCAAGGCTCAGAGAGGTGGTAGCAGTTCTGGGGGGTCTCTTCTGCATCACAAGAATCAAAGTCACACCTTCATGGTGGCAACCCAGCTTTCAGCCTCAGTGTGCTTTTTGCTGGTGCTGGCCTCCAAAAGCTCTGACCGAGTGGGGCAATACCACAGACACAATAAAACACTTCAGACATAAAATCACAGAATCATAAAGGCTGGGAAAGTCCTCCAAGATCAAGTCCAACCTCTGACCAAATACCCCCATGCCCTCTAAACCATATCATGAAGTGCCACATCCACTCATTTTTTTTAACACTTCCAGGGATGGAGACTCCATCACTTCCCTGAGGAGCCTGTTCCAATGCTTTACTATTTTTACAGTGAAGAAATTTTTCCTAATATCCAATCTGAACCTCCCCTGGCACAACTTGAGGCCATTACCCCTTGTCCTATCAGACATCTTCCAAAGTATTAGAGGGAGCAGGGAAATTGGTAGGATCTGGAGGATTCTCCCTCACTGTGCATTTATTTATCTTCTGTTACATCAATTCGGTGGTGAAAACGGAGGCCGATGTGGTGAGGCTGCATCTCCACACGGTGGCATGAGCTCTCTTCGGCTGCTGTTGGCGGCCGTGTGTTGCAGCACAGGCGCTGGAGCTGCTGCTCCACCAGCCCAGAGCATTTGGGTGTCTCTTGAAAAGCAAGGATGGGCTTTGCAAAGACACAGGCAGCTGCAATTCCAATCAGAACTTCAGATCCACTTCTCCATCACTTTAGAAGTGTACAGAGACTCCAGTTCTGGCTGGAAAAAAATTACTGAAGACCACAGAAATATTGCTGAGCCGACAAGAAGTGTTCTGGTGTGTGTGTACAGTCAGATCTTTTCTGCACCTGCTCGTCAATGGTACGTTCAACACCAGGAGAATTATGAATGCATTCATTAAAATCCTACATTCATTTGTTTTGGTTTCTTTCCCCCATACTCTTACTGACGCAGGCAAAAGTCTTTTGAACATGTGTTAAATAGATCTTTGCACAGAGGGGTTTGGCTGGTCTGGTCCCACTGCAATGTGTGTGTCAAATGAGGAGACAGAATCAGTAAAGCACAGCCTGCTGAAGGATGTTGTAAAAGCTTTAATGCTGGAACCAGTGCTGGTCTTTAGCATCTGTCTACTGAAGATGATTTAGAGATAATCCTATCTATCATCTTATTTTGCGATGCTGCAAAAAAGTTCACTCCATGCGCTTGGGACAAGACCTGGCATTTTTTAAATGAGAAAGTGCGGTTTCATCAATATAAAAACTTTCCATAGGAACACGTCGATTCGATTACTTTATACTCAGAAAAAGCACACCAGAGCCAATGTTCTCAATTCCAACTATTATTGGCAATGTTCTTGGAATGGAACCCTGTGATTTCTTCTATTCCCAAACGATTGGTTTCTAAATAACTTTCATTTAACAGTTAAAGTTATAAATTTTAACAATAGCCTCTATTTGCCTCTCTAGGTAGGCTGGGATGAAAATAAGAGTGATTTTTAAGAGTTTGATTCCCAAGTAAAATGGGAGGGAAAGGATTTTTTTCTTTTGCAGGGGAAAAGAATCTGTGGTTTTCAAGGCAGTTTTCATTCCGAGACTGAAACTGTGATGAAAAGTGTTTGATGAAGATTGGGTGTGCATTACAGGGCCTGAGAGCGCAAATCACTCTTCTCTCCTGAACTCAACAGCAGCAGAATGAAACACAGCAGGTTTCAGGACTGAGACCACTCACCATTTCTTACTGCAAGCTCAGGCAGCCTCAGCAAATGTGGGAAGTTGGAAGAGACTTGTTTTTCCAACTACGTAACCACAGAGGATGTTTAACCAGATTTGTTCTTAGCTTTGTTAGGAAACACCTGCTTCTTTTCTATTTTACATTAGCCATGATCTTGAATCCAGGTCCAGCCAGCCATCATCACCTTCCCCCTTGAACTCTTTCAAAGCTTCATCGCATTAAAAGCCCCCTGTAAAATTCGTGTGTTTGCTGGCTCACCAGAGAAGATGACTTGGAAGAAATTGACTACAGGTAAATACACTGGAAGAAGCAATTGAAAAGCAGTTCAGCACCATTGTGGAACTTCTTCCAAGTGCAATTCTTCCTGCATGAAAAGCCTGTGATGAATGGATTGCAAAAATGTCATCATATTATACCACTGTGTAATAATAACAGGACCTGTGGAAAAGTTAAGGTAATGCTGATATTGCCTTGGAACAAATATTAAGTAGGTAACACACAGGAGTCCATTTCATCCTATTTTTCATGATTCTATGGATTTCTACAAGTTTAAAATATAAGAATAACAAGCCAAGCCAAATACTCATCAGCATAGCTATAGCTAGTAAATTAAGTGGGGACTGTTCATTGTCACTCACAGCCAATCCTTCTAACTCTAAGCTTTTCAAAAGTAGTGGCCGTGTCCAAACTTTGAAACATCAGGGATGACCCCTGGTCTGTGCTAATCCATGCACAGTGCAAGCATATCTCTGGTAGGAATAAATAAGAAATACTTAGGAAGATAAAATAAAAAGAGAGGAAATGCTGAGGGTGTTTTCCATGTTGACCAGACCCAATGAGCTCCTGCAAACACATTTTTTTCCCAAGTTATTGTTGCTGTTACAAGACTCGATTTCTCTTTGAGTTCCTTTCTAAGTCCAGGCCTTTCCTTCCCAGTGTCATAGTAGACACAGGGAACAATTAAAGGAATGTGTGAGATTTGTTTATAAACAGGAAAAAGCCAAATACAGAAAAGGGGAATGGAGTCACTGACTCTACTGCCAACTTATATATAAATAATTCCCATTACAATGGAAGGCAACACACAGACACGTCACACTTTTATGTTGATGTAAAAGATATTAAGCAGGAAATATTTATTAGAGTATTGTTTTTAAAGTCCTCCTTCTCTCTTAGATGTAGGTACCTATACAAAAGTTAGCTTCATGTACCCAAATTCTACTTTTGGGCATAGAAAAGTTGGCTTCTTTTCCATTTGAAAAGAGAAGGAATAGAGAAAGGAGCCTGCTTTTTTAATAATAACTATGATGATTATTGTTTTCGGCTAGAATGGAGGACATCTGATCTCCTCAGTCTGAAGTTCTTCAGGCTCAGCAACTCCTTTTTCAACTACAAGTGCCTGAACCAGCCGCCTATTAACCAAAAACATCTGCAGGAACTCCTTACTTCCTACTACTTGAAACTGTGAAGACAAGACCACAAAATTTATGCGGACAGAGAGAGAACAAGAAGTGAAAATTTGGTCAAGAGGCATAATTGGGAAATGGCAGGTTCTGCTCTCTGCTTCCAGGCTGTTTTATTAAAGATTCCTGAATAAAAAAGCATGCAGCTCTGAGGGGTTCATGAGCACAGCTAACAGGCAGCAGTCAGCAGATGTGGCATCTTGTGCAGCAGCCTCTGATTTCTCCTTTGGGAGATTTTTTGGGGGACAGTGGCACAGGAACCCTCTCAGTGTGTCTGCTGCTGCCAGGCAAGGACAAGGACAAGGTCAGGGGAGCCAAAAGGCTCTGGGTCTCAGGGAACTCTTGCAGCTTGTACAGGGAGTAGTCAGCTGCCCCTGGCACAGGGTGCCTGGAGGCTTTGATTCAGCTGCCACCGAGCAGGGGGGACCAAGCAGCTTCTGAGCTGCTCTTATCTCTAGGATGGGCTACTTTATGTGCATTCAGATCCACACATAGATCCCTTCATCCTTGCTATAGGAAGAACCAGGTCGTGAGCCATAAAACACAGGCTGTGCAAGCCATAATCACACAAGAAACCCTAATTATCTTGCCCTTTCTTCTAATCAGCTCCTAACTCTTACAGAACCATGAACACAGATGGTTATAGGCATCTACCTCTCTCTGCGCTGCAACTGTTTGAATTTTAACCTTTCTTTTGATATCTTCTTGTAACAAATGTGCAGTTCTTGAGTTGCCCAGTTTATTTCTAGGTGACCATCAAATGCTTGAATACTCTGGTCTACAGCGAGAAGGAACATTCTGAACATCTACAAAATGACATTGCTGACTTTAGCAGATGTGCATGTTTTGTAGTTGGTCCAGAGATGGCATTTCTCGTATTCAGGAGGACTCAGTTCATACCATGAATTAGTGATGCTATTGTACATTTTACAATATTTTACATAATTAAACGTGACGATGCCATTTGATATGGACAATTAAGCTCGTATTTGTGAGCAAAGTGTAATTAACAGTATAGACACTGTGCCATTTTGGAATTTGCTTTCAGTGAGTCTAATTACTTCACATAGCTAAAACACATTTGAAAGTTTATCTTTAATTTAGTTCTATCCTTTGCAATTAAACCTTTTAAGACAGCTAGATTAGAAACAGAATGTTAAAACATGAAGACTGCTAGAAAGCATACCCAAAAGCTCCCAACTTTTAGGCTATTTCAATAACAGATTCTGCAAAGAAATTATACTCTTTGCAGAAAATGCATTTTATGACTTTACAGAGAAACATTTTTCTTTGGAAGATCGTGGGGAAATGTACTTCCTGAGTCATATTCTATGTCCCTGACTTCTTCTCTGTACATCTAAATGTTTCTTTGAAATTACTGAAAGATTTATCTCAAAGTGTGCACCAAACTTGTTTTCCTGAAAAATAAGGGATATCGTCTATAGCTGCAGTGATAATTCATGGATGAAACCTTCGGGTATTTTACAGCTATATTTGGAGTTTTGAATTAAACACTGCCAGGGGCCAGGCATTGGGACTTGATCATCCAATATGTTTAGGGGAGACCCCTAATATTTCCCCACGTGATTCCTGTGCATGCTGAAGAGTTGTTATCTGCTGTACATCATCCATAATAAGCAATTTGGTTGCATTTACCCTTTTTTTTTTTTTTTTTAATATAAAATGAGAATTTAATAGCATGCCTGTGGTCATACTGGGCCGGTTAAGGCATTGTCACTAATTAGTTCAGCACAGATGTCAGCTGCCTCTCACAACAGTGGGCTTCCTTACACAGCCAGCTGATGCCATAGGGCTTGATAGGGTGAAATGCAGGACTGTGCCAGGAAATGCAGAGCTATTGATTCAGCTCCTCCATGACTTTTAGTCTCAATATTTCTAAGTTAGGGCATAACTGAGAATGGTGTTAAAAAATAATTAGCTATTGTTTTTGTCTTATGTAATATTGCTGAAAAATACAGGCCAGAGTCTTTCAAATTGTATCAGTTTTAAGTGGAGGCTCAGAGAGTCAGAGCACTGTCTGTCCACCCACTTCTCCAAAGAATGCTTGTAGGAGTCTGCTAATCTAATGAATCTAAATGTTTTCAGTTTAAATGTCTACACCTGAGCTGATTTTCTAGGCTTCTTTTATAGAAAATAGAGAAAAGCAAGTACTTCTAAGCTCCTTCCTTCTAAAACAGTTCAGATGACTCACAGGCCTTTAAGTGCTTATTTATGAGAAAACACCAGAAAAATTAACTGAGAAAAACTAGGCTGGAGCTGATTCCTGGATGTCACTTAGAGCACCCCTCTGCTCAAAGCAAGGCTGACTGCAATGTTGGATCTGGGTGCCAAGGGCTCTCTATGAGCTGTTTTTTGCCGGCCTGGAAGAGGGAGTGATTAACTCAGATGTGGATGCTCATATTGCTCATGTCCTCATGCAGGCAGAGGAACTCTTTCCCCTCTGGCTGCTTCTGTGTGTGTGCTTGATGAGTGCTCAGATGGCCCAGTCTTCTAGCAGCTGGCAGGAACATCTGGAGCACAATTAAAAGCGGAAGAAAAACTGTGATGCTAAATAAAGAAAAGCTATATATCAGCCCACCAGAAACGTGCACAAAGTCAAACTAGTTCCACAGCAATTTACCAAAGAAACACCTCTCTCTAGAGAAGTCACGTTCAGACCTTTTCCAAATGCACTTGGCATGTCAAGTGTAATGATTTAGGGACGTGATTGACTTTGCAATTTAAACTAAATTTAAACAGTTTGAAGTTTAGTGTCTAAATTTAGCTACTGACATAGGGGGGTGTATAGGCCCTCCAGGTATCTTAGCTGTGCTGGAGTCAGCAGACTTGGAGAGATTTAGGTACCCAGTGACTAGGGCTGAGGCATGACCATGTGTCTTGTGTCCCTTAGCATTCCCTAGGATGTCCTATCTATTATTCCAGACAGAGAAGTCCTTCCTGTAGGTCTTGTCTTGTGCCACAAATGCCATCTGGGCACTGGCTGGTGTCTCCCATGTCCTTCCATGATGCTGGGTGTCTTCGAAGGCCACCTAAGGTGTCTTAGTATTGAATTGTATATTTCCACTCACCTGCCAGGCTTTTTTAGGCAGCACCTGCCATAAGAACCATCATTTCTCTGATAATTGAAAATTGCCCCTGAAAAATGCTCCCTCTGGATTATCCACAGTCCTTGTACAAGCTGCAGGAAAGTGCACAGAACGCAAAGGTTTTCCTCCTGAGACCAACACAGCTAAGCAGGGTGTCATAATAATGGAACTGAAATCCTTAGGGACCTTCCACTATTTCCCGGGAATTAAAAAAAAGAAGTGAAAGGCTTAGTGAAAGCATCTGTGCTATGAAATATAGCAGATATCAGTGCCATTGACAATTTACCTACTGGTTAGTGTGGGTCCAGTCCCTGTACTTCTTTGAGTCTTCATTTGCCTTTAAATTAAATTGAGATGACACAATTTCTAAAAGCTTTGAGATTCTTGAATTGCAATGATGCGTAAGAGCTGAGGAAAATTGTTTCATGCTTAAAATAGGAAATAGGAAAGATTTTAGTTCAAACCGCTTCTGGATCTTTTGAAAAAAGAAATTTCTGAAAAAGAAATGCTGGGGAATTGAAAGGAAACTGCTGCAAATGTTTCAGAAAAAAATAGAGCATCATCAAACAAACAGGAGAGCAAAGGCAGTTTTATGACTCCAAGTGAATAAACCACCCAGTTAAGTAAAAAAATTCAGCTCATTGTTTAGCTCAAAATTTTGCTTGTCTGATAAAGAAATAATGTCTCATTTTATTTATGAAAATATTAATAGGAATTGATTGCAGAAATGACATTTCCATGCTAACTTCTCATATTTATGAATGTGCAAAACTGGATTTTTTACAAATCTGGATCAACAAGAACTGGTTTGAAAGAATGAAAGAAGCAAGATGCACTAGCAAAATGTTTCAAATTTTTTTACTTTAGGGCCTCCAGCACACTCAAATATCTAAAGTACCTGGTCAGTTTTGAAGACTGTATTCTTTCCCAAGAAATTCAGAAGTAATTCTACTGATATTAATGGAATGAGATGATGCACCATTCTCACCAGATGGGGTATGGGACCAGATCTTTATACACCAAGCATTTTTTCCTCTAATTCAGTCACATAATTTAATTTGCAAAACATAGTAAGATCACAGAAAAGAGGCTGATGCATTGGCTGGATGAGAGCAGACAGTGAGGTGGATTGAAAACTGTCTGAATGGCTGTGCCCAAAGGGTGGTGATCAGTGGAACAAAGTCTAGTTGGAGGCAAATAACTAGAGTTTTCCCTATTTTCAACACACACGTAATTTAAAATATAAAAAGAATCCTACTTAAATCAGTCAATATTCCTTCAGTATTTAAAATTATACATGCTTAAGTGTTTCGGATGAAAGAGCAATTCCAGATTAATGAGAAGATAAAGCTCAGCTGCACAGTGACACTTGGACAGGATATGGAAAAAATGCCTAATGAATTTATTGTGGAACAGAATATACTGCAATATCTGAATAAGGAAAGCAGATTTCATGACTGCCACAGAATCTGAGGCTGCTTATGAAATTCTAAAATAGAGTGCATTTGAAATGCAGTAATTTTCTTTTTTTAATTGAATACCAGGAAGGAAGTGAGTTTAGCTGAAAGCAAGCCAGCTATTGGCATGCTTCTTCAGCAATCTATCACAGCTTTGCAACTTTATTTTCTTGTACAGCACAACATATAAAAAGAAAGCAGATACGATTATTCACCTCGAGACTTTTCTGAACTGCCCGCACACCAACACTGAAAAGCAGGAGAGCAAAGTCACCAGTCAGGTTTCGTTCTCCTGTGTGTCCTGTCACATATCTGGCAGACCTGGGGGATGTCTTTGATATCCACAGATGTCTTGGATGGTGCTAGACAGCTTGAGCAACAGAGCTGAGACCTGTGTAGGTGATAGAAGCTGCATAGACACTTCCAATGCCAGGAGTCACATGGATATAGACACCTGAATAGAAGGGTCAGTCTTGAGGTCAGAGCCATAGAATGGTTTGGGTTGGAAGATCATCTAGGCCATCTTAAGGGTCATCTTGTTCCACCTCCCCTGCCATTTGTAGGAATGCCACCCACCAGACCAGGTTACTCAGAGCCCCATCCAGCCTGGCCTTGAACATCTGCAGGAGTGGTGAGTCCACACCCTCTCTGTTCCAGTGTCTCACCACCCTCCTAGTAAGGAATGCCCACCTGAGCTATCCTATGCCTTTTCCTTCATCTGCAAGTTCTCCAAAATGAGCACCTGCCTTTCCAGTGAAAGCAGGAGTGCTTGGACTTAATTGCATTATTTCCCCAAATTCTCAAGAAGAACCCCTTCATCGCCATACCTAAGTCCTCATGCCAGATAATCCATTTTTAGGATTTCAAGCGAGAATATTTCTGAAGCAGTGGTTTGTTTTGGAACTCCTGTGATATTCAGGAGCAGACAGTTGCTGCAAGTCTCCAGAAATCTCCAGCTACCTGGAATTATGCAGCTTTTCCAATCGCTCATCCTTTCTGGGGACTAGAAACTATGAAGTTATGTGACAGTGATTCTGTGGAACTTTTCAGACTGCTGGGTTAATGTTTCACTCCTTAATTTCAGGTACCTGTACCAATCAGCCACCTGTTACCATACTTATTTGTTCTGCTTCTTATAATACCTATTTTCAGTTGCTCAAATGAAGCAAAATAAAACTTTCTATGCAAATTTCTCCTTTAGAACTATGGCATTTCATTCTGTAAATGCAACTAGGTCATGGAGCTTGTCAATATTTTAAGCATGTTAAGACACAAAGGGATTAAAGTATTAAATACATGCCTTACAAACAAGAGCACAATGAATTATAATAAACTTACACTAAAATATAATTTATTCAAAAATACATTTCTTAACCTACAAAATGCATGCAGCTTTCAAGAAGAATGTTTTTGTTTTTTTCCTAAAAGGTGGCCTGGTGAATTGAAACAGTAAACCTTCACTTGAAAGTAAAAGATTTTTCAGCCAGGAGAAGAGAAGTATCTGGGGAGACCTAAAGCCCTAAAGGGGCTACAAAAAGTCTGGTGAGGGATGTTTTACAGAGGGAAAGGAGTGATAGGATAAGGGCTTTGAATTGACAGAGAGCAGGTTTAGATTAAATATTAGGAAGAAATTCTTCATTATGAGGGTGGTGAGACACTGGCAGAGGTTGCCCAGAGATGCTGTAGCTGCCACATCCCTGGAAGTGTTCAAGGCCAGGTTGGAAGGGGCTTGGAGCACCCTGGTCTAGTGGAAGGTGTCCCTGCCCATTACATGATCTTTAAGATCCCTTCCAATCCATCCTTTCTATGATTCATTTTCTTCATCTGCACGTGTGCCAACTGTTACTGCACCTGAGGTGTATAGTCTGTTACTAAAAGTGGATGAAACCATGATTGATCCCTCCTTTTTCCATGTTAAATAAAATATTACACTTCATTAAGGGTGAGGATCACCCCAGCTAAGTTTAGCTGTCTAAAAGCAGGCATCTAATCTATACAAGGCATATAAGCTTCTAAAAAACTCTTAGAAATGGGTGTCTCCAGGAGGTGAGATAGCCCACATTGAGCTAAACAGCCAGAACCCTTGTCCAAACACATCTCATAGGTTACCTGATTTTTTTCATCACTTACAGCCACAAGTAACACTTTTCACTCTCTGGAAGTTCAATCCTAACCTGTGTGGATCAGCTTTGCTTCTGTTCAAAGTCATACACTACAACAATTCCAACCTGATTGGATTAATTCATGATTTAAAATAACCTCCTCTCACATGGTAATGCTAAAGCCCTGGGATTTATGGGAACTGAGACACTGGGCAGCACAGGACAGGCTGGCAAACTCTAAAGTGATTTCTGTAGATACGCAAGAGAAACCTCTCTTAGACAAGGTGTTTCTATTATTTCCAGACACTGAGATAGAAAGAGGTTACTTGTGCAGGCAGTGCTGACTTTGAGGAATTTGAGGCAAATTCAGGAGAAGAGGTTAAGAATTAAATGTGCAATCATCAGAGGCAAAAAGATTGATTTAAGATTTAGGCAGGAGGCAAAAGCCTTTAAATGAAAGGGTCATGAATTGTTTTTATGAATAGCAAGGCACCAAGCCAAGCAAGACGGAAGAATTCTCTGCATTTCTTAAGATGACTCTGCAGAATTGCTAATCCAGTAAATACACAGACCAATACACTGACCTTCCAGGTCCTTATCCGCTGATCTAGGAAGGCAAATGTCTTTCCTTGTATTTCTGCAATAGAATGAAAGTGGGCCAAGTTCAGGCCGGAAGTATGAAATGTGTGCTGCTAAGACTTACATTAGGGTATTAAGATAGTAAGTGCAGACCAGACAGCTACCAAATAAGGCAGCTATTTTGATCTTTTTTTCTTATTATATCTAATAATAACAATTCACTGCAATTTTGTGTCCATGGCAGGCTCCAGAATGATGTAAGGAGATAGTGTTTATTTTCATTAAAGTTAGATTTTGGGTTCTGATTTAGAAGTGAGCTAAGTATTGTTGAGCAGGGCTGAATCAAAAATACAAAGATAGTAATCTCTTGCTAATCTCAAGGTTTTATGCACTAAATGTTGTGATAGCAAAGTTTCCTTCACCATACTTTTCCCACCATGCTTAAATGTGCATTGAAACACTTCTATTGTTGAAGATGCTCCTTACACCTGTCAACTGATAAAGATAGCAGGGATATTGTTTTCTCCTAAATAAACCAATCTTTTGTGGTGCCATAGAAAGGAATCATATTGTCCAGTTGTTATTCCAAATCATATTGTCCAGTTCTTATCTCAAATAACACCTACCCAAGATTAATTTCTATGTATTAAGGTTTGACTAAGGGCTTAGCTAGAGAAGAGGAATGTGCAGGATTTGCAGACAAAACACTCACTCAAACACAGGCACACGAGTACATTTTTAGAAGCACAGGAAGATGCCTTTGAAGCATCCAGAGGGGATTTCATCTGCCTCAATTTGGAGGTTTAACTTAGGCAGATGACTGTATGGGGTTTATATTGTCTCATTTGCTGTGTTATTTCTCAATGAGTTGTGACCCTTTGAAGTTCAAAAAGTTTCATGCTCTTTTTACTGCACCTCACCATTCACAGCCAGTCTCTGCTCATGGCTTCCAGCACTTTTTTAGTTCTGAGGGTAAGGACAAAATGCTTAGAATCATAGAATCATTTAGGTTGGAAAAGAACTCTAAAATCATCAAGCCCAATGATTAACCCAGCACTGCCAGACATGTCCCTAAACTGTGTTCCTAAGCACCACATCTACATAATTTTTAAACACTTCCAGAGACAGTAATTCCACCACTTGCCTGGGCAGATTTCTTGACAGATTCCACTGCTGTCAAATAACTTGGCACACGCACAACAGACTCAGAAAGTGAAAATTAGTATATCCTAAGTATTTTTGCTCATGTTTAAACATAGCTTGTTTTATTTATCAAGTCAGCCTATTGTAGAATTTTCAATTTGAACAATGATAATATTAACACTATTTTAAATCTCAGTCACATAATAACTAACTTTCTTGAAATTCACACCTCTTTAGAGAAGATATATTAACATCTTAAAAAAATGCATTCAGTGAGGGGAGATGAAAGGTTTTCATTGCTCATACAGGTGTTATTTTAAATTTAACTTGTCTCTCACCTTTCCTCAGAAATCTCACCTGTTTCTGCTGATCTGTTACAGCAAAGCTGTCAGCAAATGCCAATCAAATGCCAAACGGAAATAGTGCACACTGTGAAAAAAACTGAAGTGAGTGGGTGTAGAAGCCTGGGCAACTGGGAGTTTAAGCATTGCAATGTCTCAAAAAACAATGATTGTTGTGGAAAAGGGCAAGTTAGAACAGGATCTGGCTGGAGAAGGGGTCATGCAGAGGCAGGGCAGCACTTCTCTTGGAATCAACTTCCCTGTTTTGGTCCATGGAGACTGCAGAGCACAGAGCAGTGCAAGTGCAGGAATGGGGCCAAGGAGTGGGCAAGACCAGTAGAGTGGGATCAGGACCAACCAAGACCCTGAAAGTGCTCCAACCCATTTCCAGAAGGATCTAGGAGAATGGACTCTGCACGATAATTATTTTGCATGAGAAGTGAAAAAACCAGCCCCAGGGTAGGGAAAACTTGTCTACAAAAAGGATGACCCACAGTGTTCAGGTGCTGCCCCAGGCCCTAAACACCCCAAGGCTGGTGTTTTCCTTTCCTCTACTATCTGATCTCTCTCTCTCTCCTATTTTTAAAAATTCTTTTACTTATCTTACTATTGAAAGATAGGGGCAGAGCAATACCAATTTTTTTGCCGAGAGCATAACTTGTGAAGAAATCTCTGTAAGGTCATTCGGACCCTTCTGGCTTTTGCTGTTCTATTTGGATTACAAGCATCTAAGAATCTTGGGTGTTCCCTTTTGCTTAGGAGTGGGACATGACAGTGGGGGATTCCAATACCTCACTCAGGACATCCCTTGTTTTGGTTTCAGCTTTGCTCCAGGGTGACTGGGCTCATAATCTGGCTCCTGGTGTCTGTTTTTGGTTGCACATGGCAAGGTCAATGTCCAGGTCATTTACTGAACCATCTTAGAAGCAATGCCACAGCCACATTTCTAAGCATTTGTTCTTGAGTACAAATAATCCTTTTGAAACCAAAAAAGTGAATTGACCTAATGGTTTAAAAGATTAAAATATACATCTGACAAAAGCATAGGTTTGATTTGTCATTACTTGGTGTAAATGATAATTTTTTTTCTGTGAAAAGCTGAATCAGATCTGTGACTGAAATTGTGATGTTTGGGTTTGTTAGCAATAAAAAAAGATCCCAATAAAAATGCAAGGAGTGAATGGAAGTTTTTATGTGGAAAAATCAATACATTGAAAAAAGTTAAATTATATGATGCCTGATGAGAACATTTTGTTTGATTTGTGGCAAAAGTTTTATTTGCCCTTAGCATGACTTTAGATTTTATTGGTTTGGAGACATCTGAGAGAAAGTAAGAAATATAAAATAGAACTCTTTCATATTAGAAAAATAACTTATGTGTTTGGCTTTCTCAGAGAGGTACTTGACTTTCTCAAAGAACATCCTTTCACCCCAAGGCATTCAGAGAAGCCATGTCCTTCTGACCGGCCTTCCAACCACTCAGGGTGGTGGCCAGGTAAATGCTGATCTTGCTTCCCAAAGAAATCCAGATGCCTTTTCCTTCCAAAGCACTTAATTTGCTGCTCTGCAGACATCACCCTGGTGTCTTTGATCAGGCACTGAAGCAGGAGATGGGGACCAGCCTGCAGCTGGAGGGAGCAGGCTGTGCTTGTACCTGCAAGCAGGAATTGAACCTGTAACATCTAATGGGTCTTTGCAGTTCAATGAGGAACCCATTAGTGCAGTACTTCCACTCACATGCATTTTCTTCTTCACTACTACTTGCCTTTTATTACTTATCTTATTTATTACCTTCATCAGGCAAAAGCATCCCAAAGGAAATCTTTCAGAAACTACATTTTCTGTTATGGGAGAATTTATAGCTCACTAACATTTTAAAAGTTGTCTACTAAGAGAATCACACAGGCATCAGTTAATATATATATATTTTAATGTCCTTAATGAATCTGTGTACAGCAATTACAAACAAGGGAGTTAATTTAAAACATATGGTTTGTATGCACAATATATCTTGGAATTAATAAAGCACAAGCAGACAGGTGAAATCAATGTGAAGAAATATATGCAATGTGTTTCATGTTAAACACCATTTCTGGCAGAGGTCTGTGTCAAAAGCACCTTATAATAATCTTCCAGTGCTGCACTATCTCTTAGCAATCCTTTGTTTCAAAATCCTACAGCAATATTGAAAGTGAGAGTTCTCTGCTAACATGAAATCAATGTGTTGCTTAATGGCTCATATGAACATCTCCATCAGGAAGTAGTGGGCCTTCCCATAATTGTTATATGCAGATATTTTCTACACTAAGTATTATATGTGCCCCCATTAGCCCAGAAACATTCCCTGCTTCCAAAAGTAGGACTGCAGATCTGAGATTCAAACTCTGCATAAAACCTACCAGCTCAAATCCAGTCAAATAACAAAGACCAAAAGCCGTTTTCATTCAGACAAGTTTTGAGATGCTGTTTTACTGAGGAGGAAAGACTTGCGTAACTTTTATTTATTTCAGGCTGAGTCCTTTGATCCAACATCTCCCTCAAACCTGCTCCAATGCCTGCTGTAATACGAAAGTTGAAAGCACTTTTTTTTCTAGAAGTGAGGTGTTTTCTATACCTTTTGAAGCTGTCCATCTGAGGTCTGATGTCAACACTGAATTGCAGAGAGGAGAATCATATTAGACTTTTCTTGAGGCACAGAGTGAATTGACATAAATATGAGTTATCTGTTAATATTGTTGTTTTCGTTGCCTGGCCTGACGACTGTGACTCCTATCTCCAGTCCTGCCCAATATATTCAATCAAAAAAGAACTATGTCTTACCCCTTTGGACAATAAAAGTTGCTGCCAATAATTTCTTTGAGTCAGTTGATTCATTTTTATTACTGTTTTTGTTTTCTTTGTGCTGATATTTCTGAAGCATTTCCTTGACCCTGGAAAAACCATTTGAAATGAATGTGTTTAATTTTTTTTGTAGTGAAAATCATATTGTGACTCCAATTTCAAAATGAATTGATAAAATTTAAAAGTGTCTCTTTGTTAGAATGCTCTTCATGACTGTTTGCAAAAAGAGTAAACATTTCTTAAGTATCTTTTAATATAGTTAATAATTTTATTTCAAAAATCCATCAGCACTGCAATACTTGCATTCTTCATTTCTTTCCTGCTGTAGAATGAGACGAACTGGTTTTAATTTTATTAGAGGACAGATGCTGATTTGGGTGTATGTAACTGTTTTTAAAAGATTGCACAATTTTCAATTGCTAGTGCTTAAATAAAGGATCACAAAATGAAAGTGCTTCTTCAAAGATGTTTTCTGAATTTTTCCAAGCCTAACATTTACTCAATTCAGTGTAGAAACTGAGTTTGTTTCTAATCAAATTTTCTATATTAGAGGTATGGCTGTACATCCTAAAATTGATCTTATTTCTTCCTTCTGGTTTGTGATTTTTTTGTGCTACTGTTAACTGAGATCTGCCTGCTGAGACCACAACCCCACATTGCCAGATGCTAAAGTAAAGCAACCATCATCCAGAAAATCATCTAATCTAAATTACCCAGGCAAAAAAAGCATGGGAAGAAATCAGTCTGGTCCTTGTTTTATTGCTTGGGCACTGAAATGCATCGGAGATTAGGGGCAAAATTCATACTGGAGAGTGGAAGATGAATTCTTCCCTCTCATGGCTGCAAAGCTCCCAGGGCTTGCACTGAAGGACGGATTAGCCCTGGATAAGCAGGCATGAGTTGTGACCCCACAGGTTCTGTAGCAAGGTGATTGCTCTGCTTGCCTCTCCTATTAAGAAAGTCTGAAACATGGTAGTGAGAAAAAACCCAAGATTCTCTGTGGTAAGCATTTGCATAATCACATATATTATGTATTTCCCTTGTATTAGAGTATATTAAGACAGATTTACTACAGTTTTCAATTATTACATTCACATGCTACAAGATATCTATAACATTTTAGGGTTATATAATGGTCTCTGAAGTGCTCAGAAAGCATCCTTGTTTTTCTGTCTCTCCCACCTAGACCCTTTGATCATTCCAAGGAAAGATTCTCACGCACTGACACTTCCCTCTGTCAAAATATATTTCCAAAGGAAAGCTGGGTGACTGCTGCAAGCAACTGTACTCTATAAAGAGTTTCTGGGAAGTAAAGAAGCAGAGTTTTGTATTTCTTGAGGGTTTCTTTTCTGAATACTGATGGGACATGGCTCTACCAAGTAGAAACCATTGACATTCAGATTGCCCATCTCTGAGATGAGGTCAGGTGCAGCTGCCAGCACTAAAACCCTGTCAGCTTCTTTCAGTGGGAGCAAAGGGCACTACCTGCTTGATTAGGCCAGGTAAGATGCTGAGGAGTAAAACTCCTACGACTGAAAAAGTTGTGAGCCCTCTGGGAGCAGGGATGGCAGCAGCTTTTACTTTTTCTCCCACTCATGAGTTCAGGCAGCACACAGTCACCTGTGCTTGCAGTGAAGTCCCTAGCAGAGTTTTGGATGGACTATCTCAGGGAAGATAATTTACTCTTGTTCTCAGCAGGCTGAAATAAACCAATTCAAGCTCTGCATGGCCAAACCTTGTTTTGCGTTTTGAGTATTTCTAATTTATTTTGCAGCCTTTCCTATGGACCTGCATCAGGTTGCATGATTTGATTTGCTTGTGCTATCCAGCAGGCATGTGAACTCACGTGGCATTGCAAATGGGGTAGATGGATATTTCTGCATGGAGCTTACAGCTTTGGAAGTGTCTGAGTTTCCTGCTTGTTAACCCCTTTGGGTGCACATGTGTGAGATCTGCTGAGCAGGAGGGAAGGGAGGGAATCGATCACCTTGCACACACACTGCCTTTCCCCTTGCCATGAGGGCTTAGTACTGCTAAGAGAAAAGGAGATTGAAGCACTAGCACTACCAGGAAGTGAAGGGTTTTACTCCTGACCTCCAAATTAGTGATGGAACTCCCATTTCCTTGAGGCCTCAATATTCTCACGATCCTGCAAGAAAATAATAACCTATTTAATGGGTTGGGAATTAAGTTGCAGGCCAAGCAATTCTGCTGACTGTGTAGACAATAAAGTTGGAGGCAGCATCCTGGAGAGCATCCTCTGGAGCTTTCTGGACTAAGAGCAGCTCTCTTGAAAAAGGCTTTCTCAGGCATGTTCAAACAGGTCTAGAAGATGCTTCTGCGATATCCACACCTGCTGAAAAGGGTGGAACCTCTTTTGCTCGTTCTTGCTCTGGAAACCTGTTCCTGGCAGTGGGAAGGACATTTCTGTTGCTGCAAATGGTAGTTGAGTGTCTGCTAGAAAGTCCAGAGGAGAAACAGGAAGATGATTAAAGGGCTGGAGCAGCTCTCCTGTGAGAAAGGCTGAGAGTTGGGGTTGTAGAAGGTGGCTCCAGGAAGACCCTCCAGCAGACTGGCAGTGAAGGGAGCTTATAAAAAGAGAGCTGGAGAGGGACTGTTTACAGGGGCATGGAGTGATAGGAGAAGAGAGAATGGCTTTAAACTGAGAGAGGGTAGATTAAGATTGGATATTAGGAAGAAATTCTTCATTATGAGGGCGGTGAGGCACAGGTTGTCCAGAGAAGCTGTGGATGCCCCATTCCTGAAAATGTTCAAGGCAAGGTTGGATGGGGCTTGGAGCAACCTGGTGTAGTGGAAGGTGTCCCTGCCCATAGCAGAGGACTTGGAAGGAGATGATCATTAAGGTCCCTTCCAGACCAATCCATTACATGATTCCAGGCAAATTATGCAAATGAGTTCAATAATTACATCTAAAAGGCAGCATAATGTCATGCTACTCTTCTTAAGTCCTGCACTTCTTATTAATTTGTCCATCTGGGATTTTAGTCTTAGGAATAATATTCTAACCCTTACTAAGGTTGATGGGGTTTTAGGTTTTTATGTGAGGATCCCAATTCTCCTTTCCAGCTGGTTTTGAACCCCTGTTTCCTATATAATGCATGTGGGGACTGGTGCTCTTGAGGTTATTGCTCCAGGACAACTTGCTCCTGACATTTGGAATTAATTAGAAAAGCAGCTGAACCAGATTTTGAAAGAAAGGCAGTAGTTCACTTTCATAACATGATCCAGGGATACCATGGATGTATCACTGACTTCCAGAGGAGCAGTGCAGAAGGTTGCTCCATAAATGAGGTGTAAAAAACACAAAGAGGATTTTTTTGCTGCCTGGTTCAGGGATACAGAACAGCTGACTGCCTCTTTCCTTGTCAGGAAACTCCTTGTAGATGTTTTTATTGGGTGGAATTGTCAGTCCCATGAAACCTTCAGCCATTCAGCCCCTTGGCAGACTGTGCAAAATTCCTTGTACCTGCCTCCAAAGTATGGGAGAAACATGAACAAATAAGGCAATATGGAAAAGAGGCTTCCTGGAACTTTTTCCCTGATTGACAAGTGTGATCACACACAGGTTGGACATGTCATCTCCAGCAGAAAAATGGGAGACCCTGCTGCTCTCCAGATCTGCTTTCAGCTCAGGCTCAGAGGGTCTCAGGTGGGTTCAAAGCCAGCTTTAAAGCTGTGTGACTTTAAAGCTGTGAGCTGACCCAGAGGCCCTCCCCCATGACTGGGAAAAAAGCTTGAAGGGGAGCTGGATTTTTCATAGACTATCACAGAATCAGAATCTTAGAGTATGCTGAGTTGGAAAGGACCCATGAAGATCATTAAGTCCAACTCCTGGACTTGCACAGAACACCCCAAGAACTGCATCATGTGCCTGAGAATGTTGTCCAAACACTTATTGAACTCTTATCAGGCTTGGTGCTGTGACCACTTCCCTGGGAAGCCTGTTCCACTGCTCATCCACCCTCTGGGGAAAAACTTTTCCCTCATATCCAACCTAAACCTGCCCTGACTCAGCTCCAGCCATTGCCTTGAGTCCTGTCACTGGTCACCAGAGTGAAGAGATCAGTGCCTGCCTTCCAAGGATGTTGAAGACCACAATGAGGTCTCCCCTCAGTCTTCTCCAGGCTGAACAAATCAAGTGACCACATCCAGTAGCTTCTTGAATAGTCCCAGGGATGGTGACTGCACCACCTCCACAGCCAGCACGTTCCAAATGCTTAACCACTCCTTCTGTGAAGAAATTGTTCCTGATGCCCCACCTGAACCTTCCCTGGCACAGCCTGAGACCATGTCCTCTTGTCCCATCACTTGTTACCTGGGAAAAGTGCCCAATCCCCACCTGGCTCCACCCTCCTTTCAGGGAGTAAATAGTGATAAGGTCCTCTCTGAGCCTCCTTTTCTCCAGGTTAAGCAATCCCAGCTCCCTCAGCTGCTCCTCATAGGTCATGTGCTTCAAGACCCTTCCCCAGCTCCGTTTCCTTCCCTGGACACACTCCAGACCCTCAAAGTATTTCTTGTCCTGAGGGGCCCAGAACTGGACATAGCACTCGAGGTGTGGCCTCAGCGCAGAGGGACGGTCACTGCCCTGGTCCCACTGGCCACACTATTTCTGGTACAGCCCAGGTGCCATTGGGCACACCTGGCTCATGTTCAGCCGCTGTCACCAGCACCCCCAGGTCCCTTTCCACTTTCCACCCAGCCTTTCCCCATCCTGTGGCACTGCAGGGGTTGTTGTGACCAAGGGCAGGACTCAGCGCTCTGCCTTATTGAACCTCTCACCATTAACCTCAGCTCACCCATCCAGCCTGTCCAGATCTGAAATGCATTCTGTTAACTGAGACCAGAGAGGGTCAGAGGGGAACCTTCAGGCATTGAAAATCCAGATTTAAAAACATATTTTGGTATGTTTAGATGTCAGCTGGAGGTCTTGAAAGGCTTAGAGCACATTCTTCACAAGTTTTGCAGATGGAAGTTTTTTGTATAATTATAGATATCTCTGTCTGACCAAATGCCTGTCAAAGGCAACAGGAGAGAAACTGGTGATTTTAGAGAAAGTTTTGTCTGATTGCAAAGTAGATGAGGTGAGAAACAGCTCATGTGTTTAATTTGGTAGTGATGCCCACGGATCTTTACTGACTATGAACAGAGCTTTCATGACTAGATGATGTTTAGAGAATTCTAATGTAGGTTTCTAAAGTTATGGATCCCACATTAAGTAGCAAAATAACTTCAGAAATCAGGCACTTGGTGAGCTGAGGCTGCCCTTGCACTTTCTCTGAAGTAAGTGATGAGTTAATGAAAAAGAGAATGGGCAAATAAGCCAGGCTGGGTGAATGAATAAAGAAATGTGACTGCCAAGGGATGGTGTTTGGTTCTACAGTTCCCATCCAGAGATGCTCTCAATATACTTTCTGGACTGTGGTGAGTGAATCCTGACAAGTCCCACCTGCAGCTGGTGTTTGCCAGGACTCCCAGCTCAGCTGGGGCATGGAGAGGTGCAGCAACTGCATTTCCATAACATCCAGGACAGGATTATCCCCAAACCCTCCTAGAGCACCCTGGGTGACTCCTGGTGAGGTCACATGCAATTGTATGTTAAAGACAGAGATAAACTTCAGAGAGAGGGAATTAAAATCAGAGCCCCTCATCTCCCTCTGCCATGGTTTTCTATGTGAAAAGTGGGAATGGTTTCACTGTTGATAGCCTTTAACGTTTTGTGCATGCAGATCATAAATTCCTGAGAATGGGTTTTATCTCTTGCTACTTGTCTGTACAATAAAGGCTTAATCTCAGCAGGAGCCTGTGGGTTTTCTAGTAACTCAAGTAGTGTGGTATGTGATTTACTCACTTATAAGGAAGCAACTCATTTGACTCTGTTCTAGAATTTAAAAAGAACATGTACCCAATACTCTTCCCACCACAATAATGACAATAACAATCCCCAAACATACCATATAAAATGGTTAGATTTATGAGAGTGTCTGGTGCTTTTTTGGACTCAGTTCTCACAGATGTCCTGACAATAATTCAACTCCACTCTTCCCCCACCCCTGTCAAACCTTAACAAACCTCACTGTGTTGGAGCTGCAAACAATTTCTTAGATATATAGCTCTGAAATAAGTATTCCGGGCAGTATGCTTTTTATTAACTTAAAAAAAACAGAAGAGGGTGCAGGTACTTCTAGCTCTCAGCCAAGGAGCATGTATCTTTTAAAAAGGTAGAATATGTAATGTTAATTTAAAAAACATGGGGTCTCTGCTTTGGGAGTTCAGGATATGTGAAAGGTTCAAAAGGTGTTACTCAAAATCAAAAAGTTAACCGTAATGATCTTAAAGGAAGGCATATCAAATGCAGATAGAAAAGATGACTTTAGAATGAAGCAATAATTCCTTAAAATGGGACTAAAACTGCCTTAATGAAGTGGCAGAAGGAGCACTTCACCAGGAGCCGATTCAGCCTTGGTCACCAAGAGATGAGTGAGAGGAGGCTCAGTGTCCAGGGTGACACTCAGTTCCCAGTAGAAGCTGACTACAGCTCGCCCTCGGTGCTCCCACCATCCCAGGCTTGATCTGCAGGTTGATAGTGGAACCCTGTCCCCTGGGAGATGCGTTGTTGCATCGTGAATTACGAGTTCCCACAGCCTCCCTGCAGCCCTGCCCTCAGTTCCCCATTGGGTGTCTGTAATCCCTCCCCTGTTCCATCCTCACTGGCTGGTTCCCTGTTGATCCCTCCCATGTTCCCTTTCTCTATTGGATTGTACCCCTCACCCCGCCTCCCTATGTCCCAGTATAAAAATGCCTGTAATTCCTGGTTCCTTATATCTTGCTGCCTCTGTATCTTCGGATGGTTGATCTTCGGTCTCTCTGGAACCCAAGCAGCCGACCGCTTCTCTCGCCTTTGTCTCTGCTGGCGCGTCTTCCAGCGGCCTGGGGGAGGCCCCTTCGAGTAGGGAAGCTACATTCCCGACCGCTTTTGGGTGTGTTCCTGCTGTGGCCAGGACGTAGCACAAGACCCCGGGCTTCCTGCATCCAGGCTCACGCGTCCCCCCAAGCAGCCGACCTGGCAAGCTGCTGATGGCATCTGATAACGTGGCCACGCAGCCACAGTGCTTCTCACCTCCTCTGGCTGGGAGGCTGGGAAGTGATGGGGATCAGCCCTGGTCTGGCTCCAAAGCCTGGCTTAAAGCCTTGCCTGGACTGTCAGCATGTGCGAGGCCTCGCAGGATTTACTGTCAGAGCTGTGCTGTCTGCTGGATGGTGCCTGGCTTGGTGGGCATCTGGGAGACTTCACAAGTTGGGGTTTACACCTCTGTGCCTGCTGGGAGGCATGGATCAGCCATAAACTGATTGCACAGGAATATTGGAAGTCTTTCCTAACCCTGACTGTGCTGCTTTCACTGTATCAGGAAGGAAATACTGCAGATGCACCTGGAGCAAGGTGAAGCACGGCTCCATCACTCAGACAATGGGCTGTAGCCAGGATGAGGTGCAGAAGTGCTCGGTCCTGAGGGGGTGGATGCAATTCTGGGTACAAATTCAGTGCATGACTCTAAATGCGTGCAGAAATATTAAAGTAATTTGGTTTGGATGCAGAGAGCAAGGCAGGGCTGGATGTATTTTCTAAGGGTGCATGTTTGCGCCATTGGCTTTCAGTTTCACTTCTCTTGCAGACCTGGGTTTTGATAATAACACAGTCGTACATCATCTCCTTTTAGCAAAGGAGATGCCACTGGACTTCCTCAGCTCACAGCTTCTCATTAGAGTCCCTGAAATTTTAGCTTGGATTTAAGCAAAATATACCAGAGCTTAGCACAGGGACAGCAAAGGTTGGAACTTACGGAGCTGGAAGGCACCCTTAGGAGGGAGTTGGACCCATGAAGGGTTTGGGGGGCTGAACTACATTTGCAAAATATGTTGAGAATTGAGTGGATCAGCTGGAGGTGTTTTGTTCATGTGTAAGCAGCTACCACATTATCTTAATCATAAATCTTGCCCTCTCAATTTTGTAAACACTCAGCATGTAGCAGGACTTGCTTAATTTTCTCATTCGATTACCTGTCTCTATTTAATAGGAACCATGGAATCCTACAATGTAATGCAAATACATTACAAAACTAATTATCTGGAACTACTGTGCTTGGAAAAAATGCAGGTTGCCATACGCATATGGCATCAAATATGCACTTTGGTTTCTGTTATGGTGATGGCTTTGTATTAGCAGCAGTCACAGATTGGCAGACAAATGAGAAAGGATTGCAAATGCAGCTTTAATTGATGAAATAGTTAATCTGGAAATTAGGATTCTGTCTCTGTGCAATTGTCAGTCACACACAGTGAGTTTCCAGCTTTTGAAGTTCATTTTGCAGATTTTCTGCTGTGCATAATTTAATACGGTTCTCTATGCACCTGCCTCCCAGCCTTGTCCTCCCCACAAGGACTGACAAATTCTGAATCAAAGTGGGAGAGGAAAAAACCTCTGCTTCTAAAATGGGCTGAATTACCATCTGGATCAGAAAGGGTTGCTCCTTAGTTGTCTCCCAGGATACAAATGGGCCAGCTCACTCTCTGCTTATACCAGTTTTGTCATGCTGGTTCAAGCAACAGAAGAAATTAAAAATGGGGCATGTTCTCAGCTGGTATAAATGCATAGAATTCCAGTGACTTTAGTAAACCTCTTCAGATTTACACTAGTTGCCTTACAAATTATTTAAGGCTGGAAAAGTTTATTATGTCCATCCAGCCTGACAACACAGGCTGTAGAATTTCATCCAGGAATTCCTGTGCTGAATCCAATAAGTTATGGGTGAAATAGAACATTGGTTTCAAGTAAGACATGCAAGGCTGGAAGATTAACAAGAATAAATGACTATAAATCCAAGATATGCTGTTGTTGCCGTGAGCTGAAATTCCAGAACTGAACCCATCTTAAGGACTCTAACAAGGAGAAAGTTCATCCCATTTCCCTGTTAACCCCTCCTAGTTCCCTCAACTATAAAAATACACTTGTGTTTGCATTTTGAAATTCCCCAGGGCTGAAATACAACTACTGGATTTGATAAGCCCTTCATCAGTGATATTGGAAAGCTCTCTAGGTATCAGATATCTTTTCCTTGTACAGGGTATTTTAGTTCCTGATAAAGATATTCCCTTTCTTTTCCCTTCATTATTAGGATTCAGGGAGCTCCTAAAGTCACAGAGAACCACTCCTGGCTTGAGCCATCAGGAAGTCCAATTCCAAGGGAAAAAGATGAACTTGAGGAGTTGTTTAGAAACTCCACGTGACTGTGGACAGCTCCTCACTCTGCGGTGCTGGAGGTGGTTACCCCTCTGGGGTAACCACTGGTGGTGGAGATGGAGATATGGAGCAGTTTCTCTTTTCTCTTGGGTTTCATGAGAATTTAGCAACCCAGAAGGATCCCGGCCTGGCTGCTGTGCATGTGGGCAGTGCAACTCACACCATAGCTTGGTGGAGACCTTGTTGTTTCAGGCTCTGGTGAGAGCTTAAATTCTGCTAAAGTTGCCACCATCAGCTCAAGGGGTGGTGAATGGGTAGTTTCAAGGTGTCAGGTGCTCCTGTAGAAGCCTTGTAGAAAAGGGGGGTAATGTGTATGTCTCAAACATGGACAGAGGGATAGCTGTGGAGCCAACCAAGGACTGTTGGTAATAACACACTGTGAGAAAGAGCAGGATGTGGCTGGAGAAGGGGCTATACAGAGATAAGGCAACATTTTTTCTGGAACAAATGTACTCCTTCTGTCTCCTGGAGACAAGCACAGCACAGCACAGGGTAAGAGCAGGAATGAGCTTGAGAAATGTGCATGGACTGTGTGGGGGATCAAGACCACCAAAGACCCCCAAAGCCCTCTGGCCCATTTCCAGAAAGGTCTAGAAGAATGGATGGCACATGGTAACGAATTTGCACAGAAAGCTGCCAGCAGGCCCTCAGCTTACAGAAGCTGTCACTGACTCATATTGATTTCAGTGGAAATATTCCAACCTCCATGGCAGGATATGGCTGTGATCCTCCACATCCTCTGTCTCCCAAGTAGTGCCACTTCACACCTGCTTTGTGTAGCTGTCAGAACCAGGCTGAGGGTGCAAGGCAGTGGAGAGCCAAGATATTTATTTGTTTGCTTAAATGTTGTAAATTTTTTTTGAATGGTGAAATTACAAAACAAGTGGTATCTCACCAAGAAAATAGAATCTAACCCCTGTGCCAACAGGCAGGGCTGAGTGGCAGACCAGCCACTGGTGTAACCCACGTGTAGAGTGAGAGGAAGCCTGACCAGGGAAAGATTGACTGAATTGGCTGCTTTGCTCCAGCTTTGCCCTGAGCTGCCCTCACTTCCATCTGCTCCATGTGCATCGTCCTCAGGAGCAGCTGGTGCAGAGCAGACCAGACACATTCACAAGTCCTGATTGCCACAGATGAAGTGTCTGCCATTCTGGACTGCTCTCTGGGCTCTCCAGGACATGGATGGGATAGCTGTGGATGGAGCCTACTCACATGGCACTGCACAGTGAGATTCTCTGCCCTGTCTGGTTTGGGAGATGGGCTCAGCAATGCTTCAGCAGAGGAGGAAACATCTCCCTGGTTAGGAGGTGATGAAGGTATGGATTCTACCAGATCTGCAGCAGGAAATTGAATCAGAACAGATACTTATGCAAGTAATTCTTCTGGTTGTAGCTTTCACTTCAAGACAGTGAGATATTTATTTGCTTAGTGATTGATAACTGTACCTTGTCAATGGCTGAGCACTGGTAACATAAAAGCCAGTTGAAATCCACCCTCTAAAATCTCCCAGTTAGGATTTATATTAGGATTGTCTAGTTCCCAGGTGAATATCCTGGCCTCAAGACTTTTGCTTTCTGCATGTTTTGGTTTGTTTTTTTTCTTGGGGGTACTAGATGAAGAAAGAAAAATAGGATTTTATTTTTTGTGAATGAAGTTGAGTTCTCATACTTCTGGTCAGCCTTTTGTTGCAACCAATTCGAAAATTTTTGTTCACACAAAAAATGCAAAAAAATATGAAAGTGACCTTGTATTTAATATAACTGCCTTGGTAATGAAAGGTGTGAGTACCTGTCATATATCCCTGCCCCTTAGTTCCCATAATGGCCTATAAAATAGGTGTTTGCACGTTTCTGGGAGACACTGAAAGGTACCTAAGAGCTTACAGGTTGCTGTATTCTTGTGCAGGGGACAGGTGGATGGTGAGTACTTAGTCACTTTTGCACATATATAGCCATTTTCACAGACTCTCACAGACTGTTATGAAGTGCCAGCTGTATTGATGGTTTCATGAATGAAAGATAACTCTTTGTTTCTGTTCCATCTATCCACACAGTTTCTGCTGAGTTTGAGAAGTTTCAAAAGAAAAACACTTTTCTGTTATGTACATTCTTTCAAAATGGTGTAATTATCTCGAACACAGCATGTGCTAAAAGCCCTGTAGAGAACCCTGTGAAAATCCCTTCATTGATTTTAGGCCTTGAACCAGAACTACATTTTAGTGAAATGGTTGTCTGCATATTTGTGCCTTCTCAAGCATCAGAAGGCACTGGTTTTCTCTGGACATGTCCTGTGAAAAACCTTCCATCAATGCCAATAGCACTTGTGCCCCAGTGGCTCCAGTTTGAGTCAGCTCCTTCATTGTTTCTCCCAGGGATGCAGGGATAGGATGTGGTAGAATGTGCAGGAATGGTTCCAAGCTGTGCCAGGGGCAGTTTACACTGGACATTAGGAAGCATTTCTTCACCAAGAGGGTGGTTAAACACTGCAACAGCATTCTTGGAGAGGTGGTCAATGCCCCAGGCATTTTAGGAGGCAGTGTTAAGAGGAATTTGGACAATGTCCTACCAACATCTGGGTGAGTGAAGTGCACAGAGTCCCCCCTGCTTAGACCATTTCCACTGGTAGCAGATTTGGATCCTCTCCCATGGCAAGTGTAGCCTGCAGGTCACTGGGGACAGCAAACATTTGCTCTGGATGCTGAGAAGTGGCTGAGGCAAGTCTGTGGGTTGCAATTTCTTTAGGTGTAAAACTGGGCCTGGAAGAAAGTGTGCACCATGATCAGAGAATCACAGAATTTTTGGGGTTGGAAGGGATCTCTGAGATTATCCAGGCCAACCCCCTGCCAAGGCAGGGTCACCTGGAGCAGGTGACACAGGAACATGCCCAGGGGGGTTTGGAATGTCTTCAGAGAGGGAGACTCCACGACCTCCCTGGACAGCTGTTCCAGTGCTCTGCCACCCTCAGTGTAGAAGTTCTTCCTCATGTTGAGCTGAAACTTGTTGTGTTTCAGGTTACGGCCATTGCTTCTCATCCTGTTGCTGGGCATCACTGAAAAGAGTCTGGAACCATCCTCTTGACACCCACCTTTGAAATATTTGTATGTTTCTTACTTTTCTACAGCCTCAGGTTAGGGGCAGCCTTTGGAAAGGGAGGATGTGACCACTCACAGGCACAAAACCCTTGTCCAAACTCTTTGTGACCTCAATTGTCCCATGTCTACCTCTTCCTAACTGACTTTTCTCCTGCTAGTGCAGCACTTAGGATCTTTTTCAGCACTGGCGCACATATAACGTGGGGGAAGGATGTTATTGTTCGGATTTGTTTACCCTTGCACCCTCTGGGTTTGACAACGTGCCAGGAAGCAGGTGCATCATTTGACAAATGCCTTACTGTGGTGTCTGCCTCCTCTCTACATCCTCAGCTTGTAATTTTCAAGGGATTGATGTATGGCATCTAAAATACAGGAAATTCAGCTTATTGACAATTTGATTTCTCAGTTACTAGAAGAAAAGGAAAAAAAAGGAGGTACTGAACAACATTACTGAACCAGATGGGGAATTTACCAGGTGCATCTGTAACTCCATAACTATGGAACATTCCTCCTGTGTGGTTACTTTTCCCTGTACTAACTGCATCGTGCACTAATGAAATCCTTGAGCACAGGATCTGTAAGAGAAAGCAGATTGCTGAATAAAAGCTGTTGTACACTCTTCTGCTCACAGAAGGAGAGAGGTCTGCACATCAATGACTTCTTCAATTTCCTGGCCAAAGGGGATGGAAGGGAAGATTGTGTGACTGATGAATATGGTAGGTTGAGTGGAGGGAAGGGAAGGCAAGCACAGTGCTACTTTAAAGCAAAATTAGGAAAATGGGCGATTGGGGATGGAAATTCTGACTTCTGTTCTCAACCTCTTTTTCTTTTTTCTTCATTTTCTTCCTAAATTTACTCACTCTTTGGCCAAAATATTTTGCTTTCCTTGGCTTCTATTACCCCACAGTCTTCATCTCACCCAATGCTTCTCTTTTGTGTGTCACACAACTCCTTTTCTTCTCTTGCATGTTTTGTGTCTACCTTATCTTCAGGAGATGAAGAGAACCACATCCTGATCTTCTCAGCAACAGCTGGAGTTCGCTGCTTCAGCTGTGTCTTGTTCCATCCATGCCCAAATTGTTTTCCTTTGTGCTCTTCACGTGGGGACTCCTATTTCAGATCTTTTTGCTTCTCTGTGGATACAACTACACTGCTTAGAAAACCAGGCCAAGGTAGGGCCATGTACCACTGATTTTTCATGCTATGTAACTGCTAGCATACTGCCTAGGAGAGTTTTATCCCATCTCAAGGTGCCACTGACTGGACAAAGCCTGGGCAAGGCTGAAGGGAAATCATACATCAGGAAACAAAAACCTGTTGGGCTATACGTTCAACATCAAACTGGGTTTGGGTCCTGCCTTTCCACACCATCCTCCAAAGCTGTCCCTGGATGCTCTGTCTCCTGGAATGTCCCACACATATCCTCAAGCCAATGCCACAACTCACAACACCTGCCCTGAGTTTCATGCTACCAAAACAACAGCCCCATGGGATGCAATGGCCCTCACAGATTTTGAGCTGGAATATGCACAGTAAATAACAATAAATGTATCTTCAAGCCACCTCAGGGAGCGCAGAGCTATGAAGTGTGCTATTTGGCAAGGTCAGCTGTTTTGTCTCCTGCTCTGTTTAGCAGCAGAACTATGTAAGTTCTTCTTGTGACAAGGGCCATTGTTTGTTTTGGGATTGTAGTGATGCTACAGTATCTCTCTTTCTTCTTCTTTTGTATCTTTTTACTTTAATTTCTTAAGGGAGCATGACGTGATAGAGAGCTGAGGTTTGGAGACAGATCCTTTGCCCTTTACACCCACCTCTGTGCTGTTTCCTCATAAAAAAAAAAAAAAAAAAGCAAGCTAAAGCAATCTGAAGCCTTGTTCCTGGGCACAAGAAGAGTCACAGAGCCAGTCAGTGGTACTGGGAGGAGGCAGCTGAAACCTGGTGTGGTCCTTGCCAATGATGGAATCATGAGGAGAAATCACACAGAGGTGCCTGATACGGAGGGGAAAAAAAAAAAAAGCAGTTCTCAGAAAACAGAACCATATTTTTGTGCTGTTAATAACTGAGGACCCACTCTCTGGCCTGGAGGCCAACTGGTATGGTCTGGCAATAAACCATGTAGCTCCTTGACATCAAGGAAAGCAAATTTAATGTGGAGCTAAACTCATGCTTCTCCTTTGCTGATAAATTCAGCTTGTTTCCTGCTGTTCAGCTGGAACAAATGCTTCCATTCCCACTGCCCAGATATCAAGCTCAGGAAATAGCTGAAACCCTGGAAGGGCATTTTTTTGCTTGCAATACATGAATAAATGTTGTGGGATTTTTTTTTTTTGTCAGTTAACCTGTTTTAAGGCTATTTTCTTTTTCTTGAAAATACCTTTCATTTGGTAATTTCTTACAGTCATATGAGTTTTATTTTAAAAATGTGTGAAGAGTTGGTTTTAGTGACATCAACAACAGAATCAGAGAAATAATTGCATAATGCTTTTATTTCAGCTGCTCACACATGGATTAATTAACTAATATTTATGGTGGACAGCTAACTCCTGTGGGAGCTGATTGTGCTGGACTTGGAGTTTGAAAAAACAGCTGCAATAATTTAATTTGTTTGCCTCCAGGAGCAAAGAGATCTGTTTTTCTTGAAGCAGAGAAAAGAGGAAATAATGAGAAAAGGAGGCTAATGAGAAAATGAAATGCTGTCATATTTGTACACTGAGGTGAAAATATGGAGGAATCATTTCCCTGTGGATTTGCTCTGCTCTTAAGCCATTAGAATTGTCTCAGATCTCTGCTTCTGGTCTCTGCACGCAGTGAAGAAAGGAAGCTGAGCAAAAGGCTGGGTCTTCACTTCTTCTTCTTAGACCAAGGCTAAAAGAGGCTTTTGAATTAGGAAAATGATTACCGTTTCCATTTAAATTTTCTGGAGAAAGAACTGTTATTAAAAAGCAATCTATTGTCAGTCTGGCAGTTTTTCCAATTCAAATGTAAAACAAACTGATATTCAGAACTGTGGAGTTCTTACACTGGAAGCTATTCTAATATCTTGGTCCCAAATTTTCTCACACAAAAGAAATCCCCATCAGACCATGAATTTTTTTATAAGGCCAACCCTGTCTCACTAAAATAAACGATGCATTTTTACAAATAAGTGCAATATTTTCCTGAACAAACACCTCGCAGTTCAGTCAATGAACACAGCACTTTTCGAACAGCTGCTGCAGAGAAAATCTGGAAAATCCCAGTGGAGGAATTTTACAAAGAATAATTCTGAATTAAGCTGTTGAGCCCCCTCTGCTGAGGTCTAAGGGGAACTGAGAAACTAAGACCATGCTCAGTCTTGTGAATCACAATGGATTTCCAGCTAAATTAAATGAAATTTATAACACAGATGAAAAAGAAATCTTTATGTATCACGTCTGTTTCTCTACTTGTTTCTGCTTTCATGGATCAGGTGTGACTGTACCAAGGTCATCAGAGTTATACTGCATGAACTAAGTTAGAGAAGGGATTTGGAATCCACATTTGGTTTCACGTTACCTCTGTAGCAGTGCAGACACTTGTCTAGAGGCTGTGGATGGACTTTGGTTGTGCTCCACTGCTCCCTGGACCAGCATCAAGCTGACAGAGATGAGATGGAAACCGTGAATCAGGACATCAATCCCACCCAAATAAAATTCACAGATGAGGAGAAATCTACCTTCACGAAGCCCAAGAATCTCATTTTTACAGTATTAGAAAAGCTGGGAAGATGTTCTTCCAAGACATTGCAGCACAGTGTGATGATTATTGGCTCAATTCAGTGCCACAATTACTACAGGCCATTTAGCACAAATGTTTCCCCTGTTGCCATCCATTATTCTAGTAACTTCAAAAATGTCAGTGTGTGCAGCTGAGAGCAGTGCACGTCATAAAAGAAATATGGTTAAATGTGACCAGCACATCTCAGCCACACATTCATAATGCAAAAACCTCTGACAACACCTTTCTGCTTGAATCTTAAGGAAAAGGCTACCAGCTGCAGGCTACTGAAATCAGCTGTTGGACCAAAATTCGATTTTTGTCATCATCATTAGTCAGTTGCTTATCACATGAACGATTTTCTGTCCTCTTGGATGGGGTTCATCTCACCTGTTCTATTCATCTAAAATTTCACTGTCCAAATCTGAGCTACTCACCTTGCATTATCTGCAGTCAGTACAGAGAAATATATATTCTTGGAGGATGATTTTTTTCTCATCCTAAAATAGATCCCTGGGATGGCATAGGGGACCATTTGTTTACAAGTAACTAGGTGAATTTGCTCATCTTACCCTAAATATTATAATAATAATAATAGTAGTAATAACACCAACAACAGCAACAACAACAATAATAATTTTATTTGTTTGTATTCTAATCAAATAAATTCACTCTTTTCTCTTAAAGGCTGCCTAGCAGAGTGACCTCAGGGAGTCTGGGAAGATGTGGAACTTCAGTTCCCATGGGAAGAGCAGTCAGAAGTGGAGACACTGCTCCCTCCTGGCATTGCACAGCACCCTTTACTCAAATCTGTCGGGTTCACAGCATGTGGGGTGTCACTCCACTGAGCTGCAGAGGGATTTGGGTACCTACAGCTAATTTAGGACAGATGCCTTTCAGTGTCAGCAGTCAGCTGGAGTATTTCTGTCAGCAGACTAAGGAGAAGCAGACCTGAACTTCCAACCTCCCTCTGGGATTGTAACAACAGTAGCTCTATTTGTTTAACAGAAGTAATTTGAGTGTTTAAACTAAATATATTAATTGAGACCTGGAAATAATCTTTACTGAGTATTTTAAGCTGTCTACCTTAAAAAGGAGTCCAAGCTCACTGTGCAGAATGGTTTGCAGAGATGGCCACTGAATTCCTCCTCTAATAAAAGGCAGCAGGAATGATCATTCTCTCTAAATGCAAAAGGGAGATAAGGTTATGAACCTACAAGATGCTTAAATCTCTCTGAAAAGGCTCTTAGAGATGAGATCCTGTGTGATGGTCAAGTAATGACACTCAAAGGCAGGAGCAAGGTCACTGAAGAGCCCCCTCAGCACTGCAGCCTTCACACTGCCACCTCCTCAGAGAGCACACAGGCTGATGCTCAAACCTCCAGCCCTGTGCCTGGTCACCCTGTGGTGCTCTAGAGATGCTCCCACCTCTCCTGTGCAATCCCTGCAGGTAGAAGTAGGGAGAAGGGAACAAATACCAGCACCCCGACAATGTCAGCTGGTCCAGTGACCAACAGGGGAAAAAAAAAGCATTAAAGTGCATTGCATGAGAGAAAACGAAATGGGGATTTGCTGGGTGGGTCGATGGTGACAGTCCTTGCAAGTCCTGGCTTTAAAGAAATTACTCAGAAACCCCATGTAGCTCCCAAGAAATTGCTGAGGAGGCTCTTGAAGAAATCCCATTTCAATTTGCTTATTTAAGCTAGTAGGAAAAAGACCTCCTTGTTATCTAATTTGTTGATGAGTTCAGACACTTTCTGGAATGATTTCGTGCATAATTTACCTTATTGATACATTATTTATAAGTCCTCATTCAATTTCAGGCTCAGGGTTTGGATGGGAGTCTTACATAATGAGTAGCTGGTGTCACCTCGTGTCAGAGGAATCAAAAGTGGTTTTGACAACCCTGGGATTGTCACTAAACCAGCAATATAATCAGAGTTAATCTTTCACTGCTGAATCATTGCAAAATGCTCCCCTGCCATTCCCTCACAGGAATCTAATAAATTATAATGTCCTTTATCTGTTGAAGAAAACAATTTCCTAAGGAGCAGCAGTTCCTGGCTAAAATGCTCCATAAACTGAGATCCAGTATCTATGACTGGAAGAAGTACTTTCATGATGTATTTTTTAAGATGATACATTCCCTTCAGGTTTAATCTGGATACATGGATATGGAAAGACCCACGGTGTTCGCAGCATGGGCTTCAAAACATGGGTGTTCTGCAGACTCCTCGGTGCTACACATTGAATTTAAAGAATTCAGTGAGCCTTTGGATTCTATGCTGTCCCTGGGAGCCCAGGATTTCCTTTCACTTCCTGGCAAAGTGGTTAAAAATATATTCACACTGAGAAGAGTGTATGTATATTGACAGAGTCTCCACTCACTGTGGATGGGAAGCACCCTTTAGTGACAGGCACATAATACATTTTGATAGAGAAAGGGGATCAATTGGCTGCTTGAGATAATAAATCACTTTCTCTTGTTCAAAAGTCTGGATCTAAATAGCAAAAACCTGCTCAGCCTGTCCTGCTGTGAGCTGAAATATCCTGTTTCTGCCTTGTTGTTTTGTTTAGCAGAGCAGGAAAAGAATTATTACTTGAGGTTTATTCCATGCAAGTTTGTTATCTAATCTGTCAAGCTTCGAATCAGACTGGCCTTATTAATGTAAGAATCACTCACAGTGTTTCCTGTGAAGTGTGCTGGGTGTTTCAGATGGCATCAAATCCCTGCCTGTCATAAGATCCACTGCAGGAGCCTTTGCTGCTAACTCCAGTCAAAGTTAGTTTTGCTTTTTTAGCTGTATTTCAATGACTGTTTAGAAATAAAGATATGGGTTTGAAATGGGTTTTCAATTTCCCTCCAAAAGGAAATGACTGCTTCTTATTTAAAAACTGTTAGATTTGTACCTGTAGTTGCCAGTAGTCATGGTGTGCTGCTCCTCATGGAATGCATGAGAAGAATCCTGTTAAAGTTCCCTCTGATGCCCAAGTACCTTGTGGTTTACTGCTTTTTGGAAACAGATGCCTCATTCTTTTTGCCTGATGACTTCCAAGAGATTAGTGGGCACTATGGTGACATTTCCAAACGTCCCTGCACTCTTCAGCACCTGACACACTTTTTGAAGGAAAGGGCAAGTGCAGATTCCCTCCAATTCTCACAAGACTTGTGCTTTGAAAACAGTATCTTTTTTCAGGCTTTTAAAAAAATTATTCATTTTTTAGAAGCTGGGATTGTATTTGATGAACATTCATACTGAAGATTAATAAAACCCCTAAACTCTACATAAACAGAAGTCATCACCCAGTTTCAAGCAAGCTGGCAATAAGTCAGTTGGCCAAACATTAATTGTAATCCCTTTGCTGAATCCCCACTGGAGTTTGAGGCCAATCATTGCCCAGCCCTGTCCATAATCACCCTTCCACACCACGGTCTCGTGGGAACTCGTTAAGTGGTGTGTTTAAGGATGTAAATACAATGGCTCCTGCCTGCCCTCCGTTTGCACTTGCAGGTTTGTTTATCCAGCTTGGAGCTGTGCCTGGCGAGCCTGGAAGTGAGCAAACACTTTCTGTTACAGATCAGGAGGCAGCAATGCAAACAAACTGTCCTCGTCAGCAATATTCCCTCAGGTGAAGACAGCCCATGAAGGGAAAGAAAAAGTGACAAGTGGTGGCTGGGACAGGTACTTTGTTTGGAATACCATCTGTCAGTGCCAGTGGAGCGCATCTTTCCAAGCACAGCCTCTCCTGTCATTCCCAGGACACCCAGCCTTGACACTCGGGGTGGGTCTAAGCCAAAGCAGAGAACCCTTCAGAGGGCAGGAGCTTGTGCACATACTGTACTGGAGGAAGGATGGATGAGCTACAATTTTGGCCACCAGCAGCTGTTCTGCTTCTGGCTTTTCCTGGTCACAGGGTGAGCTCTGTGCCCACCAACCACCAGGGTCACAGCCCAGACTGAGCAAAACAGGGCACGGATGCCTGCTGTGTTATCCAGCCACCTCACTGCAGAAAACATAGGCACATGGGTCTCTGGAATGGTTTTTGCTTCCATGTTGTGAGACTGGGATAAGGGGAACATCCACCCCAACTGGAGTTGGCCAAAAAAATTTGCCTTTTTTTTTTTCCTAACCCCTTTCATTCTAGAACCATGTTTGCTGCAATGGGGTTTGAAGAACACAATTTAAGGAAGCTTATTCTTATTTATGGAGAAATAGTCCATACTGGCAACAGCAGATAAAAGTGTGGAAGTTGCACTGCATGGGAGAAAACCAGCAGAGAATTCAGAAATGCTGAAGATGCCCATGCCCACTGTGCTCCGGTGAGGGAAAGATGTTCACCTGAGTCCAGGGGCTGCAGATGAATGATGAGATGTAAATCCAGAGAGGGAAGTCCCCCTGTAAGATCAATCCAGCAGCTGAATGCAGGTCAGAGCCCCAGGATGCCAATGCAGGCTGCCCTGGGTTCCAGAGCTGGCACCTCTGGTCACACTCTGCATGCCCCGTGCTGCAGCCTGCCATCCTGGGTAGTGTGATCCTTCCACTGGTGTTTGCATCCTGAGCAGGACCACTCCCAAATCCTTCTTGTCCCATGTACTAAATGCCCAGTGGACTTCTGTTTATCCCTCAGAGGGGTAAGCATCTTTCAGAGGGCCTTGACTGTGGCCCAATATGATGCAGATTTCACAAGGATGATTTCACAACCAGACTCCATTTGGTTAGGGCTTACAAATACCTTAATGGCAGAAAAAGGGTGAAAATAAGAACTCTGGAATTTGAATTTATGGGCACCCATTAGCTGAGTCACTATGACTGCTTCTGGTCTCAGATCACCTTTCTAAATTAATGTTCTGAAGATCTGTGTGCACAGATTTTTAAGATTTTTTCTTTTCTCATATGCCATTTATGCACAGGTTTATCTTTTCCACTGGACCTACAGGAGAGGACAAGACAAAAAATAGCCCCATGACTTGGAGTGAAAGCTTAATTTAGACACACTGGGTGACAAGAGATTTTTCTTTGAGTTCCTGAATTTTATCAATGGTCTAATTGCACATGGTGTGTCAGCAGCTTGCTAAATGACAAAAAAAGAAAAGAAGAAAAAAAACCCCGTCAAACAAAAAAAGAAGGTGCTGCTTAAGTTACTTTGATTGCATAGGAAAGGAGAGTAATACATTTATGCATTTCTGGGTGTTTTATTTCTTGAAACTGCTAGAATAAAGCCAATTTTGCTGCTTTATCTCACTGTGATTGTCAGTTAAATAGAAGAATTTTGATTTACACTGGAAGCTGAGCAAAAAGTTCTAAGCTCAGTTTTTGGAGGATGTGCATTCAAACCTTATGCCTTGACTTTATTCCTCAGATGGGTAATTTCTGAGGTTTGGTAAATATAATCAAAAGGGCACAGAAATATCTTGCTGCACCAGTTTCTAACAGCACGAGCACCTGGATTTTGTGATGATTATGAAACAATTCTGTCATATTTGCAGACCTATTTGCATTGCATTTTCAATGAAAGTGAAGCAGAAAAAAAGAAAAAAGAAAGGAGACACCTCAAAGGAAGAACAAAAAAAATAAAAATACACCCACTCTCTCTGTGTTTTCAAACTAGAGCAGAGCAGCAGAGATGAAAGGATCTGCTTTTCTTTTAATCTCACAGTGCAGCTGCCTCATCTGTTGCCTGCGATGTGTCCGTGTCACAGGAGCAAGTTTCACCTTTCTCCAAAAGCCACATCCCTCTGACAGCACTGATGAACAGCAGGCAGCCAGCCCGGCTCACAGGATCTTCCAAAACACCAACCCTGTGAACCCAACAGTCATTTCTCCAGGAAAGCTGTAAATCATACCCCAGCTTTGCTGGCTCCCAGGGATCTCAGGGAAGCAGAGAATAACAAAGCAGCTCACCCTTACTGATCTTTGCAGCTTGCTCCCGTGTGAGCATCCCAGCCTCAAGCAGTGAGAGTTTCGTCTTGCCCCTTTTCATATAAGAAATTCATTAAATTAAAGGGCTGCAGAGGAGGGACATGTTTGTCCCCTTTTTGCTTAGCCCTGCCAATGAGAAGGCAGATCCCTCTGGGATCTGGCCATTCCTACCCTGGGCTGGGCCTACACCACAGGGTAACAGCAGGGAAAACATACAATGGAGATTTTTGAGCATATTCTCTGAATTCTTCATGCTTTAAACTGACAGATGCCTTTTTTGAGGGAAGAACATCAGAAGATGGCTCTCCCTCATTGTGTGCCACTCCCAACGTGATCCAGCACATCAGTGGATTAGACACAATGGTGGAAAGCTGGTGAAGAATCACATCCTCACAATCTGTATGAGCTCCAGCAAGACAATATTTAAAGATTCGAACAAAATTTTCATTGTGTCAAAGGAAATAAAAAGATTCCGATGCAAAAACTCAATTTGTTGGCATTTTTTTCTCTTTATGAGTAGGGCAAAATTAGTACCTGGGGGATACTGTAAATTTGTCTAGTCTTGATAAAAAATAAATGAATACCACAAATCTTCAGCAGGAAACTAGTTAATAATGTATTGATCCCTGAATTACAGGGTAAAAGTACAATAAATCTTTTTTGGAGGGCACACCTCCATTTGCAGGCATTCTTATTCACCCTGGATACATAAATCTGCATTACTGAGGAGAAGCTTTAGCACAAGGTAATAGTGGCTGCTTATCAAAAATTTATTAAAGAGTGAGTTAATCATGTAAATGACACCAGGGCATGCAAGGAAAAAGAAAAGATGGGCTGGTGTTTTCAAAGTAAACACAGCAGTGCAATATTTCTTCTGACTCCTGTGAAGAATAACAACTAGGTACCAATAAGGTGTAGACCAACTTCACTTTCTTTGTTTATGCAAATATTTATTTCCATATACAAATATATGCATAAAGCTTAATTATAATCAGAAAACTTAATTATAATCAGAAAGTCTAATGATTATCAGAAAACTTAATTATCATGAGCAAAAATTTACTTTCTGTTTTCAAAGCACTTGCCTTAGTGAGGTAACTGGGATGTGAACCTGTTACCACTGAAATAACGGATTTTAAAAAGTCATTGTGAGGCAAAAATCAGGCTCCTACCTCTCACCTGAGTCACTTCATGGCACCTTCTGAGTTAATACCAACTGAATTCACAGAAAGCACCATGGCAGAGGCTTAAACAACCTCAGTGAGGGATGCACAGCAAGGTTTGTGTCAAGTCTGTTGAGCCAGGGCCAGACATTACATCATGAACAGGCCATAGAAGGGGAAAATATGTAGGGGACTGACAGAGCATCAACTGGTGCCAGAGGAGAGGTCTTCTTCCTCACCTTCACCTTGCTTGAATGTTTTATGGACTTGGATTGTCAGTTTGATACAAAACTGTGTGAAACTTGCAGAGAGAATCAGCAGCTGAAGGAAAAGTTTGAAGATAGGAAGATTGTTCTTGTTGGACTTACAGAATCAATCACAGAATGGTTTGGGTTGGAAGGGACTTTAAATGTCATCTCATTCCAACCCTGTGCCATGGGCAGGGACACCTTCCACTAGACCAGGTTGCTCCAAGCCCCATCCAGCCTGGCCTTGAACATTACCAGGGATGGAGCATCCTCAGCTTCTCAGGGCAACCAGTTCCAATGTCTCACCACCCTCCAAGTAAAGAATTTCTTCCTAATAGGTAATCTAAACCTGCCCTCTTTCAGTTTAAAGCCATCTCCCCTTGCCAAAAGTCTCTCTCCATCTTTCTTGTGGCCCCCTTTAGGTACTGGAAGACAGCCATAAGACCCTGGGTCTTCTAATACTCCAAATACTTTGTTCAATAAAGTGTCATTTACTTCACAGTTGTAAAAGTCTCTCGAGTTAACCCCTAGCACACGGAGAGGAGACAGAAGAAAACAAAGTGTGTGCTTTTTTCCTGCAATGCCAGACCCATGGCCAGGAGTTTCAGGAGTGCAGCTCACTCTAAGACACTTGTACACTGCTCTCAGAATACGTTTTCAAAAGATGGCAGTGCCATGGCCTCTGTTGTCTGCACTTAGACCAGTCCATCCATGTTCATACTAATAAAGTCTTTATCTTCTGAATCAGAAATGCAGCTGCACATGGGGAATGGTCATTTGCCCAAATTAACCCTCAGAGTGAGCTTGGGAGGTTTATTGAGTTGTGTCTACACTAGTAGCTAAACCTGGACAAATTTTGAGTGCAGGCTCCAGTGTGTAGTTATTGGTGTTATTCACTTGTAAAAGTGAACATTTATGCTGCCAGAAGTGTTCATAGGCTCTCTTTTTCTGTGTTCCTTGTTATTACTGTAGAGATTTCTGTATTACAGAGGAATTTTTTCATGTCCCTGTCTGTTTGTTTGATTACAAAATGAAATCATAACCCTGATTTGGGCATCACTGCTTATTGCTGTAGATGTGACTGGGATGCTACAAACAATATTATCACTGGCAACTTCTGATTTGTGTCCCCTAAGTGCTACGTGTACATTCCTTTTCCCTACTCCTTAATGTGGTGTCAAATTAATTATAAGCTTTTTACAGCACAGACTTTACCCCCATGTGTGTTGTTGTGTCACCTTGTAAAAGCTGGTGTAATTTTTGCTTCCTGGACAAATAAAAGCAAGGACAAGTGAATCAATTAGTTCTTGGGAGAAGAGACTGTCCTATTCGGGTGGTCCTGAATCAAAAAGACAGTTCTGAAGTAGCCTGGCAGAACTCCCACCTCTGTCTTACTGAGCACCAAAACTGTGATTTACACCCAAAGCTCTCCGTAGCTTTGTCCTGACTTGTGTTCATGGCTGGAAACATGTCTCCATTTCTCCATATTTGGGTTGGGGACAGCTCATTTTTCTCATGCTTTAGAAAAACTACAAGGGCGACACTGGTGCAGAATTGCCATCAGTCTTCAGTAGGATGTTCTATTGATTTCAGTTTAGCAAACGTCATCTTAGAAAGGCTAAAGTTAGGCTGATCTAGAGAAAACCAGACTGGGAAAAATGGTGGCAAGGATCTTGCAAAGCACGGTTTTGCTCAGGCTGGGGACATAGGGGGCTGATTGAACACTGCAGGTCTGTCTCATTGTTGAGCATGGCAGAGGGTTCATCTGTTTATATTTTTGTCATTTGTCAGCTGGATGGATGTGCCACGGACGAGGGAGGCACGTTGTTAGGTTTAGACACTCACTGTAATGTGAAGAGAAGAGAGATTTCTCTCTCAGAGATGGGGATGTACTGAAGAGTTCTGCTTGCCCTCCAGACAGACCAGCCTTCTCTTGGGTGCCATTGACAAAATATTTAGGTATGAACTATTGAGTAGGTCTTAAGCATGTGGGCAAAGTCAAGTACCAAGCCAATTTTCTGAAAAGACGAGAATTGCAGATGCAGACTCTTAACTGTGAGAAATAACATTATACTCTAAAGACAGCTCTTTTTTATACTGATATTCTGAGCACATTAGGAATTTTTCATTCATCATCCTTATGGCGTTGGAAATAGCACAGGGTGAGGCCAGGCAGGAGGGTAGATTTGAACCTGAGCCCTCTGGTGCCTCTGTCTGTAGATTTATGTAATCTCACGTGTGTACTCCTGCAGTTAATTACATGTATTCATCATCTTTTGATGACATATTTCCATTTCATGACATCTTCCCAGTGTCACTGTGTGCCTCTCATGCTCAGATTGGTTTGTTCTGAGGAATAAGAGGGAGATAATAGCAGTCTTCCCACCATCACCCCTTATGACCTGAACTTTTTTGTCCGTAAATAAAAGTGATGAGGACTGTTGTGCACTCCCAAGGCCCTGAAGTTTTCTCTGCCCATTCTAAAGAAAGTGTTTAAAGCACTGAATTACTGTTTTCTTATGAGCTCAAGATTTTCTTACGGGAAAACAGATTTTCTGCTGGTAGAGAAACTTCCTTGGAGGTCTTTTAAGACCTTCTGTCTTGTAATATCAGAAATCTTGGCTTGCTGAATGATGAAGCAAGGAGAGACTGAACTGCAATAGTATTTCAGAAAGTGCAGTACCCAGGTCAGCCTCAAGTCATGGTCTTCAACAACAGAGAAAGCTGAGGTGCAGAGCAATGAGGTGACTTCACTGAAGTCACCCGAGGGCCGACCCTTGTCCTTTCCAAATCAACCACTCACCTCTCCTCTCTCCTCTTAAAGTCATGTGAATTTTGGATATTGTCAGCCACTCTGTCAAACACAATAATCTTTGGACAAAGCCAAATAAAAAATGTGTCAAGGGGATTTATTTTATTTTTTTTTCCCTTAAAAATTTCTGAGAAGAAAAAACAAAATTAATTGAGCAACCCCATCACTTGTCATGAAATGTGTGCTCAGCCCAGGCTACAGGTGTGAGGTTTCCCAGACACACTTGAATTAAGCAGCCTGTGAGTTCTGGTGAATAGAACTCCACATTGGTTCTAGGGGGTGATGTTTGATGCCCCTCCCCCACTTTTTTGCCACACACAATTAATGGAGCACTTGGAAAATGAAAATAACTAGCATTCACTACTTCTTTTTCACGGAGAAAATCAGCTAATGACAATAAAAATCTGGTTTCCAGATACTGCCCATGCACCCTTCGATCTTAAATACTCAGGACTGGAAATAAAACGTGAGCAACTTCATGCACGTGCAACTGTGTTCAGGGAACACTCAGTAAGAGACCAAGACATCAAAAATGTCAAAGTTAAGATTTTAAATGACATTTTAATTTGCCTCTCTTGTGTAGAAATGGTCTATAATTCCATGGGCACATTTTATTTGGTTACATGGGGACTTGATTTGCTTGGCTTACAGCCTGACCACTCCTTTCTAGGGATTTGGACTGTGGGTGTAAGTTGATATAATCCTTTCCTTATTCGTCGTAGAAGTTGAAAAATAAGTAGTGATGGAGACAGGTCAATATTCTGCTTCATTATTTAAATGCAAGTCAGCATCATTCCTTTGAGCAGGTTCCATCCTGGTCCTCTGAGCAAGAAGTTAATGGTGAGAAGGATTGAAGAGCTCAGAGCAAACTTGATGCTGCTCAGGCTGACCATGCTCTGTGCAAGCCAACTGGAGACATAATTTATGTGCTGGGCTCTTGTGAACCTTTGTAAAGAATTAACAATGAAAAGGCTTTGCAATTTTAAGCACTTAGTAAAAAAGTGGGTGCTTTTGAAAGAAATAGTAAAAAGTGCATACCTGATACTCAGTTAATTTTCTTGTCAAAGCTGAAGGATGAATGAACTTTTTCAATGAAAATTTGTAAGATGTAGGATATTGTATACACTTACATATATTTACGTTTTTTGCATGCAAAAATAGAACAGCAAACAGATGCCCCTCATCCCTCTGCCCTCCCTTTTTCACTCTGGGGGAAAAAAACCCACAACTTTGTTTTTTCTGAGACTTTCCATTAAAAATCTTCTTCAAATTATAAAAAATATTCTTCCATTACGGACATTGATTCTTTCTTCTTCCCCATGGAATGGAAAGGAATGCTAAAAATTATTAAGTTTTCAGCACAGGTTTTCTCAGCAGCATGATTTTCATTCAGAGCAGGAGTGTCTGAGGGCTGAATGACCAGGGATCAATGTTTAATTTTACACTCTGGATTGGTTTTACTATAGACCATATCAAATATAGATGACAATGAATTAAAATAGTTTATATTCTCTCTCCACATCCACATGGGCCTGAATAAAGGGATTCTTGTTGCCTCTTTTTTTTAAGTTGTGAACCCAGTTAGATATAGACTCTCTGAATGTGTACATGCAGTATCTTTCCACTGTATCACATTAAAAATTTTATAAAAATCTGAGAGATTAAATGATGAATTGTTCTGATGCTCATAGTATTAATTTCTTCATGAAAAAGCAAAATACACATCAGAAGAAATGTCAGGGCATACTAGGAAACTAGAAACATCTCAAAAACTTTCCTTATTAAAAAATGAATTATTCAGGAGCAATTTTCTTGGGTTCAGGGTGTACTAGGCTGTGTTCTCTCAATTCAGATTAGAAACCTCTGAGTTGCAATGCAGTGATGTGAGTCAGGACCTCATCCCCTGTGCAAAACCTGCATTTGCTGTCATGATGTGACTGCTGGGGAGCTTTTGGAGAGCTATTGTTGACATTCAGAGAGGAGCATGGGAGCAAGGAACACAAGAGAGTAAAGAATAGATTTTTCCTAAGTTCTAAAACATAAATGCCTAAACTAGGGACATTCCAGAGGGCCAGGGAGATGTTACAGTCATAAAAGACTTTTTCTATCTCAAAATACTTTCTCTATGTCACAGATCTTCAAAGTGAGAGTTTCTGTGTCTCTCTCCATTGATGATGGAAGGATTTCAGAGAGAGATTTCTCCAAGAGGGTGGAGTAACACTGGCACAGCTCTCACAGAGCTGTTGACATCCCCATCCTGCACAGCTGCCTTGGGTAGCCACTGAGATTAGCAGAGGCAGGACTGTGCAGAATCTCTTCTGGGCCAGTTATGCCAGGGGTGTTTAGGGGCAGTGCAGTTTTGCACCAATTGCTCTCTTCTCCCCACATCATCCTTGGTTACAGCCCTGTAAACCTACACTGAGGGCTTTAATTCGTATGAATCTCAGTGAGGGAAGAAATAATAGTCTTACATAATTAATCAAGAACCATATTCAATATCATAATCAATACTGTCCTTAAAGATATCAATGAAAAGTCTTGATACAAGTTCTTCAGTTCTCTTATTAACAATGGCCATAATGGCTCAGGCGTTTTCCTGGGAGATTGCAGAAGCACATTTTCTGTACAGCTCTGGTTACTTAAATTCTACCCAAGGCACCAAGTTTGGGTGGTTGGTGGGTCTGGGTTTGCAGATGAGCCAATGAGTTCTGCCACATAACTACAGCTTGTGTGAAGTTTGATTTTTTTCTCTTGTTCTAAACCAGATAACATAGGTGAGGCCACTCTTTGTCAAACAACTCTCTCACCCCCAAAAGCACTGTTGCTCCTAACAGTCAGAAGAGATGACATCCTGAGGGTGTGGAACCTCATTAGTTTTGGCTGTCAAATAAATGCAGGGAAGTATTGAGCAGTGAGTGTACTTCTTCCTTAAGGAAGTTGGTACATAAAGATATCAGACTCTGAACCTCCTGTGACTTTCATTAGAAACCAAGGTTTTACATGTGTTCACATAACAGAACAACAAGTCTTTATGTATTAGTTATCATCATAGTTGTGCTAATAATGGTGCCTTGTTTCCTTCAATGCATTCGGCAAATGATCAACAAAGATATTAGAGGGGTCTGCATGGTTCAAACAGGAGGGGGAGATGTTGGAGTGAGAGCTCCTCTGGACCCAGGCCCAGAGGAAAGCCAAAGCACAGGGGTTGAATTAAAACCTTTGGATAAGCTGAGATACATGAAGGCACACCAAAGTGAAATAGAAATATGGATTTTTAACTTTTCATACAAATATATGCTAAGTGCTTTAGACATTGAAAAGCTGCAGCAAAAGAGACCTTAAACACAGTTCTTACTGCAGCAATGTTACCCTTTCACAGAATTTCTTTACTCTAGACAAAATATAGATGGAACTACACTGTTCACATTTTTTAGATAGAGTGTTCACATAAACAATAAGAGCTGATAAAAACTATATATGCAAATTTGTGTAATGCTTGTGTAAGATTTATGACTATTAGAATTAGACCAGGATAGGTTGGAAAAAGAAAAACTAGAATCGTGTGTCAATCTTATTGGCCAATTAACAAATATAATCTATACTTCTGTAAGTTTAGTTGAGGAATAGAAGAAGAAGAAACTGGTTTTTGCTTGATGTTTGGCCTGCTGCTGCTGCTGCTGTTCCTGCTTGGCTTTATCCTGTTATTTCCCTTCGAACTCTACCTTCAGAAAACTATGAGACTATGGAATAAAGAACTTTAACAGGACAGCAGCCTCCTCTGCTCTTTCACCCTCGGCCTAAAAGAATAATGGCAGAAAGAGAGAAAACTGAGAACAGTAGAGTGAAATCAGTAGGAGCCTCAGTGGCAGGGCAAGAGCAAACAGGTGACTGTCAGTACCACAAACATCGCATCTATTTGAAATAAAATGATTTGAGAACAAAAGCAGGCATGGAGATGAGGTTTACCTGCACAGATGACAGCCTTGCAAGGGTGTACCTGTGGCTTTTAGGACACCATTTATCCTGGGGGACAGTTGTGGCTGCCCTCCACAGACACCCAAGGTTGGCCACAGCAAACTGAGAATGAGATCACCATCGTTTATTTGCCTCCTGCATGAAGGGCTCCTGGACCACTCTCTTTTTGCCAGAAGCCTAAGCAAGGGCACAAACCTCTCTCTTTCAGCCCCCTGCATGCTTTGCAGCCTCCAGGCAAACACAGGGGGTGCTCCTGCAAGGTGCTGGGAGACTCAGCTGTCCTTGATGTTGGAGCTTTACGACTCAACTGTGTGGTGCTTCCAGCCTCAGCTCTTTCATGATGTTTTTGCCTTCATCAGTTCCTGCTTCCAGGAGGAAATCCTCCATTTAATGTAGAGGGATGCCTCTGGCTTTGCCCTGCTGCCAGCATCTTCAAAAGCACTAGCATTTTTTCATTCTAATTAAAAATGAAAATTCATCAATTATCAATCATTCTTGTGCACAGATCTGAGCTGTGCTTGAAATACCCTATTTCCTGTGTGCATGTTTGCCTCAGCAGAGCCATTCTACCTCATGGTTAGAAAAGAAGGTGATTCTAGTAAGATAAAAAAAGCACCATTCACACTTATTCAATCCAGACTCATTCATACTTTATAACTTGCAATTGCAGGAGATAATTCCTTTTCATTATTATTTTACTCACATGTCCTGCAACCCACACTTAATCTCAGATTCCCAAGTTCCCTGAAGGATCCCGTTTGGACACTTTGCTGTTTTACTAATCCACTAATAACAGTGTAGAATGGACTAAATGACCCACATACATAGAAAAACACAACCACGTGCCCAGTGCCAGAGTGATATTTTTCATATCTTTGTTCTGCTTTTTGAAAACACCCACCAAACTGAAATAATAATAATTTCCTCTTTCTGCAGGGTTCTGTTGCTTCACAATCTTTGCTTTATTTTGCAGAAAAATATGTTCTCTTGATTTCAGCGGGATTAATTATATGCTAATGTTTTGCAAATGTCTGTGTTTAGCCAAAAATCCTTTGAAAAATATTAGGTGTAAATAAATGTAGAATATTGCCCATTATGCCTCACTGCTCCTACTGCTTCAGCAGCTCACTGCTGCAATAGCACATTTATCAAATTGTACCTGAGCAATGTATGAAATCCATTTCTGACTAACAGAACTGTGAAGGAAAAAATGCTTATTTTTTGGAAAGTGCCTGTGTGCTGTTCACATTGTGAAAATAACTGGCAGTTTCCAAAGAGAATCTGCAGCTTTGTAATTAATTTCAATTTGGTAGAAACATATTTTTACTTGACAGTTTTGTTACACTCAATTTTTTAACGGTTCAGCCTTTTCTGGCTTTGAATATTTCTGATCAATATGATCTCATTATTTTATCTTAAAGAGTCCTCAGTTTTGATGGTTTTCAATGTCTGACTTGGTAAATCAATCAGAACTACACACTGATAAGAAAGGAAATCCATCAGAAATGAGATGAAATCCTTGAAATATAATAGAAAAAACTTACCAAGTAAATAAAATTTCAATATATATATATATATACTCAGCTATAATAGCAGCTGAGTTCTAATAAGAAGCAAGTCTTACAAATATTTCATAACATTTGGAGTGAAATCTGAGCCAAAATCAGTAATGGCTATTGCTGATGTGGGAGAAAAGATGTGCTGGACCAACAGCAACACCTGACTCGTGAATTAACCTGGTTTAACCCACAGAAGCTTCTGGCCAGGGTGGTGCCCAGCATTATTTGCCTTTAATAGCAGTAATATGTGTATCAAGGTGATGGGGCTTTGGCAACCACCAGAGTGCACTTGACAGCCGTGTCTGCAAGCCAGCAAGGCCAGTCCGAGCAGGCTGGCTGTGCCAGGTGATGGTCCTGAGCTGGGAATGGCATCCACAGCCCTGACTGTCAGGCAAATGTGTTGGCAGAGCAGAGCAAGGCAGAGATCCCAGAGTCACAGAATTGTTTAGCTTGGAAAGGACCTCTGAGATCACCGAGCCCAGCAGTTAACCCAGCACCGTGTTCACCGCTAAACCATGTCCTCAAGTGCCATGTTCATCTTTTTTGGGACATTTCCAGAGATGGTGATCCCACCACTTCCCTGGGCAGTTTGTTCCATTGCTTGACAACCCTTTCAGTGAAGAAATTTTTCCCTATTATCTGATCTAAACCTCCTCTGGCACAACTTGACTCCATTTCCTTTTGTCACTTGTTACCTTGGAAAACAGACCAACCTTCCTGGCTGCCCCCTCCTGTCAGGGAGTTGTGCAGAGCCAGAAGGTTCCCCCTGAGCCTCCTTTTCTCCAGGCTGAGCCCCCCCAGCTCCCTCAGCTGCTCCTCACCAGACTTGTGCTCCAGACCCTTCCCCAGCTCCATTCCTTTCCCTGGACATACCCCAGCCCCTCAATGTCCTTCCTGAACTGAGGGGCCCAGAATGGGACACAGGATTTGAGATGTAGCAGATGCTGGCAGTAGTTGCATAAACTCATGGAGGTAATGGTGAAACTGGAAGTGAGGTGTTTGGGGAGTGAGATCGTGCAAAAGACATTTTAGGACAATTGTTTCTTCATGTTTCAAGTAAGGACCCATATGTGGACCTCCAGGGAAGAGCTCCTGGCTGGTGCCCTGAGAGGAGCATGAGGACCTCCTGCATTGTCAAACACAGGGCTGATAGAAAGAATAGGTTAAAAATGCTTTTTGCCATCAGTAGCATCCCATTTACTGCCTGGATGCCTTCCAGAGCCAGATTTTCTGAGGCACTCACCTTACAAGGAATGACATTAATTACAAAATGATGTTGACCATCATTCTTCTGCTTGGGGCTTCCCCCTCAGCCCTCCAACGTGCTGCAGAAGTGGTGCATGTGCACAGCTCAGGGCCTCGTGGGAGCTATGTGCCATCAATGTCCCTTCAAACTGACCTAAAAACCTGAGCTGGGAATAAAGAAAGAGACATTAATTAAAAATAATAATAGAAAAATCAGCAGAAAGTAGCAGACAATAAGGACTGAGATTAAAAAATAGTCAATGCTACTTGTTCTGTGGCTTCCAGATCTACTTTTTTCTGGGTTGTGTTCAAGATTTTCAGCCTGTGTTATGAAACCTACTGTGCAGTCATGCGGATCAAGACAAGCTGAGCACTCCTCCTGCCTGGGGTTTTTGGACCACTCTGACATTTTTCAGACAGACACAGCTGTGCCAGAGGGGTTAGAAAACTGGAGCAGTTATATTACAGTGTTAATTTCCATGGGTTATATTTCACTTTCTTCTGGGTGAAATGAAATTAATTGGCTTTTTTCTTTTTTTTTCAACTGAACTTTAAAAATTGTGTGAGTTGATCAAAAGTCTAAGTGCTTTTAAGTATTGATGGAGCTGTTGTGCTTGCTGTGGATGGGAATTCTTTCTCTGCAGTGCTTAACAAAATCAAGACCTATTTCTGTGATGTGATGTGTTCTTCTATGTTTTATTTATTTGGAGTCTTTCACTGGATGATTTAGCACAAGATGCTGCAGGTAGTAAAATGTCCATTAGCTAAAAAAAAATGTCCAGACAGCTAATCAAAAATTATTCTGTTGAAAAAATGAAATAACAATTATTTATCTTAGGAATTAGACTCAGTTGTAAATGGTTACGTTCTGGGAGGGTGTACCAGTGAAATGTTAAAATATATTAAAATAAGTTACACTTTCCTTGGACAGCCTCATCTGTATGGATTGCAGTGTTGGTGTAAGTTAAGAGTAATATGCTTATATTTCATCTCCTTAAAAAATTGCCACAAGAGGGTGGAAACTGTATCTGGATCTTGCTGTTGTGGCCAGTGCTGTCCTTCACTGCACAGAGGTGATAGGATGTGGGTTGAATGAGCACAAAGGTCTTCTCTGTTTGAAGCTGCAGGATGCAAGCAGCACCCTATGAGTGCTTATTTCTATATGACCTTGGCTGAAAGCTAAATGTGCCTCTCCCTGATCAGGGCAACTATTCAGGGTCACCATTAAATTCTGGGAAACAGAAGGAAATAAGGAATAGATTCACAGAATTATCTTGCTCAGGAAGGGAGCTTTGCAGGTCTCCAGTTCAACCCTCTGCTCAGAGCTGGTTTAACTTTGAATTTAGCTTGCTCAAGGATTTACTTGCTTTCAAGTTTTGAATGTCTTTAAAGGCCAACTTTTCACAATCTCTCTGGGAACTTGTCCTAGTGCTTAATTACTTAGAATTTATTTTCCTCCTTTAGAGCCAGAAGTTCCCCTGTTGCAACTTATGTCTGCTGCATTTTTCCCTTGAACTGTTTGGTTATGAGAAGAGCTGGGCACCCTTTCTGTGGTGGAAGAAAGCACCTAGAGCCCTTTTTCATAGAATCATAGAACCATAGAATGGTTTGTGTTAGAAGGGACCTTAAAGATCATCTGCTTCCAACCCCATGCTGTGGACAGGGATGCCACACACCAGCTCAGGTCATCCTCTTTAGTCTAAAAACCTCAACCAGTTCACTGCAGCCTCTTCCAGCAGTGGTTTTGGAAGGGATCTCATTAAAAGACAAACTCACCCCACCGGGGTGAAGGAGCCCAGTCCTGCTCACAGGCAGCACTGAACAGGATCACTGTGCCTGAAGAGGTGAGAAACAGCACAGGACACACCTGCAGATGCCTGTGCCTAGATCTGGTGAAACAATTCAGCTGTGAAAACTGCAAGGGGTGGAGGTAAAAGAGCAGTGAAGGCTGCTCTGGCTGGCTTTTACAGATTGGGTGAAGGGGATAGCACCCTCACAGCACTGAGGTGAATTTTGAGTCTGTCTTGGTACTGCTAAGCACTGTAGAGATGGAAACACCAATGCATAGCAATCCTCTGGGAAATTAAACTGTTGGTTACAGCATACAGAGCTGGATATGATTTTATTTATTTTTTTTTTATCAAGAGCTTTGTTATTGAAATTGCTATCGATATTTAGTAAGTATGTGCAGAAATGTTCTCGGCTTGGCAAAAAGTTCACTTGGAAAGATTTCTCTTAAGTGAGATATAACTTCAGATAAGAATTAAGAAACAAAGCTAATAGCTTTCCTGGGGCCTTTCAATGTCAAAGAAAAAGTCACCTGAAGACCCCACTTCTGACCAGGTAGTGTTGCAAGGAGTGTGAGTCTGTGAATATTTTGTGTCAGGATCATTGAACTGGTATTTCTGCAAGTGCAAATCTCTCCTTTTCTTAATGAAACCCTGCAAAAAGCCTCTCTTTTGTCTGCTGCAAAATTAATCCAAATAGTGAAGAATCAATAGTTTTTCTTCCCTGGTTGGCTTTAATATAATGCAGTCCTAGACTTCCAGTCTGTGTCCACAGGATACAAGAAAAAATTTTCCAGCAACAAATCAACAACATCCTCTTGTTATTTGCCATTTTATTTCAGTTGTTTTATAAATTTATTTCACAAAGCATTTTTATAAATAAGTATTTTATTGCCTTAAAATTGGATAAAGCTGTTCAAGTAAGAATGATGGAACTGCTACAGGTCTTTTAGCAAATAAGTAAGAGCTTAGAAAACTGTTCTTCTGTTATGGAAACTGCAGCAAATAAAGGCTTTTTCAACCATAAATGAAACTTTCACAATCACATTTATTTTCCCCAGGCTTACTCTAGATCTTTAGAATATTTCAGTTTCTAGAGCTAAAGGTCTGGAATCTTTCCTTATCACTGAAATTCACTTGATTATGCAAAGAAATAACAAACAGGCAAGACGTGCTGCTGTATTTTAGGTTTAGTTGCAGCATTCGACAAATTTCCAGTTCCAAGAATGACATGAAGCACTCAGTTATGCTGGGTTTATGTTTCTTGAAAACTCCCATTGCTCCTTGGGTTTTCTGATTTCTCTTTGGCAAAAAATGTAAGATTTGATCTTTGGCCACAATTAAGTGTGAGCTGTGTAAAGAACTGGGTTTCACTTATAGGTCTTGTGCTTCTGAAATCTGTTTTCCTTTTTAATGTGAAACAATTAATGAGTTTTAAAAGTTCTTAGGTGAACCATGTCTGATGTTTACTCATCTTGATTTGATGATCTGAGGTGCACTTGGGTGGGCTGGGCTGTACAGTGAAGCAGGAGACCCCTGATAAATGAAGCCTTGCACTACGGAAACCCTCTGCGGATAATTTTCCAGCACAGCTCCTGTTCATATTTATCACATTGCTATTAAAAATGACCTTTCCACCAGCAAATGCATATTTTCTAGTGCTTGTAAAATATGGGGCTTTGGGGTGTATTCTGCAGTGGTTTGAATCAAAACTGACAGAGAACTGGGGGCATGTTACCATCCCCTGCATCTGGTGTCTCATTTTCCACAAAAGATCCCAACGTGTCAAGGAAGCTGATGATGTTGAAAGCTGCTTAAAGAAAACACTCTTCCTCCTGAAACTGGGTCACATATAAGAGTTCAGCTGCTGCTAATTAATTTTTCTATTAGTTTGCTGTCACATTTAGCTTATCATGCAATGGACCTTCACTGTCAGTGCTCTTTCACCCTCCACTGTAGATCTCAGCCACTTCGTCCCAAGGTCAGACATCTTTATTAGCAGCTTTCCTTTACTGTATGTACAGTGAGCTGGCTCATCTCTTTTGATGGTATCAGATAAAACCCAACTGCAATGTCTCCCTCAGAGGTGACCTGGCGAAACAAGCAAGGCATCATTCAGCCATGAACGTGATGATTTTGCTTAAGGTGTTAAAAAAAAGCCCAAAACACCAAAAAAGACCCCACCCCATAACTAAAAAACCTGCCCAGTGGGCTTTGATGCAGCTTTTGTGTTGCTCTGGGGTACTTGCTGTAGAAACTGTGTGCTCTTCGCTGTCTCTCTAGGGGTGGAGGGATGTATAGACCTGTGGCACAGACAAAACTTCACATTCTCATTTTCATATAGAATATTCTGAGTTGGAAGGGTCTCACGAGGATCATCAAGTTCAACTCTTAAATGAGTGACCTGTACAGGGATAAACTCCTTGACCTTGGTGTTATCAGTACCATGCTCTGACCAGCTGAGCCAATCTCAGTGGCTGCTGTCTGCCCCACTACAAGTCAAATCTGGCAGCATGATGAGGGACCCAGCGTGAAGAAGAACATTTCTGATGATTTTTGGCTTTCACATATGAACTAATGTGATCATACATACATTCCTTGGCAGCTGTTAGAGAAGTGCAGCACCACCTCCTGCCCAGACTGAAAGTCTGGGCTATGATGGTTATGGCCTCAAGTTGTGCCAGGGGAGGTCTAGGATGGATATTGGGAATTATTTCTTCACTGAAAGAGTGTTTAAGCATTGGAACAGCCTTTCTGGGGAAGTGGTGACATCACTGTCCCTGGAAGTATTAAAAAAATGAGTGACCGTGACACTTTGTGGTATGGTTTAGTGGCCATGGTGGTATTCAGTCCAAGGTTGGACTGGATGATCTTGGACACCTTTTCCAGTCTTTATGATTCTATGATTCTGTGACTTCATTCTAGGTTTCAATATGCAGGGTCTACTATTCTGCTGCCTTCTGAGTGGGAACAGTGCAATGGTAGCTCTCATTGACATCGTCTGCACTGGACCCCCACCAGCTCGACACCCAAGCAGAGCCCTGGTAGAGCAGGGAAAGTTCTCACCTGATTTATGGAAAGGCTCTCTCAGATTTACTGCAATGTGCTATAACAATTTCTCTTTACTTCACAGTGCAAAATGAAGACAGGGATGTATTTTGCTGTAAATCTTAGAGGAGCTCAGAGAATAGCACAACCTTTGATTTTTTAGTTACTGCCATGCTGGTAAAGGGCTTTGTTTTTTAAACTCTAATTGCAGTACAGTAACTGTAGAGAAATTACTCTTTATTTGTTTGAATAACAAAGACTCTGGGTGAGGTATTAGATCACCTATTGAGGTCTTTCCCAGCTTATATTTCTAAGCTTCTGTGACTCTTTTGGGATGACAAAAGCTAAGGACAAAGATTTGTCTCCTAAGAGCTTGCGGTAATTGCAAAACAATTGCTGAATATGACCTTGAAGATGAATTTTACAGCTTTGGGACAATGGGCTGCTCAATTCAACAACTTTTTTCTTTCCCTTGGTGCTGTTTTTCACTCCTGATGAACTGCTCTCTTGGCAGAGCATACTATCATCTTTCATGAGCACCAATTGGGGGAGCATTAAGTACATAACAGAAAAGGCCTGATCGTGTTCCCAGGGTGGTGTGGGTAAACTTTATGGTTGACTCATGTGTGAGCAGAATTTGGCTCCAGGGACAAGCTGCCTCTTGCAGAGAGCAGCAAAAGCTCGTTTCACTGCTCAGACTTGCAGAGGCTGCACACAGGGCAGATGTGGGTGTGGGTCCCAGGATGCTGAGCAGAGGGACCCCCAAATCACCAGAGCTGACCTGATAATATGGCAATGTTTTTTTCTTGCCTGTCCATTTCTTTCTTTCTCCCTGAGGCAGTTTTGTGAGCTTCAGCCCCTCACTGTGGAATCAGGGCTCCAGCCCTCTCTGTAAACCAACTGCAGAAAGTGCCAAGGTGGTTCCTTTAGTTTATCAGCCCCAGATCTGCCGCAATCAGGTTTAGGTTTTTCTGTGTTCCCACTCTAGATGTGAGACGTTGTCAGAAACGTTCCTGACCTGCTCCCTGTGATGTACCCTGTCCTAGAGTAAATACTTGGGAGGTACTGTCTTGTATATGAGTCTCCAAAGACCAATTTCATTTCAAAATAACTTTGTCACAGAGAATTTGTGGATGTTTCCACCTGTTTGGCATTCCCTCCTGTGTGTTGCTGTGAAAGAGACCTTCTCTTCCAACTAGAAAAGGAACATAGGTCTTGTTAATTGTCTTGTGTTGGATTCCTCGCTTGGTTCCTGAAGAGCAGGACTGAAAATTGGCCAGAAATTCTCCAGGGAACTGAGGCTGTGAGGATGAACCTAAATTTTAGGGTAATGGTGAAAGAGTTCTGCTAGAAGTAAATATCCCCATTTATTGAGCCACCAGTGTCTTGCACGAGCTGCCTTTGAAGGCTTCTAGAGGGAAATCCTGTTTGACATCCCTTGGCACCAGGTGCATAGGCAGGTGCAACACCTCACTGGAGATCCTGCAGGAAGATTGGCTTGCTGAGCATCAGAGAGCAATCAATCTTGTAAACACGTATTTCAGGGTGAGAGAAATTACCCTCAGCTCCTTTATTTTCATCAAGAGCAGCAGGATCTAAATCCTCCATCTACACAGCCAGACTTTTGGTACCCAAATGAGGTCAGAGGAATCCACATCTCCTGAACCTCAGGCTCATTTACTGAGGGAAACTTGAAGCAAGCTTTTACTCACAGGCATGTTCAAAATCATTCTGTAGCAAGATCAAGTTTAATAATTTCCTTCTTTTTCTATGCAGGTTTTGTAAGGCTTATCCAAAGTGATAAAACATCTCTGCAGCCATCCCAGCTGCTCCTGTGCAATGAGAACTACTTGAATTACTTGATGTTGTTTCTTCCTGGTCTGAGATTTTGTATCAGATCCCTGATGCACTGCAGAGAGAGTGGTCAGTCATTGACCAGTTTGCTGAACTCCACTGGTACTGGAGAAATCTCCTGCAGGCATTTTCTTTTGTGAACTGTTTCAACTTGTGTGAAAAATAACTGTCAATAACCAAAAAGCTGAATATCAAGGGGATGGCCAGGTGCCATAGATCCCTTTGAGTGTGAGACACTTATTACCATTTCCTCTGTGCATGTTGATGTTTTCCCTTACTTCAGGGTTGCTCAGGCAAACTACTGACACTGGGAGAATCATATCTGTCACCTCTACTCAGTAGTTTGGGAAAGGAAAGTACCATCAGTCATGAGCCCATGGACTAATAAAATAATTTACTGTGAGATGCTGCTAAGGAAAAACACAAATTAAATGAATTTTTCTCTCCCTATTCTCTCTCTCTCTTTCTCGCAGACTTGCAAAAATTCATTTGCTTATTGCCCATAAGGAATATATATTGTGAGTCCTCTTGCAGTGTAGTTTGGGAGCTGTGCCCTTCCTCTTTATGATAAATGACAAACTCAGTAACTTATGACATGGATTTTTTACACTTTTGTCTTCTTTTCCAGTCAAAATGGAGTGCTTGTTTTATGCTGAAAAAATCTTGGAGTTCCTTAGCTATCAGTAAAATCTGTACCGTACAAAGATATTTTGGAACAGCCTGTAATACAGCAGGCAATGTGATCTAAAATTGAAAGAACTGTTTCAATTTTTTTGCAGGCTGTGATACTTCAGACTAGTCAAACAATAGATTTTCTACCCTATATCTTGCTTTTGACTTTCACTCCCTGCAAATCTTCGGGGGACCATTACTGCTGAAATAAAAAGTGAGTTGGAACTTCATTGACGTTTACCTTTAAAAATAGCATGTGTGATGGAAGAAGAGGACTGCATTGTTTTTCAGTCTAAACTTTTATTTTCCATAGTCATCAGCTTCTGCACCTGGAGGAAGGGAAGGCAGGTGTGTTAACCAGATGGACAGATGGAACAAAATGTCACTGGACTGTGCAGGCGTGGAAATAGAAAGACCTAGGACAAATGACATTTTGGATGGAAGGTGACCCAGCCGGTCAATTGTGGGCAAATTATTATAAAAATGGAAAGAAACATCTAAAAAAAAAGGTTTCAATATGCAGGGAATGCTTCTGAATGCTTGTAGCTGTTGTGCTGGAAAAAGGGGGAACACAGGCAGATCTTAAACTGGAAGCTTAATACACAAGGAATGTATTGGAGGGTTTCCTCAGAGGAGTAAGATACAACTTATTTATTCCCTTCAGCCATCCTGGCTTAACTGAGACATCACATGTAGTAACTTCAGCTCTTCGGAGAATACCCCTCATTTCAGAAGAGCTCTGTCTGGAACTACCAGGGATGCAGAATCATGGAATCACAGAGTGGTTTGGGTTGGAAGGGCCCTTAAAGGTCATCTAGTTCCCACCTCCCTGCCATGGACCATCGTGTTGTTCATATCCCCATCCTCCTTTCAACTCTAACCTCTTTGGAGCCAGCTCTTCCCCTTTTCCATCCTCCACTACCACAGCCCATATCTGAATGTTATTTCCCCGTTTCTTATTCTAACACATGATCTGCTTATTTTTCAGTTTCTATATTTATTTGTTTCTTTGCTTGTTTGTTTGTTTGTTTGTTTTTAACCAGTAAAAACTAAACTGCCTAACTCATGTAATGCACAAAAATTTATGATAAGGAAATTTCCATTATTACTTCTGTGTGCAAGATTTTCTAGTTAAGGGCCTTTTCTGTTACTACTGCTGTGTAATGATTACAGAGAGAGCCTGAAAATGACAGCTGCAGTGAGATTTCCATCTTGGCTGGACAGCAGCATGGAACATGGCATTCTGCTTCTCAAACTGTTGTTTCTGAGAGGCCAGAGAGACCCTACAATTGGTTGTTTTTCACTAGAATTCTAAAATCTATTTTTTAATAGATGCAATACTTGAAAAAAAAAATCACATAAACCATAAAATTAACTTGAGTCTTTCAATGCCAAACAGAAATTTGATTCCCCCTCCCCCATAATTAAAATGAAAAAATACGTAAACATCCAAGACTTGGTATTGGCCCAAAGAAAAATAAAAGAAAATGTGTTGATTTTGGTCTTTTTGCAAAGTGACCAGCTGCCCAGTTTGGTGCAATTAAACAGATACACAAAACAAGCACGTCAAATATTCTCAATTTGCTATTCAGACACATGATGGGAGCAGTGACTGAGGAAGAGCAGAAGACACCCATATAACCCCACTGTGACTGGACTGCAGTGAACTATGAATACAAAGGAAGCTCTCCTAAAATGTGAAATTCAGACCAAAGGCAACAGAAAATACAAGCCAGTGGCTTAGCACATATGTGCGGATTTCAACTTCATTCATTCTGATTCACCTGCATTTAAAAAGCAATTTATATTCATACAACTGGTTGGGGGGGCAGGGGGTTGAGTGGTTTTATTTTCGTAGCTGCGCTTCTTGATGCAAATTTATCAGCCAAAGGAAAGGCTTTTTTTCTATATCTGTACAGAATATTTTCAACAAGAAGGTTTATAACTTAGTAGGGTAAAACTTTGATGTAAATGTTATTTGTGTGTACCATCAAACAAACCCCAATTTTTGTTCCTCTTAAGGAAAGTGCAGCAAATGATCCTCTGCTAACCACTATTGATATTTTCACTTACTTCTTTCCATTTAATAACCCTCAATTTTGTCAATACAGCTGTCATGGTCAAAGATATTAGTGAAATAGGACCATCTATTTATCTTGTAGTCATTTACCTATAAAACAAGTGATTTACGTTTTTGTGACAGTTTTAGGAGGCTGCAACACAAGGTATTGTAAAACTCCAAGCCACCCATTCATATTTGCTCTTTTTCCCAGAGGTTTCCCTCTCCTCAGCAGTGTTCAGTGTCAGTATCAAACTTTATGGGTGTCTGCTCTAATTATGGGAGGTAGGAGGCAGAAAGGCAGGAGCAGCTTTGGTGACAGGGAGAAAGTAGAAATTGCTTTTTCACTTAGAAAGAAACTCAGTCAACTGCACTTCTAGGGCAAGATTAAAAACCCTATTTTTCCTGTCCTGACCCAGCCTTCCTGTAGGTCTGCAAGATGGTACTGCTGGCTGTCATGACCGTTCACATTCACCTGCTATAGGCTCCAAATCAGCACTTTTTCAATAATATCAAGAAAAATCACTTATATGTATTTTAGTGGTATGCAGACATGTACACTGTGGAGCTTTCCAGCCAGGCATTTCCTGACACAGCTGTTCCTCAGCTGGTTCACTTGAGCTTAGCACTGATATGTAGTCTGGTCTTCCTCTTTCCCCTGTGACAGGGAGTCAGTGATTAGGTGGAAGCTGAGATCAAAATTTACTTTATCTTTGGTTAAAATCACCTTCTACAACTCAAAACTCTCCTTCAGTCAATTCCACTGCCTATAAAATGACATGGACCCAGTTTTTGAAACAGTCAAAGTCAGTGGTGTTATAGCTATTAACAGGGACCATCCTCTGTGGGCTGAAATAGCTGAGCTCTTTTGGGACAAAGGAGTCTCAGAATGTAGAAAAGACTTTCGTGCTTTATTTTATACTAGTGCAGGTAAAAAGTCCATTTGGGATCATTGTCTGTTTGAACAAGGATTTCCAACATAATTAACATTATAACTAAAAAAAGTTAGTTTAAGTAGAGCCACCTGGGGTGAAGAAATTAAAACAGTGTAGGGTTCCAGTAAACTTTTTAGGTCCCTTGCTATGTGAAAGTATCTTTTCAAAATTCTCCTGCCCCTGAAGCACTGATCTAACAGACTCCAATATATTCATTAACACTGAGATGGATGTCATGTTCCCCAAAGAGTATCCTAGCAGGACTGGAAAGCAGAAAACAGGAAGAGACTGAAGGACATCTCCAGGTCGAGAGGAAATGGCCTCAGGTTGCACCAGAGGAAGTTTAGATTGGATATCAGGAACAATTCCTTCACTGTGGTCAAGCACTGGGACAGGTTGCCCAGGGAAGTGGTGGGGTCACCATCCCTGGGAGTATTTAGAAGATGTGTGGATGTGGCTCTGAAGGACATTGTTTAATGGTGGACTTGGCTGTGCTGGCTTAACAGCTGGGTATGATGATCTTAAAGGTCTTTTCCAACCCAAATAATTCTGTGGTTCTATGACACAGAGAACAACAGAGGAGCTTTGGTGTGGGGGATCTTGTGATGCATGTGGTTCCCTGAGCAAGGGCTGTCCAGCTCCCAGTGATGAAGGCAGAGGAAGGGGCAGTCTGTCTTGGTACAAAGCAGAAAGAGCAAGCAGGAAATCTACCTTGGCCCTGCAGCTCCTGGAGGTGTCTGTGAGTTTTGCAAATCCTTTGGTTTGGGAATCCAGAGTGCTCTGACGTTGCATTAATCATGCCCAAGAGAGATATTATCCCTAAGAGAAACCAGGAACAGGCAAGCTGTTGGAACCTGGCTGGAATGTCCCTGTGGGAAAGGGAGAAGGTGACCTTGTTTAGCCTGCCAAGTGTCACAGCAATGGGATTTCCCTGCCCCTGGGTGAGAAAATACAGCCAAACTAATCACCTTAAGAGGGTTCAGAGGGACTTAAAAGGGATCTGTGCATATTAATATTTAAGGAAATGCCCTGCTTTCATAAATCCATTAGTAAGTGGTTACCGCTCTCTTCGTTCCTCATACAGTTTTCTGCTCCAAATAAATCCTCCCACCTCTCTTCAATCTTGCATCCTTATCAGTAGGGAGGGGGGAGATGGTTCCTGGGCTGGAGGTTGTTAGATTTATGTTCTTGTCTTTGATCCTCTGAGCCTGTCACTCCCTGCCAGACAGTGCCATTAGTACTGAATTCCTTCAAAGGCAGCAGCAGCTTCTGTCTGACACAGAGAGGAAACATTAAGGTCAGGTACTGAGAAACCCAGATGCTGGGGAAAATATACCAGCTTCTCAATGACAGTGGAGGAATCCTATACACCCTTGCAGAGGGAAGAGGGAAAACATTTGAGTTACAACATGGGAGAAATGCTGGGTTTGCTTCTGAATTGGTTGGGAAAACATTTACACTTGCATCCCTGCTGGCAAACCATCCAGTGCCGGGAGCTGCTGTGGAGCCCTGGGGCCAGCTGGCACAGACAGGCTGTGCCAGGCCATTCCCTTCCCTCCAGAGCTTCATGGGGAAGGTCCCTGTCTGAACTGATTCCCAAACCATGCTGGGGAACCAACCATTTGGGAAGCCACTGACTGCTCTGGGCCAAAACCAGAGAGGGGGTTTTTTACCATCATGGGTGGTGCTGAATTCCTGCACCTGTGCCCCAGTGTTGCTCATTTTCTGGTACAAACAGTGGCAAATGAAAAAGAAGTTCATGCTTCACAGGAGATCTAATTTCAGAACATTGCAGAGATGCAGGACCAGAAATATCTTTGTTTTCTCTCAAGTTAGAGAGAGCCAATATTTAATACTGAGAGCTCAGCACTCCAATAAAGATCTCCTCACTCAGCAGCAATACTGAAAAGAAAATAAAAAGCAAACTTCACAAGCCCTCCATTCACTGAACTAGCTAAGCCCTTCAGCCCAGGTTCCTCATTTTTTTGGGCCACCTGCCCATCATTTCAAGCTGGAAACACAGAATTTGAAGTGCTAGAAAATCATGCTAATCATGGTGCCCCTTTCAGCTCTAAGGCAGAGACTAAAAGTTTCTTCTTACCATGGCTGTATACATTTGATATATTTAGTGCTGTCAACAGGCAGGAGAAAATGCTGCTTGTGCTTTCATTGACATTTCAATGTTTTTTTATGATTGATGTCAAGGGGATATTTAGAAGCTTAGACTTCTATGACATCTATTCCCACTGTTTTCTCTCCACAAAAAAAATCCAACAAACCAAAACATTTGAAATTGAGCATACTGCTTAATAACTGATTGCCTTCTGTGATGACCATACAAGGGAAGAGCAGTGCATGTTGTTTACCTCCAATTTAGGAAGGCCTTCAGCATAATCTCCCTTGGTAAACTTAGGGCCAAATGTAGAAGAAAAAGAGTGCAGAAGTGGATGATAAATTGTGAAAAATTTTCTGGAAAACTGGGCTTGGAGAGTGATGTTCAGTGGTGCAAATGGCAGCTGTTTTTAGTGGCATCCCTGAAGGTAAATTGCTGGGGTAAAAGCTGATTAATGTGTTTATTAATAACCTGGATGATGGGGCAGTGCACTGTCAGCAAGTTCATGGACAGCATCACATCTTATCAATCATCTGGGGTTGATATATGGAGAGTATGTTGCTGTGTCAAGGGACATAGACAGGTTGGGTAAAGGTGTGGACAGGAGGTTTCACAGAGAGACATGAAGAGGAAATATCACCTTTGTAAATTGGTAACCAATGGCCTGAGACCAGTCCACGTCCCAATAAACTGTGAAACCAAAGACATGATAAAAACATCAGGTTTGGAGTTAAAATTATGACTATACACAGCAAGATGAGAGAGCAAATTTCAGGTTTCCCAGCATGGAAAAGGAATCTCTGGGGTCATAGAAGATCTCCTTTTTTGTCTGTAGCACTACTGATTGGATCCCACACTTGCAGGCATTGCATATTTTTAGCAATAGAGCCACTCTTCTTGGAGGTGGACATTATTTTCATGAAGAAAAATGCCATGGTCAGTTTATTGTCCTTCACAGTTGCCTGACATCTCCTAAGAAAATAATCAGATATTTGTGGAGACATTGGTGATTACTGGAATAGCATTTTTCACGTGATCAGTACTAGGAAGTTTCTACCTTGATAATCATACTACAATATTCTCCTTGGTCAAGAGGCAAGACCTATACAAATTCAATGGATTTTCTTCAGAATCTTCATTAGGATTTAAGTCAGGCCACTGTTTAAAACACTGAATGAGGGGATGTAGATAACTGTGTGATCATGTGCATATGAGGGTTAATTGAAGTGGATATTTTGCAAATCACATCATCTTTATTAGGATCTATTTGGTGGATATTTAAAATTCATAAGTATGTTAGATGAAAAGTCAGAGCTTCCCGTGAATGGCTCATTAACTGGAAAGATGTCTAAAGTCAGCAATGATCACAGATAGCCCAGATGAATTGGGTCTTTCTTTGCATTTTAGCAATTTACTACTGCCAAAGGCAGAATATTGAATTAACTGAGCACAGACTCATACTGATGAGATTCATTTCACCTTTTTCAGGAATGGGATTCCATCCTTCTGGTTTTGTATGCTGGCAGTGTATATGTCTGCATCTGAAAATGTCATCTTCGACATTGTTTAGGCAGGATGGAAAGCAATGGGCAATTTTATCTGTTTTAGCTGTCTTTGACAGAGTGAAACAAAAGGACTCAGGATGGTTCCACTATCCCTTGAGATCAAAGTGTGTCTCCATTGAGTTTAGAGCCTGGACAATTACAACAAATACTGATATTTACTTTGTAGATGACAACATATTGGCAAATTAAAACTGCTGTTAGTCCCGGGGCACTATGTGGTCAAAAGGAGCAGGCACAATCAGTAGGAGAGTCATTCAGCGTACTCAAGGTGTGAGGATCTCATCCCCTCAGGAGTCTGCTGCTCTGAATTACTGGTGAAATTACCTCGTTCTTCCCATTGATGAGAGCAGGAAACAGGCCTTTAGTCCTGCCATTGTGAACGCACTGTTTCCCCCTCTCTTCACTCATGGGATGGGCTTGCAGGCAGTCTATCTACAAGCTAAAGGATCTCAGCCTATTTATCACAGATGAACCTAAAAATGCCCAGTCTTAGGCAGGTGACTTAGGATGCAAACTTTTTCTGTTCAGGCCACTGCAGTCTCTTGTTTCTTTGTGTCCTTGTGTAGTTAATGGTGTGTCTCCCCTTGCCAAGGGAAGAAAGATGGTTGTGGCTTTTCTCTGTGTGGTGTATCTTTTCATGGCAGGCATTCCTTCCCTCACCTCCTGGCTCCACAGGGGCACACCTCTGCTATCCTCTGCTCTAGTGGAGGGAGGATGAATGATAACCATGTTCCCATCAGGTGTCTTAGTGTCTTCATGATGCTCTTGAATCTGCTTTGTTCCTGAGACATCCTATTTTCTGTTGAATCAGTAACTGCTGATGCAACATCTGCTAGAACATGTGCTTGAGGGAAGGTGACTTTCACAGTTCTTTTCTTGAATTCAGGTGGCAAGTGTCCAAAAAGCTGTAGATGCACGTGAGTGACTATAGTTATAGCTGGAGTAGGGACTGACCTCATCCTCCGGGCCTAAAACCCTTTGCTCTGTCACTTGAGAAAACAGATCAGTATGGGAGCACTGCAAAATGAAATCTTTGTTAAACACTGGATCCAGAGATACTTCAGACTTGAACAGATACTTGCAAATGTTTGGACTGGGCTGTATGATAATTGTCCCCTCTATGGCAAGTTTCGTTGCCTGGTGGCATTTCAGTCTGAGGATACAGACTAGCACACCATAACAACAAATATCCAAAGCCAGTTACATACTTTCAGGGGGAAAAAGTCCATAGACAACCACACAAAATAATTTGAAGCCTGGTTTAGGAAGACACTGACGGACAAAGCACTGAAAAAGGGTGAATTTTCTTCACTTTGTGTATTTTTGACGAGGTAGAGCTTTTAGCAACACTTGCTGCTGCAAAAGACAACATGAAAAAGCATAAAAATCAATAACCAGAAAAACATGTCCTGATTTTAAACCATTTCTTTTACAGTATAGTTCAATTAAATAAATTATCAAAACACATGTAGGTCTTCCTGGAGGAGTGGTTAGATGGGAAGTCAGTCTCTCACCAGGTTGTCACCTGTTTCTGCTGTAAAGATTAAATGGTTTTCACCCTGTGTCTCATGTTCGCATCCTTCAAGAGGAAACAGCTTTTGAGCATCTCAGAAAGGGAACCCATTACCTACGAATGAACACAGCAAATGTTTGTGCTCAGCCTCCATCAGGGTGATGCATATGTGCACCCCAAGGTTACTCATCAATTACTGGGCAAAAGAAACAAGGCTCGAGGGATTTGTCTTTTGCCATATCCATTTGCAAAATTGCTGTGCTTAAGAGGGATGAAGAGGAAGCTGGCAAGGTTCTGCTTGCAGTAGTTGGGTTGAGCACTAGATTTAATTTGATCCAAGATGTTACTGTTGAAGAGGAAGGAAGCACAGTGGCTGCAATACAATGGCTTGCAATATTAGGTCTGTGTTTTCTTCAGGTCTGCCCGGTGGTTAACTGTAAATTGGTTTTGAGGCACTTTAGTAAATGGATAAATGAGCTACAGTTTTAAACCAGAATTGTTGCAGTACAGCTTTGTTAGATCCCAAGGGGTAAGGATGATGCTATTACACTGCAGTGCTATTACTGTATTTTATGTTCCCTGTGAGACCTGACAAATGATTAGTGGAGCTGAGGGTCTCAGTCACCATTAAATATGATGCCATGTTTTATGGTGGAGTGAAAAAGTAATGCTACTGTTTTTTGCAACGAGTCGATTCACGTACTTTAAACCCAAATCATGTTCAAGGAAATATACTGATAATGACATGCCATTAGCTGATAATTGCTGAACAGTACATTTAGGTTCAATGTCATTTAATTCAATGGATCAACCTCAATAATACAGTTGGGGCAACACCAGGGGTGTGATCTGCGTGCTCCAGATGTACCTGGTGGGCTGAAACGCCGTGAGAGGTCACACACAGCACCTGGGGAGCTCTGGTCACCACCCCTGGCTGTGCCTTGCTGGACATGTGCTGGTCTCCCCTCCAGGGGAGGACACTTGTCCCAGCCTGGGCAACGTGGGGATGACTCTGGGCAACTTCTGGCAGTACCAACCCAGGTGCTGCTCTTTTCACTGCAGGGTGTCTCTTCCCCCATTACACATTTCTAGGCTTCTTCTACACTTTTATTCAAGCTGACCCTGGCTGTGCTGTCAGTCTCTTTGCTCTTTTAGGTTCTATATGTGAAGATAAGAAACTGGGAAAAGAGCCACGTCTTGGAGGCTGAAGGATCCCTTGTCCTGGACTGGGCACAGGAGTGGGTCCTTTCCCGGAGGGGCTTAGGTGGAGGGCATGACAATACGTGACAGGATTGAATGCTTTGTGGTGGCAGTTGCTGGGTGAGTTTTCCAGCTTTGCAGGGTGAGAGGAGGAGGAGGAATGCATACAGCACATCCATACATTAAGACCTGTTTTCCACTCCAGACCTTCTGTTTGCCTATTTATCTGAAAAAAAACCAGAATAGTTGGGTATATCTGGAGACCTCTGGAGGTTTCCCAACAACTGCATACTATACAAATGCTTCAAACTATGAAGTTCCTTGTTCTAAAATGACCTCTTTCTCCAAATGCAGCCTTTATCTTGCATCACAGAGCAGCAAAGTGCATCTGTGCCCAAATATCTCTTTCTCTGTCAGCCAAACTGCCACCTCTGCTGCAGTTGTGTGGAGGATATCACCAGTGCTGCTGGCATGGAAGCTAGAAATACGCCAGATTTATAACAAGTTATCAAAAGTGTTTATAACAAATGGGGGTAATCACACCCGAACAGAGAAATTCATTCCTGTACCAACTCCACTGAATTACACCTGGGATAAATTTGTACTGTTATTTATCGTGTAAGTGTTAGCAACCCAGCACAGTAACTGAGATTGTGTCTGGGGATCCAGATGAGAAAGATCTATGTCTTTTTTTTTGTCCCCTGACTGTTTGTCATATTGTTCACAGATGGATGTCTCTGCTAGAAATTAACAGTGAAGCTGATGACTTTTTTTTTATTGAGCTGAACAAGTCAAACAACTTGTTTTCTCTTCTCAGAAGGTTTATTTTGGCCTGTCTTGAGACTGAGAATTACCCTGCAGCTGTTCCTAGTATTGATGATCAAAATCACAAAAGAGACCATTTCAAAGTCATGAAACAGTATCACAAATTATGATTTTTTTTTACAGAAGGAAAGGTCTCCTAAGGATTTTTAAACTTTTGAATGTTTTGGGTCCAAGGAATACACAATATTTGTTTCTTATAAAATAGCTTCTGCCAGGCATGTGGGAAACACATGAAATACAGAGGTGGTTTGATATTTCCATGCTGTCACCATTCTTGGAGCTGGAGGTTTAATAATAAATGTCAAATACAGCAAGAGTTTTAAGATTTTCAGGGTAGGTAACGCAGCTTGAATAGCAAGAGACTCAAAGGCAGCACTGCCACCTTTTGTCTTAGACAATAATTCCAAAGAAACAATGTTCTGTAGGGAATGCTGTGTTTTCTGAGGTGAGTACTTCTCATTTTGTGAGGTTATAAGTAGCAGTTTCTTAGGTAATTGCATTCCCTGGTAATCGGGCTCGGAGAACCACAGAATGTCTTGGGTTGGGAGGGACCCTAAAGACCATCTCATTCCAACCCCCTTGCCAGGGCCAGGGACACCTCCCACTATCCCAGGTTGCTCCAAGCCTCATCCAGCCTGGCTTTGAATACTTCCAGGGATGGCACAGGGATTGATCACTACTACCAACAAAACACACCCTGTTGTAAGCCCTCTTTGCAGGTTATTTCTATTTTTCTCTTCAGTCACCATTAAACAGCAGCCAGAGGTACTGTCTGCTCGGAGTTTGTCCCTTTCTCTTTGTTTTATTTTTTGCTGTGGAAGAGTTTAGTCATATTTATCTTTCTTTTTACTTATAGGCTAATCACAGGGAAGAATAGTTTCATTTATCAAAGTCATCCACTAACTTCACTTCTTCTCAGAAGAGCTACTGTGCTGTCGTCTTTGAACTCGAGCTCAAAAAAAAACCCACCAAAAAACTAATCCAAGAAGGGGAGCTCAAAATAGTCCTATGACAGTCTGAACGTACCACTCACCTCATTTTTAAGTGTCTTCCTTTCAGACAGGTTTTCAATGGGGTTATTTAAGTAGAGGCTTTTTTTAAACTTTTGGGTTTCTGCTCTTATGACTAAGAATGCTTGGAAAAAAATGAGAGGAATGCTGGGAAAGGGTCTGTTTGTGTCTGTCTCTGTGGAGAGCAAAAGAAGGCAATGAGATGTGAAGCTTTTTGAAAAGAGGAGGAGTCAAAGGAGAACATGCTCACTTGTATCTACCCAAGCTTCTGAGGAGCCATGCATGACATCCCACTTACTGGAAAGCCAGCCACAGGATATTGAGGATATTCAGGCAGCAAGTTTAATATTTTCTAAAATCCTTCCAATTCAGCTGTCTCTTTTCACATGGCACTGAATGATAGGATCTCTTGTGATGGTTTTGGAGTCACACCCCTTCCTAACAGAGATGCTGAGAAGTAACAGATGACTTGCCAGGAGAAGGGGACATTTTAGGATACCAGGGAAGTGGTAAGCACATAAATAACCTTTCCCACCTCTTGTGACGTGTCTGTGTGCCCTGCCTTGGGCAGAGAGAGAGAGGCAGAGAACAGTAAATCATTCTGCCCTCACTCTTCCCAGAGGAGAAGCACCTGAGTGTCTCTGGTGATGGGCTCGATGGGAACACTTTCTTCACTTCCACAGCATGAGTGATCCTGTCAGGAGCATGGGAGATGGCACTTGTGAGGAAATAATTTCCAACATTACTGAAATCCACCAGCATCACTTCTGAGTGCAGCCTGTCCCCTCACCTGATCTCAGGTGCCTGCAGCACCACTGCCCATTTATTTTAAAATGCTTCCATGGAGGCAGCACATCCCAGCCTTCCTTGCTAGGCCTGGCTTGTAACACAGCACAGAAGTCACTCCTTGTGGCAGAGGTGGCAATCCTGTGTCACAAGGGGTGTCACTGCTGACACTTGCTTCTGATGTGTGTAACCAGTCCCTAAAACACGTGCTGCTCGTGTCTGCTGCGTGCTTTGATATCTTATACCTATGAATCAGTGAGTGCCACTGCAGCTGCAGAAATGATGGCTATGAAACACTGCAGGGAGAGACCCCACTGGTCTGGCTAGATTAATATCAGCTCAGAGTGCTTTGGGAAGGAGAAAAAAAAAATGGAAAAAAACCCACTGTGGCATCAGGAGATTGCGTGGAACTGCTGCTGAAGGTCAGTAACGTCCAGGGACATGGTGAAATGACTATTTAGTAATAAAGGCATAGGAATAATTGGGTCATTTTCATTGCTCCATATAAGTCAGTGCTGCATCTCAACCTTGAATCCTACTTTTTTGTTCTCTATCATAAAAAAAGATATAATAGACAGAGAAATTGTTCAGGGAAAGGTGACCAAAAAGGGCTAAAGAAAGGGAAGGTTTTTTGGGGGGGTGAGGCCACTATGGTACCTTTATTCTGGCCACAGAGAAAACACTAATTAAAAAAAAATAAAAGGTTATGTACAGAGAGCAACTGGATTGAATGATCTTACTAATGTTGTCCAGATGGTCAAACCTGGGACCTTACTGATGTACTAAAGTGTTAAGGAGACTAATGGCAAATTGCCATTTATAATTGCATTATTCCTTCCAAAAAAACACTCAACAAACTTAAACCCAAATCATCCTACCATGGGTGATGTTGCCCTCAGATATAATGATCACTGTGCAGTGAATTCCTGATTTACTCACTTCTACAGCTGCTCTGCAGCTTGTGCAGACTAAGAACCAAGGTGCAAGCCTTTGCTATTTTTTTTGCTAGGGCTCTTTGTTTAACTGTAACCTTTTTCACTTCAGAGAGATGGACAGCCCTGTCTTTCCAAAACTGGACTGATAACATTTTGGTGTCTCTTTGAGACCTCTCACTCTGGCTTGTAGAATTTGCCACTGCCCTTTTGATACCTGCGGTAATGTTCTGATTTTTACTACATGAAATCCTGGTATTTTTCTGTTCAACAACTCTTTTCAATTTTCTCTGCCTGAAGACCTGTTTTACTTTTTTGCTATTAGAACATCTGGGAAGGGACGAGCTGTTTTGATGACCTTCCTTCCCTGGAAAATTTACATGGAAGCCGTTGAGCTATAAACTTGAAGTTCAAAAAGTGCAGTCTCACCTGACTGCTATCTCAGGCTTCCCTTTATTCTGCCTTTATTAATGTTGCAGCTTAAGCATCACAGACTTGTATATTTTTCATCTTTGACTTTAGTCATTAACCTGTACCTAGCTCCATGTCTCTCTAATTGGGTTTTAAACAGGTTGGTCCCAAATCTTTTCTATGTCCCTCTAAAACGTGGTTACACATAGACTGCTGACAAATTAAGCCAGATTTGCTGCAGGCTTCTATTCAAATGAGAAAAATAGGATTTTGTGTTCTGTATCATCTGTACCATAAACAACATTCTCCCCCCCAGCCATCCCCTAATATGACTCTAGAGACATAAAAAATTGCAGGCAGAGAGAAACAGTGGGAAAGAGGACGAAGGAAATTAATGAACAGAGGCAAAGGAAAAAATGAGGTCTTCTGAGCACAGATAGTTAATGAGATGGAGAGGTGATGCATTGATGAGACACATGCAATATGCTGGAAGGAAGAGAAGATACAATAAAAGGAACATCTTATTACAAAACCTGCCTATTCTGTAACAGATGAAAGAGTGAGAATTGCATTGTACTCATTATCAATAACACTGCTCAAATTTGTTGCTTTGTGATGCTTATGATATACAGATGATAGAAATCTCTAGTGTTTCAGTAGTGTCTTAGGCAACACAGCAACTAAATAAATGTGAATAGTAGAGCTACAGTTCAATTGCATCTTCTTACAAATATCCTCTAACTCCAGATCCTCAGGAGTGTTAAATAAGGAGCTGTGCTGATTTAGTGACCTGGATGGCCCTCCCCAGTGTGCGAGTTCAGAAGGAAACCTCTCTTCCCTGACTATATTTTAAAAATCTAGAGGAAAAGACTTTGATGTTATTTGTAGCAGAATCCATCATAGCCAGTTACCAGCAGCGTGGTTCTCCTGCTACAGCAGCCTACATTGTTCTCTACCAGCCCAGGACACCACTGTGGCACAGAGCAGGACTTTGGTTTGTGTTTCAGCTTAAGGATTTATGTGTGGTGATGGGTGAAAAAACCTGCAGTGGTAAACTCTGTCCATTACCTGCAACATATGATAATTACATCAAATGGGTTTGCCAGTAAAAGTTAATGACCAAAACTGTCTCTATAGATTTCACTTTCTTGCTTGGGATTTATGCTGGGATACCTCTGACTGTAAAACCAGGGCTTTTTTGGTAAGGTATCAATAAGTATTTGCAAAACCCAAGCAAAAAGGCAGCAAGCTGATTCCACAATTTCTGGAAATACGCTGGTGTAAGGCTTTACTTTATATTTATGTGATAATTTATTAGCAACAGTTATTACATGGTTTTGTTTGTTCTAGAACCTAAATGTTACCCACAGGCTGCACTACAGTCCTTAGAAGATAAAAATATCCCTGCAAAGTTCTAAATATCTTCACCTTCCTGTGCTTTGTTGGAGGACCCAGTCCGTCATTTAGTCAGAATACCCAGGTCACAGGGACATGCATTTCCCAGGTATCAATCCTACAGGGACTCCAGTGGGACCAGTACTGGTGTAAGGAATCCACCATCTGCACTAAAGAGAATGGCAAGGACTCTTATTTTAATGCTTTAGTAAATGTGGATCACTGCATGTGGCACAGGAAGGAATATTTTCCTCAGTAACACCACAAGTGACTTTACGTGTTCATGATCCTTGAGACTTGGAGAGTATAAAAATTTAGAGTTACCCAGACCTTTGGATCATACAGCTCTAAAACTGGAGAATTTGTGCTGAACTCTGTTCTAAAGGTACTTCAGGAGAGTGAGTGAAGTCTGTGTCAAAGTGAAAAATGGGGTTTTTTTCAGCTTCTGTAAGGAAACTCAGATGAAATGCTTTGCAGTGCTGGGCACTAAATATGAACCAAAGATGGTTCTGACAATGGCAATGCTCAGTAGGTGAGCAACAGAACAGTCTGTAGATGCACAGTTTTCAGGACTCAAAACCTTGTTCCTGACCATGGTATATAAGGCTGAAGGACATTAATATCAATGCTTCACTTCACTGATTTGGAGGCAGAGCCCCAGAGAAGGTGCCTGAGTTATCCAAAACTCTACTGCATCCAGCAGCTTCAGCTTTCTAACAGATGATCACAAGTGGAGATGGCATGGACCTGCATGGTTTGTTGGCATTTACATGGGGGCAAAAACTTCAAAGCCTTGCTTGACTGGAGGTGAGTTTGATTTTTTTCCCTTGAGTTTGCAAGGTGTCACCCCAAGACACAAGGAAAATATAGTTTGATGAGCAACTTTTCCCCTCTTACACAGGTTCCAAAGGGTATAAAATTCCCCTTCACCTACACAGTTTCTTTCTTACTCAGAGCGTTCTTTTCAATGCTATGCAAGGTTTTGACCTTTTTGCCCTGAAAAATCACCAGTCTGATAACAAAAATTCAAAGCAATCAAATGCACTTCCTCCTCAAGGAGAGATAAAGAACATGAAATTACCATTGTCAAAGAAGACTTTTATTTGCCAACAACTTGGAAAGGGCTTTGAATGATGAAAACACCACCACCTCCTTATGTCTTTTCAGATGATTTATTTCCTTTGTCCTTTGACATTTAACAGTGATCATGATTCAAATTGAAAAATCGTCTATCATCACTCACATTGTAGTTGGGCATTAAAGGACAAAGAAAATACATATCGTAGGAAAAAAGTCAGATCTGAGTCTCCATTGGCTTTTTAGTGGCCAGCACATTCATTTGGTACCTTTTGGAAGGTTGAACAAATAAAAAAGAGTATATTTATGCATTTCAGTGGGGCTGGAAGATCATTTAGATAATTTGCTCAAAGAAGTTAGGGAATCTGGCCCTACATTTCATCTGCAAGTTGGTGAATGATATTAAAGCCCTAGGGAATCCAGTTAGGATATGAAAGCCCTGTTTCAAACCTATCTCAGGAGTTAAAATGTGAACACCTGCCCAAACCTGATGAAGATGAAGAGGTCATTTTGAGGAAGGAATGAGGCTGAAGGCCTCTCAAACCTTTGTTCAGAGGATATCACAGGCAAACCAGAACTGGGAACATCGTATTGTGGAATGGCTGTACACAAGCAGCAGTGACTCTTATCGATGAAAAACTCATACTTTGGGAGGGTTTCTGTACAACATCCACCCTCAGAGCCGGCTGTCTGTTCCACCTCATTGGGAAAAAGTTTGCAGGAACTCAGTGTTTACCTGAGAACTTGTATCATCTTTACTCACACATAGTTCCCCTTAGCTCATATCACAGTGGCAGCAATGTAAAACAAAAGCTTGAACCTAAAAGTTATACAGTTCATGGACTCAGATCCTCCTGCTATTCTGGCCATCACAAAACTTACCTCTTCCACAGTTTGCCCTTTTCCAGAAGCCCAGATACATTTTTTTAGGGACATGGTTTAGTGGTGGACTTGGCAGTGCTGGGTTAACGGTTGGACTTGATGATCTTAGAGGTCTGTTTCAACCTAAATGTTTCTATAGCTCTATGATTTGTAGAGAAAGGGTAATACCTCCCGGCAGAGAGTGTTTCTATTTTTAGGGAGGCTGTGTATTTGCCTTGCTTGCTGCTGCAGTCACATGCTTAGACCTCCTCTGCTCTAGCCCATCTGGCAGCTGCACATGGAAGCAAAGCCCACATGCCAAGCCCTGCTTTTTATATCCTCATTAGCAAGGGAAACCTTTTGGTCCAGCAAATCTGACACAGAGGCAAAAATGGGAAACAGCCATTTGACAATCTGGCATATAAATATATGATGAGGTAACTTCTCGTGGCATTAGAGCATATAGGAGTGGAAAGGACAGGGGGAGATTGAAATCTGTTTCATAATTGCAGGCAAACTGGGTTATGGACAGCTGGGTCCAAGGATCCATGCCACGGAACACAAGTTGCAAAGTTTCAGGAGATTGCTAGCAAACCAATGGCTCAAAGACCAGAAATTGCTTTTTATGTACTCAGTCTGAGAGTAAAAGAGCACAACCCCATATGAAGTGTCTGGAAATGTCAGGGACCTACAGCAAAGGGCCTTGATAATTTAGGTACTGCAATAGCAGGGGATTTACGTGTTGGAAACACCTGTATGACACATGTCCTTTGCTACAAAGGAAGGGAAAACTTTCAATTTTATGAAATTTCCCTTTGCTGAATAGATTCCACCTGCAGGGAAAATCTTAGTGCAAATAATTCTGTGTATTGACATGTCAGCAGGTAAGACAGCCTTGCTGGTATATTTGATTGCACCCATCACCACATTTCCATAATCTACAACTATTCTCTGGCCTTGCTCTGCATGGAAGCAAGAATTCCTCATGTCCCAATTCTCACAGCTGTCTGTCCCACATTTGTACTGAAGGCATGTATTTGTCTCCCTTTTACCACCTGGATCATGTCAATCTTCACTTACAAAGAGAGGTTTTGGCTCAAGCAACAGTGACTTAAATGTGTTAAACTCAAGCTCAAGATTTCACTCCTTGAGACTGATTGCTCACCCAAGCATACAGTGCCATGGGAGCCCTGATGGAGGACACTAAATGTCCCTTCTGGAATTATTTGTGGAAGGATTGGGAAGAGGCCACCCAGCATCCTTTTGTGTGACGTGAGAGATTTAAATATTCTGGCTTGCTTGCATAAAATACTTCAGTGGAAACGCCGAAAGGCAAAATACATCAGGAGAACTATGATTTAAATTTAGCCCAAGAATTCTGATTAACAAATCTATTTTTTTTCTCTGTATTTCATTGTTGTTTGGGCTTATCCTTTGGACAACAAAGTTTGTCTGTGGTTCAGTAATTAAAATTACACATTATCCTCCTCTTCTCTTGATTGACTCTCATTCTACTAATTCTCTAAGTAACTTTACTCCTGTACATTTAGAGTTTCCCAAAGATCTTTTGCAGATCCCAGAGCCATTCCATTGTCTATACAAATGTCTTCAAATATGTAATTCATCTGACAGGCAAATATGACAGTACTTTTATTTTGACTTTTAAAATACCATGCAAACCTTCTAAAACAATAGGTATTGACAGGAAAATGGTGCATAAAAGTTGATTCTTGATGACTTTTTTTACAAGGAGTAGTTGTATCCTGAGGATTGTTTTCAAAGACGCTTCCACAAAGCCCTTGGATCTTAATAAGAAAACAAATTGAGTAGTCAGGCACTGAGGAAATGAAAGGTGAACTTGTAAGCATCTTTTGGTCAATACTTGGCAGTGCATTCATTAATTATAACTGTTATTATTGCTTCTAAAAGCACTTTCTAAGACTTATTCCAAATAAAGTTTGAAATACTAATAGTTTATTTCTCTAATATTTTTCTTGCCCTGCAGCCACATGGTACCCAATTGTAGTCATTATTACACCTACCCTGTTCCGTCTAACAGAGGAATTAGTCACACAGGGACCTTTTTTATTAATGAAAACGATTCTGTGTGAACCACTGTTTAGGGGAAAAAGCTCATATGCAAAGGGTTTAAGGTGAAGGAAATCAGAAGGGGGAAAAGATGGGTCTGCAGTGTAGCTGCATGAGCTGATCTTGAGCAGGAAATGTGCTGGAGGCATCAGCATTGGGCTTCTAACTTGGGTAAGCTGGAATCATGTTCCTTCCCTGGAAGTGTTCCAGGCCAGGCTGGATGGGGCTCTGAGACACCTGGTCTAGTGGAAGGTGTCCCTGCCCATGGCAGGGGCTGGAACAAGTTGAGTTTTGAGGTCCCTTCCAACCCAAATTTTTCTGATTCTGTGATTCTTCTCTTGGGGTCATTCCTCTGCCTCATCCGCAGGGAGAACGCAGGAGCTGGGATGTGATTCAGTGTATGAAAATATATTCCAACTGAGGTGAGACATTAGTGGGTCTCACTGGAATGAAGCTCTTGGTCTTGTGCCTGCTCTGCAAATTGTATCAGAGGGCATGGAAATAGTGCTTTCATGCCCAACTCAGTTCTGGGAGGGGGGGAATTCCTGACTGTTTCCATTCCTTAATTAGTCTCAACTCTATGGTTCTCTTGAGGGATTTCAAAGCAGAGTTGGCATGAATTACTGGACAAATATGAGTTATCACTATCGCACCTAAGATGTTGATGTAGACTTGCCACAAGCAGAGGGACCTTAGCTCAAGCCATGGTCTTGAGGAGATGAAACATCTTCATCATAAGACTCTTTCAACTCAGAACTTAAATAATTCTTGCTGTCATTTAGCTCTGCCTTGACTCTGCTTGCAGTTACCACAAGAAGTTACCACAAGTTATGAGGCTGTGGAATAGATGGGGAAGGAACATACCTGGTCAGTAGATTGGTCAGCTCTGCTCCTGCTGTAGTGATGGACCACAGCTCTGGTTCCATCCTTCAGAGAACAGAAGTTACAGGAACAGTGCCTTTGTACAAGGCATAGAGGCAGTGCAGGGGAATGAAGGAGGATTTGCTGTGCATGCTGGACAGAGCTAGAGAAACAACCTGACAAATTCAGAACGATGGAAGGGGAAAGCATTGCTGCAGACTACAGTTGTCTTCTTTTCAGGTGGAGAAAGTGCTTATGCATATTTTCATTGTTTAGCATTCAATATCCAACTGCTTTTTAGAGCTTGCTCATGTGGGGAGATGCATTCCTTTCCAAAGAAGTGTTTTCTCTGCCCAGATGGCTGGGGGTTTGCAAAATACATTGGGCAGGCACGGGAGCATTCTCCTGTGCTTATGCCAAGGCCAAAGGCTTCTGTTCTTGCTTTGGGAAGAGCATTAGAGAACTCCCTGCAGCATCTGCTCACAAATGCCAGGAAGGAAAGTCCAGAAGTGAAAATGTCTGTTTCAAAATGGTACTTGATTGACTCTTTGGAAGATGGTAATGCTACAGATTGCCAAGGTCAAGAATGCTGATGCGTTTTCCATTGTCAACTGGGAAAATAATCTCAGTTTAATTCAGCTGAACGGGAGAAACTTCTGTTTGACTCTGGTGGTATCAGGTTGTTGCTCAAAGTGTTGAGGTGGTGACTATGTCTGCAGGTTGTATTTTGGAGAAAAGGAGGTTTGTGCTGCACTGTGGCTCCACTGGTCTGTGTCACATCATGCACATGGGTTTGTGCCAGAGTGGTAAAATGCAGAGCAGTGATGAGAAGGTCTCAAGTTGCACAATATCCTGGCACTTACCATCACTGCAGATGGTCAAAAGACACTTGGAAGTTTCATTTCTCAGGAAATTTCCATTTCCTGACCCAAAATAAAGTTTAAAAAAGTCCCCCAAAAAATGCTTCCAGGCAGAATGTTCCATGGTGCACTGGGAGAGGAAGGATGTGAGAAGGAAAATTGGTGTTTGATCCCTTCTACGTTGTCTTCTGAATTCCAGTTTGTGGTTTGGAGTAGCTGGCTGGTGTTTTACATGGGTTAGCAGGAGAACTTCCAGACTCTGTGATTTTCAGCATTCCTAATAGCCACATGTGTATGTTTAAGGGGATAATCTGAATTCCTTTGTGAGTCAAATAGATCTTCTTTCATCTCATGAGGACCTGCTCCATGGAGACAAAGATTTACTGATGACCACCTGGAATTTCCTTTGCTAATTTCATAGGACCTGAGAATCAGAGAATCATTTAAGTTGGAAAAGACCTTTACGATCTTTGAGTCCAGCCACTAACCCAACACTGCCATTCCACCACTAAACCGTGTCCCCAAGTGCCACATCTCCACATCTTCTAAATCCCTCCATGGATGGTGAAGCCACCACTCCCCTGGGCAGTTTTTTAAAGTGCTTGACAATCCCTTTCTGTGAAGAAATTTTTTGTGATATCCAATCTAAACGTCTCCTGGTGCAACCTGAGGCCATTTCCTCTGGTCCTATCATTTGTTACCTGGGAAAAGAGACTGATCTCCACCTGGCTGCACCCTCCTATCAAGGAGTTGTGCAGAGCCAGAAGGTCCCCCCTGAGCCTCCTTTTCTCCAGGCTGAGCCCCCCCAGCTCCCTCAGCTGCTCCTCACCAGACTTGTGCTCCAGACCCTTCCCCAGCTCTGTTCCCTTCTCTGGACACGCTCCAGCCCCTCAATGTCTTTCTTGTCATGAGAGACACAAAACTGAACCCTGGATTTCAGATGTGGCCTCACCAGTGCTGAGCACAAAGTGAATGATCCCTTCCCCAGTCTGACTGCATCTGACTGCCCCTAATTATTTCCTTAGGGAACATATGCTCGTTCCCCTGGTTTACAGATGAGGATGTCACCCGTTCTCTCTCTATAGGATGCATTCATGGGATGAATGGAACAAAGGGAAACCACGGGTTTTTTAGATCTTTTCTGAAGTTTGTCTTCCCTTTTAAATATTTCAGTGAAGTTCTGAGGTATAAAAGACAAGTTTCAGTTCAGTCAAAATAGGTCATTCTATTTTTGCTTAGTGTATAAAAAATGAAAAAGGGTTCCAACAAGGTAAAATGATAAGTTTTTATTCTAAAAATGATGAAACTGGACATTCAAATATCATAAGAACTGTCCTCCTTGACTGTTTAGTCCCCCTGAATCTCTCTGGTGTGATTTCATCGAGTGTTTTCTTGTCTGTTGAACAGGATTTTCTGCCTCTGGACCTTTTTCTATCTGAGGAGCAGAAACAGCACTGCAAGGGGGTGCAGAATTTTTTTTTCAAGCTGCTCAACCTCATCCCATCTCTGCCGCAGTGGCCAGCACTAAACTTCCTCAATAAGACTGGAGATTAATCAATGTTTGTTTCTTGGTGGCTGCACACATGCAGGCAGACTGACTGCTAGCCGTGCATTATCAAACTTCCACAGGCTCCTTTGGCTTCTTTCCCACTGATTTCAGCCAGGGAAGGAGTGCAGGATTCAACCATCTGAGTTGTTTGGCTTATTAACTCCACTGACAACAGAATGGCTGCATTTCCTCAAGCCTTTAAATCTCAGCAGCCGCAGCTCTTCCAGCCAAATTAGCAGTAACAGGAGGCGGAAGAGTGGCAATTCTGATGGAAGATGCTGCACTGCTTTTCCCCTTTGGGAGAGGAGCAGAACGTCATGCATTTATATGTCTGCAAATGAGCAGAGCCACGTATCCTTCATGAGCAAATGATCCTTGGTGGTATCCAGTGGGCAGCTGGGCTGGAATTAATAGATTATGCTTGTACCAACAATTATTCAGGGAAAATTGAGTAATTTGGAGAAATGGAAATGGAGAAGAGTTGGCAAAGCACTACAATTTTTAATTATTTTACTTTAAATAGGCATTTAACATGTCTGGATTGCTGGACACTGTTTAGGAAGCTGAAGAAAACACCTCAGGTTGTGCATATCTCTCTTGATGTCAACAGCTTGATCTGTGCTTTCTCCTTCTCGTGGACTGGTTACTGCTGGGTGTGAAGTGCCTTGAATTACTTTACCATAATCAACAAAAAATTACAAGGCAGTTAGAATCCCCGAGTTCCCCTTCCACACATTAGCGTTAAATGTTAGGGATGGACTAATATACACAAAGCTGGTATTGTCTCTGGTGTATTCAGGGAGGTAAAGAGCGGAAAATTGTGAAAAGAGTCTCCCTGCTCATCTGACTTGCTTCACTGCATACATGTAAAAACACTCTGATATGAAAAAGGTTGTTTTTACACTCAAAATTCCTAAATAAACAAAACAAAGCCTTAGCATAAAGACTAAAATATCACAAAATAAGAAAAAACCTTTAGTAAGGCAATCAGATAAAGGTTAGTTGAGTCTCCAGTGAAGGGAAAAACTGGGTTGGGTAGGTCCACTAGTGCATATTAACCTAACCTGGGCTGTAAGAGGTCCAGAGCCAAGTTCCTCTGCTGTAGGCTGCCTCTGTGATTGTGAACTATTTCCTTTGTATCTCCCATCACTCAGACTCCTCCTTTAACCCCTGTAAATTGATTTACATACCTAGCACGATGTTTGAAGTATTCATATTTAGTGTTTTTCTTATAACTAAAGTCAAAGGAGTAAAAGAGATTACTTTGGTGGGCTTGGCTGTATCTTCAGTAGCTAATTAAATGGTGAGAGAAGAGACTTGAGTAGCTGAAGCCAACTGGCACAGAATAACCTGCATCTATACTATTAAACTATCTTAACCTTCAAATCAGGGTGATTGCATCCAAAGTGCCGATTAGGAATAGTTCCTGCCTTATGTTAATTTCTGAACCACATCCAGGAGTTGTCTGGGGGAACTGCATTTGGCCAGGGACCATTCTAACAATTTAACAGCATATAGACAACTGGGATTTAGCACCCAAGTGTTAAGCACAGCCTAATTTTCTGGTGTGAGATTAGAACTGAGGATGGTAATAACACCCTTAAACACACTTGGTGATTTTGCAAACGCAAAATATCCCTTTCCATTTGAAAATAGAGGTTTGGAGGATGTACTCTGGGTTATTTTTAACCAAATTCTACCTTTTACCTGCACAATCCATTGAAATAATGACAGCAGCCTGGTTCCTGACCCTTCCTATAAGTGCTTGCTCCCAGCTATTTAGAAAACCTCTCCAGCACTACAATGTGACACATCATGAAGCTCAAATGCTGTTCCCTCGTTTATCTCTTAGAGAACTGTGGAGAGGTTCAGGGCTCTCAATAGAGCAGTCTTAATCAACAGCTGCTTCGTTTGTGACTCTTGACTTCTGTCTTTCTATAATGAAGAACACTAAAATATTCATTATCTAGGTGCAAATGTTTGAGGGTGATTACATGTAGGTATGGATGTGCCTGCAAATACTCAGCTGAGGAGAGCTGGGGAACTATTCAAAATTTTGTACGTAAGAATCAAAATTGTAATTTGGAAATGTAGAGACAGTATTTCCCACAAATAATGGAATGCCAAGAAACTGAGGACTGCAGTGAAAGGAAGTCAATAGTTTATTTACAAGTCCAGTTTTCAGTAGTAATGATTCCTAAAAAGTTCAAGAAAAATGTGACAAATAGAGTAGCTACTAAAAGAGAAAACTCAAAAAAATTGTGCTGCTAAGGTATTCAGCAGTTTCTTCCTTGACTGGGAAGTCCAACCCAAGGTGTCTGTTGAATTCCTGACCATTTACTTATTGAGAAAATATTAAAAGATCTCTCCTAAATTATGTCAAACAAAAGAAAACTAAAGTCATGTCAGTGCACAGAGTAACATTCTGTACTAACTAGAGGTATTTTTCAGATCCAATGCTAGGGAATTAAATTTCTTTATTAACATCATTTGCTCTCTGGACACAGAGGTCCATGAAACCTCTTGTTCCCCCAGCAGGAGTGGGGGATGATCTTGATCCGTATCATGGCTTTGCTTCCCAGCTCAGTGGTGACTGGGAGGATTAGTCTATCACAGCAGACAGATCAGCTGAGGCTGGTTTCTTCATCCTGGTAAAACAACGTCCAGGAGGACAGAGATCACTGGAAAACCAAGTGGGGAGAAGCGAGCAGGGGCGTGTGACCACCAAGGAAGTTAAGACTAGAAGCTAACAAACAGCATAAATAAAAGAAAAGGCCATTTAGCCTGGAAAGAGGGGAAAAGCTGGACACTTCTGTAAAGGTGCAGTGTGCAGCACAGTTTTGTAAGAAGAAGTAAATGTGTCCAGTGGCAGACACTGCACCAGCGTCCACCCACCAGCTCTGAGGTCAGTTTGCACGGCAGAGGCAGCAGAGGACACTGCCAGGTGTGTCTGAGTGCCACAGCACGGGGACACATGCATGCTCCTTGGCCTGTGCTTCAGAAGGGACTGGTGGCCAAGAAGAAAGAGTGGTGCAGAACTATTCTAGCCAGGCAGCAGTAGAGGAGATTGATTTCCAGCACTTTGGCCTGGCGGAATAAAATTTGCTAACACAGACACAGCCTCAGTGTCTCTTTCCTCGCTCTCCCTTTGAATTTTAGAACGGAGCCCGACACATCCTTTTTCACAGGGGTACTAAATATACAAAACAACAACCTCATATTTCACACACTTTGTCCCAGCTCACAGGGCAGTAATTGAAAAGCAAGAGAAAACAACAACAGCTCTTCATGCTGCAGGAGTTACATCTGTTATTTGACTAATTAGTGACACAAAATAACCCGTAAGAGCCTTGGCAATACAAAAGCTGCTTTAGTTCTGGCCAGTCTCCACGAAAACCTCCCAGTCTCACATTCCATTTGTAACTGCAGAGGTCTGTGCAGCAGTCAGTGTTGGGAAGCAATGCATCAGTGTAGTGGTGCATTTTGAGGAAGAGGGGGAATGAAATTGCTGTGGATGGAAAGGCAGGCTCATCTTGCATAGTTTTATTTACAACCAGAAGGAGGAAGATCAGTCTCCTTGTACTGCACCTGACCCATGACCAGTCCTATATTAATCCAAAGGACTGGGCAGGAGCTCAGGGGAAAGCCCAGAGTGCAGAGGGGGTGGGAGGGCTCTGTTATCTGGGACATCATAGAACTGGAAAGACTCAAGATCTCAGATCTTTCTGTCCTTGTTTGTTTCCATTGAGCTTTGCTTTTAGGTAAAATGTGTTTCCTCAGCACTTCTCATTTAGATAGTTACTGATCTTATCTGGTGCTGAGGAAGAAAACCATGGTCACAGCAGAAACTGGCAGTTGTGAGTTAATATTTCCTTTTACATGTATCGATTACAATGTCAAAGATTCAAAATCAATTCACTTAAATGTCGCTCTAGAAAAAAAATCTGTCAGTGTAATGGAATATTGCCAAACTAGAGGAAAAAACAAGCCTGACTCCCCCTGTCCCTGAATGCATGGATGCATATGGTGCCAAGAAGACAACACTGCCTTCCTATCAACAACTAAAATAAGGATGAAAAATAGATGAGAAATACATCCTGTTTCCACAATATTTATATTGAAGCATATGATGAATTCAGAAATGATCTAAAATTCTCATTGCAAAGCTTTCTGACTGATTTCACAACTTCCCCAACTCTTCTCTTGCATCCTCTTTTCCCTGTTGCAGGTCTATAAGCTTGCTGTCCTGTTATCCCAGCAGCATGCACATTTCCTTCCTTCCATGGGATACAGACTAACCACATCTCTGCAGGGATTTAGTGACAATATCCTCCTCCTCATTGCTCCAGAGAGTGCTAGATTTGCATTTCCTGAAGCTGCAGATGTGTTCTGGCCCCTGCTGTGAAGGGTACCTCAGAGCCTGCAGAACTGTCTTTGCTTTTCATTCCCTTCCCTTCCTCGTAATCTGTAACCAAAGAGGTAAATCTATCAAAGTACTAGAACCAGAGCAGGGCAATTTGCTTTTCACTTAAATTACACGAATCAGTATAATTTTGCTTTTAGGCTATTCTCACAATGGATTATTAATGCCTCGGGTATCCAACAGTCTATTCCATTCCCATGGAATGAACAAATGCTCCCTATACCTATTCCAGACATCATCTTCCTGTCTTTAGTCATCAGAGATAGATGGTGCTGAGGCAAAAGTCAAAGGAACTGCTTAATAGGTTTCAACTGTTCCAAGTCTGGATTTTGCGTAGGTTGGATGTGATGTGTTGTTTAGCCTGGTCCTTGTTTTCCATCATCTGGTTTCATCCATTCCCAACTGACCCATGGATATGAATTAATCTGTGGGCTTTTCACAGAGTGGCTCTACCTTCTGCACCTTTTCTCATGGAGCATAAACCTTAACCCCTCACCCTGAAACATAACAGGGTTCTGAAATTATAATCCCTAATGTAGGAGGGAAGAAGTCTGAGCTCTCACTGAGAAAGTCCATCTTGCTCTGTTGCCTGGTGTAGTTTCTCCAGGTATTCCTCCTCTTCGTCTTTTGATTCTGCAACCTCAGGGCCAGCTGTGATTGTTTGTCTCCAGAATTTAGCCCAGAGAGAGAAAGAGAGTCAACAGAGAGAGGGTTTCTTGGAGGTCATGATGATTAGAAACCCAGAATCCCAGAGTGGTTTGGGTTGGAAGGGACCTTGAAGACCATCCAGTTCCAACTCTTCTGCCATGGACACAGACACCTTCCACAAGACCAGACTGCTCAGACCCCCATCCAGCCTGGCCTTGAACACTTCCAGGGATGCGGCATCCACAGCTTCTCTGGGAAACCTGTGCCTCACAACCCTCCCAGTAAAGAATTTCTTCCCAATATCTAATCTAAACCTACCCTCCTTCAGTTTAAAGAATTCCCCTTGGTCCTATCATTCCATGCCCCTGTTAAAAGTCCCTCTCCAGCCTTCTTGTAAGCCCCCTTTAGGTACTGCATCCTCTGCAGTCCCCAAAGGAGCAGAAATAGCCTTTAGGAACAGGAACTTTCTTTGGGAATGTCTTGTGTCCTTTACAAAGAAGAAAAGCCATGATTCTAGTGCATGAATAAACAGTGCATATGGACCACAGTGAGCTGCTACAGTGTGGCCCAAGGATGTGACCACTGTGACCAGGAGAAGCCTCTGACTCTGGGTGACTGAACAAACCTTGGTCACCATTTTCCTGGACTTTGCAGTAAATGGAGATGCAAGTTTATATGGTACTGCCAGTGGCTGCAGGATTAGGATCAGGTCCCTTCCAACTTGGAATATTCTGTGAAATCTTTAGAGCTGTCTAAACCTAAGGTAAACCACTAAGGTAAAACTGCACAAAACGCTCTGATGTTCTGTGGTTTAGGATTTTTCCTAAAAGGTTACTGAATTCTTCACTTCAGAGAAAAGTCTGGTTTGGATAGAAACAGAACAAACCTTTCCAGTGTTTCAGTAGTACAAAAAGGTAATAGGAAAAAATTTGTCCAAGTGAAAGGATTCTTTAAAAAAACCCAAAAATCAAAAAAAAACCCGAATCAAAACCCAAACCAAAACACTTCTAAACAGTGGGTTTTGGACTGAAGAAAGCACTAGGTACAAGTCAAAGTAACTGCACTTTTAGGTACACTTAGGTGATGAAATTTAACCTTATCACCACAGTTATTTTGATTTTAACATTGAAATGTTTTACTAAGAAAATGTGGGAATGAAATAGTTAATCTGTTTTTCTGTCAGAAAAGCAACATAATGCAGTCAAGACAAACTTGCCAGCCCTCATTTCCATATCTGGATGAGAAATGACTTAAGATTGGCTGCCCAGCTCCAGTCTGGACAAAGCTTTGTTGTTGATGATGGAAAGGAGGTTTTCATTCCCAAAAGGCTTTCTATCCTTGGACACTGATGGATGGTGAGAAGGAAGCAGTTGCTGGGGCTGGGGGGTCTCTCTCAGTCCGCCCCCATACTCTTGCTAGGATTAAAAATGGCACCAGTGGGACTTGGACCTATTTTGGCTGGACCCCAGTGGATGCTCTGGTGCTCTCCACCATCTCAGGTTGCCTTTAAGGCACTTACAGCAGCCCCGAAGCAGTGTCTGGTGGGCAAAATTCTTATTGCCACCTGGTCTGGATTTCAAAGTAATAATTTTTCCTCTAGGGACAAAAATACAGACAGAAATGGGTTGAAGCAGCCTGAATAGCTTATGCAAGTCTGCTGGCAGAAGAATCCTCCTCTGGTGCCCTTGGTGCTGGCATCTAGAGAGGCTCCCATAGCTTCCTTGGAGGTGGCTGCAGGAAGACCTCTCCCAGTTATCTCTGGGCTCCCCTACCCTTTAAACATGGCCAAGGGAGCTGTGATGACAACACATCCATCCTCCAGGGAATTCCCCATCTGACTGAAGCTGGGCCAAGGAAGTGAGTCAGAATTGCAGCAGACAGGGCTGCTCCTGCCTCCTGCCCGCAGCCTGCCAGCCAGCAGGAGAGGCTTAATCGATGTGGGGAAGCATTAGGGATGTTTCAGGCTCCCTCACTGCAGGGGAGGTGACAGCTATGGAAACAGGCTGTTTTTAGCAGCAGCACAGAGAATCCTGACTTGAAATTCTTTTCCTGGGGAAGTCAAGCAGGCAAGTTCTGCATACGTTTATTGAATTTGCTTGAAAATGGGTTGCAGGGGAAGTGAAGCTTGTTGTGAAACAAGTAGCTTTATCGAAAAATTAGAGAAGTTGCTTAAATGTTGAAAAACTTGTTTTGACCTAAATGAAAATATGGATTTTTTTTTTTTTGTTTGAAGCAGCAACTTATGTCAAAATTGGCTAAGTTGAAAAAAATCAAAGTACATTAATAATGGAAAATGAAATTAAAAGGTTTTAGTCTGATGCAAAATGGATTATTTGGACGGGTTTTCTTGGGTTTTTTTTCTTTGTTTGAAAAGAATAATCGTCTTTGACTGAACCAATAGTCCCTTTCTTTCTCTCTTCCTCTCACTTTTGGGAACTGATCATTGAAGTGAAATGTTACAGTTTTTCAAAAGAACCACGAGGCTGTCCCTAACTTGGAAATGCAATAGATGATGTCTTTATAGATTTGGGTTTTTTTGCTTGAGCTCTATAGCTCTTTTGTTATTATTCTGCAGTGCCTCGGCCTAGACCAGCATCCAACTCATAGTGTGATAACGGGAAGGTAATAGATGGGGATTGAACTGCACCTTGTCACCAGGAGAGATCAGCTACTGGCTCTCTGTCCCCTTCCTGTGCAGGGCTTCCTAATCTGGGTACTGTTCCATTGCTCTGTCCCACTGGAGGATCCTAAATGTAGCTTATGAATCAAAAATGTATTTGATTGGCAGCTTTCTGTGAGGACAGAAATTGTTAGTGATGAGTAAAAACTGTGACCTGCAAGCAATTTATTCTAAGCAATGCCGAAGTGTCTGGGGTCAGTCATTAGAGGCAGCTATTACATTTTTCAGTGTTTTTATCTAACCCACCATCAGGAAGAAAATAGGAGGACACTTGATGACCAAAGAGCTATCAGCCTAATTATACTGTGATGAATTCCTTTCAAATCTGTAGAGCATTTAATGCATTCTTAAATAAAGCCATCCATAATTAGAAACCCTCCATAATACACACAGGAATCCGAGTCCCAGAGAAGCTGATTAATTGTTAATGAGGTTCCTTCACTTGCTAGACAGACTGGAAGAGGAAAGGAAGCAAAGCTGGAGGCAGAAGCTGGCATTGCTGTGCAGATGCAATGAAACTTTGCTGTTTGCCAGACCAAACTTCTGTTCTGTGGCTTCTTGTTGTCAAAGCCCTGTGGCAGAGCCAGTTTTGTCCATTAGGGAAGTGATTTCTGCTTTTCCCATAATTTCAGACAACAGACGAAATGAAAATTGCCCCAACTTGATTGATGCTTCTGGAAATTGTAGAATAAGGTTTTTTTCACCACACTCTTAAATTCATGCTCAGCTTGACAAAACCTGTGGTGGTTTTTAAAGTGTTCATACACGATGCCCATTTACCTTGTAAATGTGATGTTTTCAGCAAATGTCCAACTTGTTCTGTCCATAAAAGGATCTGATGACACTGACACCAGAGAACAGTCTATCCCAAAGGGGAAAAACAAGAACTGTAGGTGATTATACATGGGGAGTGCACATAAAAGGGAATGTCTTGCTTCACAGTAGGAAGCTGGAAGTGGGTCCATGGATGCTCAGTTTACTGCACCATTTTGCTTACTGCATATTTTGCCTTTTCCCCAACTATTTTCCCTTTTATTTTTCTCCAAAGAAATAAACTCTAAATGCCTCCACTCATTCTGACCATACAAAAGTCAAAATACTCTTTATTGTTGTACAATGTTTTATATGTTTTTGCAATCTCTGCTTCATTTTGTGGCTGTCTTGTCACAGTATTCATAGAAAATGAAACTCAGACCTTGGAAAATGTCGAAATTTCTACTAAAATATATATATTTTCTCTCTCTAAAAGTATTATGAGTTCCAGGCTAGATAGCTGAACATTTCCCAAAGCAAGAACAAAATGCTTTGTGCCCTGTTTTTGTTCCTGGAGTGTATTTTTGCTGCGGAGAATATATGTTTGGAGCACAACATTTGAGAAGGGCGCCTGAAATGAGCCTTTATATCTTGAGTAGTATTTGAAAAATAAACTTGGAAGAGGGAACAGGCTTTAAAAACCATTTCCTAATATATTGTTTATGTTCAGCTGTCTGTGTTCCGAGATGTCTAAATGAATGAAAGTCAGAGACTTAGTCAGAGTTTATTATAAAACCAGTCAAAATATATACTTGAACTTTTACTTCTGGAGAAGGTTCTTGGTAATTCTGCATTTCTAATTATTCTTTTATGTGAATGAAAACCACGTGCCAGTATAATTCATAGGAGATAATGAAAGGGAAGTATTTGTTGTTCCCAAATTGTCCAATGCATTGCGGCAAAATGGAATTCACATCCTGTCTGTTCAAACAGCATCAACAATACTGAGCAAAGACATTCTGGCACGGGGAGACGCCTCCTGTAATTTAATTGTGGGGAGCTGTGACTGAAACTGGAGACATTTATTTATTCATATTGCATTTTTTTCATTTTTTAATTGTTTCTTCTTGCATGAAAGATTGAAGATGATGGGCACGTCACAGTGATGCCTGACCCAAAGTTGAGGATGCCCACAAAGCTCTATCCTGCATGCTCTAATTGTCCTACAGGCAGCTGGAAGCTCTCTGTAGCTGTGAATAAAGGCAGCATCACAATCACACCACCCACTGTCTCTGTGTGAAGCTTTTCCCAAAATAAAGCTTGACATTCACATTTTCTGCTGGGGAAAGGGCAGGAAGGCAAGTTGTACGAGGAGTGGCTAGGTGGGTTTTCTGTTTTGGAGAAAAGGAGGCTGAGGTTCAGTCTCATCGCTCTGCAGGTTCCTGAAGTGGGGAATGGGACAGGGAGGATCTGAGGTATCCCGAGGCAGGATCAGTTTGAAGGTCTCAGCAGTGCACCAGACGGGGTTCAGACTGGATATTAGGAAGCATTTCTTTATCAAGAGGGTGCTCCAACGCTGGAACACACTTCCTAGAGAGGTGGTGGATGCCCCAGTGTTTAACAGGCATTTGGACAATGCCCTTGACAAAACGCTTTAACTTTTGGTCAGGTCTGCTCTGGTTGGGTGGCTGGACTAGATGATGGTTGTAGAACCCTTCCAGACAAACTATTCTTACTCTATTTCTGTTCTAAATAGACCAGAAACCTTTTCTCCTATACTTCCCCCCCAAAAAAGAAATTAAATGAAGTTTTACTAGGTGTAAGCATATGTATGGGGGTCAACTTTTCTCAAATATATATGATTTTTGATTCAGATAAAGTTTAAGATCTAAGCATGACGGGAACATAACCTGCTAAAACTGCACAAGCTAGTCTCCTTGTTTTTCTTTGCTTCCATTCTTAATCTCAGTTACATTTGTTCTTTGGAAGCATGCTTTACATTCAAAAAATTCCTATTAAAATAAACAGCTTCTAATAAAAAGACTTTTTATATTTAAAAGGCCTTTGTGCTTTCCTGATTTCTATAACATTCAGCCCAGCAGTTTACGTCCATCTCTGTTCAGGGCTTGAGCTGCTGTTGAAATGAGAACATTCATAGCATTTTTTCAGTGAGTATTTACGTTATCATCCTAAATTGTTACAGAAGTGGTACTAATGATACCTTCTGATAAAATACTTAGATTGTCCTTTGTTATGTATATTCAATCAAGGCAGTACTGAAAGCTCATGTTTGCAGAGGAGTTATTTCAGCCTTATCAGAAACATGCACAAATGGCACACAATAGATGAGGAATTCACTGCAAAATGAACGAAACCCCAGCTCTGAAGTGCACAATTCCCATCAACAGCTGGCAGGTTCCACTGCCATCGGGGCTGGCACTGAGCTGAGGGTTCTATTGCAGCAATCACACTTTGAGAGGTTCCTGGTCATTTTACAGCACGAGCAAGATCAGCTCCTGTGGAATGGCAGTGGAATTAAAAAAATACAAGGAGTGCAAGATACATTCCAGCAAAACTAAAGCTGCAGCCCATCTTAACCCGTGGTGGCTTTATAGCACAGAGTTGCCTACTTAGCTCGGTTCCTGTGGATCTGGAGGGATCTTTCCCTGCACAGCCATTCCAGCAGCCCAGTTAAGAGCAGGATTTAATATCAGAGAAACTTTATGAGTCCAAACTTATTTAAAATTATTCTGCTTTGATTTTCAACTTCCTCTTTTTGGGAGGAGTAGAAGAATCACTTGGAAGCTTTTCCAACAGCCGGAAACATAATTCTGCATATTATTTTTTATGCGTTGATAAAAATACTTTTCATAAAACCCAGCAATAAGATGCTTTCAGAAGTGTAGCTTGAAGCAATGAATCACCGCCTTTTTAAAGACGTAAGAAGAATCCAGAGTAGATGTTCATAACATTAAAATACTTATTGCAATCATAAGAAATGTCAGAGAAAGGGTTCGAATTATGCCTTGAGCTTTAGGGTTTTTGTGCCTGCCAAGAGTCAAGGATAACATATTACTTTGTGCAGCTCTCTCTGACATTTGGCTTTAGGGAACAGATGGACTAAAACAATCCCTAGGGTGACTTTACCACCTCCCTGAGGCATAAATTTGCTGTAATGTTTCAGTTTCTTACTGTTAGTGGATATTTTTTTTTTTAAAGGAGAGAATTGCCTGATTAAGTAACTGTTCTACTATTGTCTTTTGAGCTGTAAAAGATATGCATTTTCTACTGTGTGAGAAGGAAGAAACTGAGCACACATGGTCTGGATGGAGCCTGAGGTTCACAAACCCTGGGGCAAGGTAGGCAACCAGTAGGGAGAGGCACCTATTTAGTTTTTGTTAATGCAGCAGCATTTTTTTTTACATGTGTTTTCCCAAGGTCTTACTAAAAAAATACCTTCTCTGTCCTTCTCATGAAAATATGTTTTAATTAGGAGTGTTCATCCTTCTTAACAGCAGAAATCTTCCAACCTATGAGTTCTGCAGGGCTCCCTTGCCCCACCAGCAACAGCAACTGAGTACCTAATTCTGACCCCCTAAAAATGGAAAATAATTGGGATGACTGGAAATAGAAAGGGCGTTTGGGACTTGAGGGAATGGACAATTTAGGGAAGATATATCTGCAGCCAGAAGAGGAAAACCAAAGTGTGCAAATTGGAAGTGGATTAGGAAACAAGTTCAATGACAAAGCATCTTTGGGGAGATAAAGTTTGGAAACTCTTGAAAAAAAGAGGAATGTCAATTAATGTTAGGGAGAAATTAATTGAATGAATGTGCGAGGAAGAGAGAAACATCAAGATTTACTTGAGTACCTGAAGCACAGCCCAGATCAATTACTTGATGCTGTCAGCATCATCAGTGCAATGTAAGAAAGATTGAAGGCACGCTATAAAATGCACCGTTTAACAAAGCTCAAGCTATTAAGTAATTAGAATATAATATGTGAACATGCTGAATATGCTTATTTAAATGTAAATGTTTATTCACTGTTTATTTTTAGTGGAGAAAAATTACCCAGCTTGTTTAGTTGTCCTTGCTGTTTCATACACTGCTGATCTATTGGATGCCTCTAAGCCAGCATCCAGAGGTAGCTGCTCCTTTATCAATGGCATCCAGGGACTCCTCTTGAAAGGCGTAAAGTAACCTGCAAAGTAAACAAATTCAAGGTGGACAATAAATATACTTTGCTCCAATGAGCTGAGGGAACAGCGATATTACATTTCCACTTACAGAGAGATCAATGATACGGCCATTTGTCAGTGATGTCAGGGGACAGAGCCTGAATGCCGAATCATGGAATCAGGTTTGGGTTGGAAGGGAGCTCAAAGATCACCCAGTTCCAACTCCCTGCCATGGGCAGAGACACCTTCCACTAGACCAGGTTGCTCAGAGCTCCATCCAACCCGGCCTTAAACACTTCCAGGGATGGGAATCCACAGCTTTGGGCAGCCTGTGTCAGTGTCTCACCACCCTCACAGTAAATAATTTCTCCCTAATATCCAATCTAAACCCATTCTCTTCCAGTTTAAAACCATTCCCCCTTGACATTGTCCTTGCCCTTATAAAAAAATCTCTCAGTAATCAACTACTATTGCTCACTGAGTGGGAAAGATTAGCCACAGTACTAAAGGGGTTTGTTAGTAAATGGGGAAATAGTAAATTCAAATAAGAAAAAGTATAAGTTATGCTGTTTGTTGCTGGCACTTGGCAGATCAAACTGTCCTAGGTCTGCCAGTGGCAAATTGCACGGCCTCAGGTTGATCATTTCACCTTGTAATGTGAAAACATGGCAAAGCAGTACTTACATATAAATATCAAAGCAATAACCACTTCAAAGTCCCAAATGAATGCCACAGTTTTGCTCCCCATTACGGCTCCCAAAATAACCATGAAAGGTGAAGCATAGTTTGTCTGCAGCGTTTTTCTGATGTTAACACATGCTGATCCAGAACCTTAAAGAAATAGGCAGAACTGTGCTCATGTTGTGGTTAGTCCTATTGACTTTAATCCCAACACTTTAAAACCAGAGTTTGCCAGGATCCAGTCATACTAGAAGCAAGGCAAAGAAAACGCTCACCTGCCTGAAAACAAAAGCTGTAGACATACACACATTGTTCAGTAACATGGAGAAACAAATCTGGGTGCAGATTTTGGGTGGTGTGTCATATTTGAAACCATACAGTGAGGTACAAGCTTTAGTTCTAAGGCCTTTATTCTAAAGGTCTGTGATGTTCTTAGTCTTTTGTGACTGCAAGCCATTCACCAAGTTCTAGATCCTGAAAAGTACATGAGAACTACTTTGTCAACAACACCTCCTGACATGGGTTGTCTTTAAAGTCCCTCAATCTCACTTTACAAAAAGGTGATCTGTCCTTGGTTGGAGATTAGTATCAGAAAGAAACAGCTGTGTGTGAAAATATTCCAACAAGAACCACATCACCATTAAAAGCCACATCGTAGTTAAAAGCCACGTCAAGATTCCACCACAGTCTGAGCTGGATGCTCTAACAATTGGGAGGAAGAATGCCAGTGATACAGAGTAAGGCTCAGACAGGAGAGCGGGCACTGAAGTTCCTCCTCTGTGACAGACTTTCTGTATTTCTTTGGGAACACCAGCATCTCTGCCTGCATCTCTTTAACCAGCAACAGAGAATATCCCTGAGCACAGGAACTTGATCCTCGCTTCTGTTGAATTTTCAGCAAAGTACTTGGCATGGTTTTGTCTGGACCAAATACTCTCAAACACTTCCCAGACACTGTCTGGAAGTTAGCAAAGGCCAAGGACCATTCCTAGAATAAACTGCATTTATTTCTACAATAAATTAGGCGGGGAGACAATTCTGGTATTCACCTGGTCTTAACACCATGTTTGAAGAAAGTCCAATGCAATGTGTTCAGAAGCTGTGCACAGTCAAGATCTGAACATCTCCAAGGATGAGCTTTTCACAGACTCTCTGGTCTCCTCTGTCAGTATTTAATTGCTCTCAGGATAGAACAGTTTTTCGTAGGTAATTTACATTTCCTGTCAATCCCTAGTTTTCCTATAATTGTATAAACTCCCCAGAGGCAGTTTGGATGTGTTGCCCTGTTCTGGAGGCTAAAAGGGTGTAACAACAGGCACATGGGCAGACTTTGTCACTTGGTCTCAGGGCTAGAGAACAGGTTAATAGAGATGTAACCTCCAAGTCTTGGCTCCCATGGGTAATTTGAATGTATTAGCACTTAATTGGAGGGCTCAGATCCCATCATTGCAGCTGAATGCATGGGTACCACAAGGGGTAAGTCTCTGTGCATGGATATGCAGAACACATACTGAAAAGTGAGCAACTCTCTTTAGGAAAAGAAGAACTAAAAATACATTGATCTGTCTTTGTATCATCAAAAATTGCTCTTTTCTGTTTTCTTTTGTTTGTTTGTTTGTTTTAAACCAGCATGTCCAGAAATAATAACTCCCAAAAGTCCTATTAAACACTTAATAATGTGTAGTCTGAGCCAAGCAACTGCAACCAGACAAACAACTAAACAGTCTGTGGGCCCCTAAAATATTTTTGGGCCTTCTGGGTTATGTTAGGTCTGTGTGGGAACACTTAAAAATATTCAGAAAGATGGAGAGTTTTATTGGCAGCCTGACTTTTGCACTGTGTCCCTTTGTAGTGCTGCTAGGAAAACACAGGCCACAGAGAGGTGGTGACTGGGGACATGTGTGGTACCAGCTCATGTAAAGACCAGCACAAAATCTATGTACAAAGTCAGTGGTGCACTGGGCCTAATGCTTTTCCTCTGTGTAAAATAATTACATCTTCAGGGAAGAGATTGAGCTGTGACTTGCAATTTTCTTACATAGTCAACAATATTCTGCACATATCTCTGAGAATATTACTGATGTGATAGTTTGTGTCTTGCCAACAAAACCAGCTGACGGAATGGGTGATGATGCTGGGGATACTGGTGGAAGGCAGTGATTGTTCCAGGCAGCAATAAAACGATAGGTTGTTGTTTTTGGAAGAGAAGTTCACTGATAGACCTTACACTGTGCCACGCAGCTGAGCACACACCTCACTCCAGTGAGCACTGCCTGCACAATAAATAAATATACCAGTATAAGACATCTGCCACGTACCACAAGAAAGTAATGTAAAAGCAGCACGGGAGTGAGGTGCATATGAAACAGTTTGAGGAAATGGATTTTACCCTGCAGTCTCATTGAGCTTTCAAACCCACCTGGTCCTTTACAGAGTCTCAGGGGGTGGGTGGAACGAGTTCTTATGGATGATATAGAGCCTGGGTTGGAGGTGTCTATGGCAACTTGTAGGATGTTATGTCTGGCATCTCAGTGCTTTTTACCACTCTTGTCAGTCTGGTTTTGGGCAGAAAACCTCTAATTATAAGAAGAGTATTGACAGAAGTCAACTGTGGCACTCACATTGTATTAACCCTGCTGAAAAGAGAGATTTTAGATAAAAAAACAGGTGGAAAAGTGTCAGATAAAAAATTATGTTTGCTGTTTTCTGTAAACGCTACTTTTTAATAAAAGACATTCTGGAATGATTCTGCAGGGAAAATTCCTTGGCAGTGGAGGATGACAAGAGAACAATTATATGCTTTGCAGTGCTAAGAAAGTGTTCTCGTCCCTCTCCGTTTTGATCAAAAATATAGACATTTTGTGGCTTCTGTCTTTGTAAATGCATTTATAAGGTACACTTTACAGAAAACTGTGTACAACAAGAAAGACTTTCCCAAAGATCATTATTTTCTCCTGAAACTTCTTACAGACTATCTGGAGACTGCTATTTCTGTGTGCCAGACTTTGTCTCAGACATAAATAAACCCTGTAGCTGAAGCCCTGATGGTCTGTAGAGGGAATAATTTTTTGTCATGTAGCCCCCACTTTAGAACTCAGAGACCATGATGATGTTATCTGGTACCATTTGATTTTATTTAAATCTGTGGGAATTAGATGTGAAGTGCAGCTTCTTGCAAGTCAGCATTTGATGGACAGGATGCAATCAAATCTAACTGGAAAACAGAAATTAAGGGAGCTGTGTGAGAGGCATAAAGAGTCTTGTCACGGGCTGCAGAAAGAATTACAAAAACATGCCCTGTTCTTTTTTAAATATGACAAGAATGTCAGCAGATCAGTGCAATTCTATAACATCATGTCTGAAAGGAAAATCCAGTGTTTGAGTCATAATTGCTTTCAGAAACATTGAAAACTCAAAGCTGGAGGATTTTTCTGAGAAAATAAGATTGGAGATTTTAAAAGAGAAAGATCAGAGGAAGTACTGCACTAAGATCCTTTGAATATTCCACTTTCTGACCTCTAAATAGCTTCAGATTGGTGAAATTGTTCCATAGTAATATTCAGAAACCTTGGGAAAAGATCAGCACTCATTTGTGCTGCACATGGAAACAAAATAGTGCCCAGGATATACAGACTTGGGGCAGTGCTGGTGATCAGGCAATGATCTGTCCAACGTGACAGGCAAAATGATGCATTTTAGTATGACTTAATATGTAATGTTACCTTGTTGATAAAAGGATCAAGGCTCTGCTGTGGGAGGTGTTATGAAGTTATGTAGAAAACTGGGTTTTACAATCAAGCTGGGTCCAAAGGACAACTGAAAGAGTCCAGCAAAGTCATGGCATAACTATGAAACTGCACAGTTACTGCTCCAATGTTGTGGTTTTTTCAGTACATTAGGCAAAGAAAGGGTGAGAGAAGTTGGAAATGAAGGGCATCAATCATCTCCAAGGTGGGGATGACCAAAATGTGGAAAACCATGGATACATGCAGGGACTGGGAGAGTGAAAAAGGAAGGAACTGGGTTTTGGAGGAGCAACCAGTTGTGGGATCCTTGTCCTTGACAGTCAGTGCTGGCCCGAAGGACGTGGTGGAGTGGATCCTGTGTGTCAGCAACAAAACAAACTGACAAAATGCTCTGCAAGGAGTGATTGGGCTCTATGAGCTTAATCTCCTTCTCTTTTAAAATTCTTTCAATGTGTCTGAGGGTTGTTTCTGTTTGTTTGCTTTTTATTTTTATGATGTGTCAGGATTCAAAGCTTAAATGTATAGCATTGCAAGGTTATAGCTTGATCCCAAAGGAAATACCAGGCAGCGACTGCTCTGTGGGCTGTGTTTATATATCAGCAAGTAGGAAAACATGGCTCAAATAGGTTTTTTAACAGCAACACAATCCCTTTAGACAACTTAGAAACTTCCACCCGAAGTAATTGCACACAGTCAGCTTCTAACATATTGAAGTCTTTGTTTTAAATCAGAACATCTTTCTTTACTGCTTTTTTTCCTATAGACTCATCCACAGATGCTTCATTACCTGTGCATTTTGTTCTGATTGTTTAATATCTAGGAAACCGGTGATTTAAAATTGCAAAAGTCCATTTTGGACTTTTTCAGTCAGGAAAAACTGTAGACAATGTAAAGTGTGTTTAAGAAAGACATCTTTTCCCAGGATGGAAAGGCCTTTAAGATGCTGGGATCTTCCGATGCACAGAATTATAAATGTGGGCTGAATATGGGATATGGAAATACAGAACCTTTCTGAGTCTTCTAAAGAGCAGAATAGTTTTAAAGTTTTAAAATGTTTTTTAAAGGTTTGAGACTTGTTCAACTTTGTTGGTTTTGGATTCTTCTGCTCAGAGTCATTGTACCTCCTTTTCTCTGACCTGATTTTTTTCCATATTAACAAACCATCCATCATTGACCTTTTTCCCTAATGGCCCCAGTTTGGAGCATCAATATCAAAGTTTGATGTTCTCAAAACTGTTGCCTACTGATCCTGTACCTCCTGCTGCTGGTATTACCAAGAGCTTCCCAAGGCACTGTGGCCTTGCAAGTCTGCATGCCCCAAAAGGTCCCCTTCAATTATCTGTGAGGTCTGGCCACTTCTCACATGCCTTTCCCTTGGATGGCAGATGGGACCTGTGTGAAATGGGAACCCAGCCATCCCTTGAGGTGCTGTGACTTCTGTCAGCTTTGCACATTACTCTTGTCCCATCCAGCAGTTTCCCATGTCCTATTCAGACAACCTAGCCTGGGGCTTAAGGAGTGATCCAGTCATTTCCTCGCAGCCCTAAAATGGACCAGAACCTGTAGAAAAGCTGTGAGGAGACTGGGCAATACCAGTCTGACATCTCCATGATAAATGGTTTTCTCCTTTCTTGCTGAATCTGCCATTCTGGGACAGAGGAGGTGCCTGCTTGTTCCTGACAGTCAAGGTCTGACCTCCTTCTTCATTATCTTGAAAGCCCCATGTCAGTATTTGTGTGTTTGCCTCAGCTAATAATGTGTAAATCAAATAAAGTGAAACGTATGATTTCTTTCTCTTTTGGATTTCCTAATTTCTGTTAGTGCTAGCGAAACGCTTGTGGGTGTATCTGAGCTCCCGTGTGTTGTGCAGGGGAATTAAATGTATGGTTTGAGTCAGCAGTAATGGAAACCTCTTGCCAAAATATCCCACACAGGGCTGGGAGGGAAGACCTTGAACGCTGCCCCTGCACTGCATGGGGAGCTTAGAGGAGCAGATGCAAACACTTGTGGTTCTCACCCTCTAATTTCTTCTCTCTCAGTTCCCTTCTTGAATTCTGTAACTCCTCACTTCATAGAGAGAAATTCCTCATCTTGATTTGATCCAGAGTTACTGCTCATTAAGAACAGGCACAAACATTAGACTTTTAGGATATAGCTTTTCTGCTATTATGGTGGTAGGAAAGGAAGGGAAAATGTATCTGTGAAGGCAAGAAAGGATGAGGACCAGCTCTTCAAATCTACCAGTGATTCCAAGAGCCTTTGTTTTCTGCTGCCCAGCAAGGAAATGAATAACTAATTTAGAAGCATAGTAAAACAGAGCATTAGTTAGACATGGATAGTTAATAAAGTGACTATTTTCAATTTTTAAATGGAAAGCCAAAATATTTGTTTCTGCCTAACATAGTAGAAAAAATTAAATAGAAGTGGGAATCTTGCCAAAAGGTTTATTGCATATTAACAAATTTTATTTTTGGATCACCATGCAATTGGACAAAACCCAATTCTTCAATATAGTAGCTCAGTAAACAAGTGTTTGGGGGTTTTAATATTTTGATGGCAATAATGCACCTGATGCTGGGTGCCAGTTCTGCTGAGGATCAAATCGATGGTTAAATTATTAAGCAGTAGTGATGGACAATCTTTCAGGGGTAATTACTTCAACAGTAATAAAAATGAGTGTATAAAGTGTAAATTGTACATGCTGACACCTTTGTAATGACAACTGCTGCTTTTGGGAGCTCTCTCAGCAGCTATACCATGTTGTACCAGCACAATTGCTAAAATAACAGCAGTCTAACATCCATGGAGGGCAAGAAGAAAACCTGGATGAAATGAATTTGGATTTTCTTGTCTGTTTTCACACGGAAAACCTCTCCTCCAGGAAAATACTCTTACTCCTGGGGATCTCATAATTACCCTCAAAAGAATCCAAGTCCTTTATCCTTGAAAGAGTCCTAGTGGAACTGGGATTGAGCCTGGGAGATACAATCCATGAACACCAGCCCAGTGAGGTGCTGCAGCACAGGAAAGCAGCTGGGCCCGCAATTTAACCCAGAGGATCTCTTCTGTGTGTGTGTTCATCTCTCCAGTGTGCTCCTTGCCATCAGTGGAGCCTGTCCCAGCACTCTCCCAAGCAATGAGCTTTGGGACAGCACCTGTGATCAGTGTCATCTCTTCCCAGAGGAATAAATGTGTGCAAAGAGTTCTTCCTTCTGGGGATATTTTATCTTTCTCCTAGATCTGGAAGATCTTTTGATCAGAAGATGTGGATTCATTGCTGGGGACACATCTTCCTCTTGCTTCATGGTTTTTTTTTTTGTTCTTCATGTCATCAGTCCTCTGTCAATACATGTACTTTGATGTTGAATCTCATTGTGACCTCACCTGATTTCTGCCTGTGGGCCACAATTTTTTTTTTTTTTCTGGGGATGTAGTATCTGTGTGGACAGGTCCTTTAGGATGGTTTGTAAGGAGCCCAAGAGATGCTTGACAGCAAATAGCAAGTCAGAGAGGGTTGGCTGCTGCTCTCTTTGGACTTTGCTTGCTACAAAACCTGTTAAAATTCATCACCCTTTCACTGGGAAGTTGTGAGCATAATAACTTTGCACTTGGGAGGAGTTTTGTGATAGCTTAGACTCCTTTGAGCACACCATGGAATTATGCTGCCCTTTCTTCCAGAAAGATGACTTTTATTTGTCCCAAAAGAATGGGATCCATCAGCCTCAGCTACTTCAGCTACCACCCAAAGCTTCCTGGTGGTGTCAGGTAATGTTTTCTCTCAGTTAACAGAGTAAGGGTGGCCTTTACCTCGATGAAGCTGACAAGCAGTAAGCGGTTAAACTGCAGAAACTCCATTTCTGCCACTCATGTGTCAGAAATGATAGATTTACTGGGCACAGACCTCCAAGCACTGCGAAGCTGAGGGCTTGGCTGAGCTTGAATGCCCTATCATGTTAGCTGCCCTTCCTAGCATGAACAGGTTTGCAGCTCTGTGTGTTTCTGTACCAATTTCATCGCTTTTCTTCCAGGGGTTGGGCCTTACCCTTTAAGGTAAGGTACCATATTAAAACCTCATTATGGTTTAACTGCATCCATGTTTAGTAAGGCACTGACAAAGCTTATACTGGCATTAGGGAAATAAATCATAATAAGAAGTAGAACACATATGGTAGCTACCTGAGTCATCCCTAAAAGCTAACAAAAACAAAGAAACCAAACAAAATATCCAAACCCCAATGTTTTTAAATTCAGGTTGTTGGGGGGAGGGGGGGGGGGTTTGTTTGGTTTTTTTTGTTTTTATGGTGGGTTTTTTTGTGTATGTGTGTGTGGTTTTTGTTGTTTTGTTTTTTCGGTTGGGTTTTTTTTTATTTTTCAGCCAAGAAGAATATAAAAGGAGGAAGATCCTAAATTTCTACTCTAAAACTATTCAACTATTCATGGATCTTTAGTGTTCCCAGTCCCTGAAGCCAGGAGCAGAGACTATAAACACTCTGGGATGCTGAGAGGAGAATCCACCATTCACATCAACTTAATTTGCTGCAGGACTTGCAGGAATTGCTTTGCATTTTATTCTTCAGGTTTCAAAAGAATGTTAGCACACACATTATTGATTTATCTTGTACATTAGGTGATCCAAGGTGGTGAGAAGGAGACAGATAAATAGGTAGATAAATAGATAGATAGATAGATAGATAGATGGATAGATATAGATGTCTGCTAAAACATGCCTTAAGGGAATCTTGCAAGGAAAAGGGAAATAAGATATCTTAGGTTGTGGTTGTTCTCATCACAGGTGGCACTCAGAGCTAGGACAGGGAGAGCTTTATGTTTGGTTTGTACAGACTTCAAAACCATGGATGCCTCCTGCTGAACCCCTTCTACAAAGCGATGAGGGAATTCTGTGTTTCACTGCAAAAAATGAAGTTATCTTAAACTGCTAGAGGGGGAGTATGGAAAAATACCTAGAAGAAGTGAACCTACGAAAAGAATTTAATAACACCATGTTTGCTCTCTTAGTTTCATGTATCAGTCTGTGAGCCCATGCTGTTCTTGCAATGCCTTTATTCCTCTGCCAGGAGGACAAAGCCTGACCCTCACACTTCTGTCAGCAAAATAGTTCAGCCAATGTCAAACCTCAGGTTTTCCGTGGCTTCTTCATCCACCTGCTGCTCCTGCTGTCACAGCCACACCAGCTGCATTATTCCAACTCTTTCTGTCCAGACAGAAAACCTTGCGTGCAAAACTTGCTGTTTAGTCACTCATGCTGCTTGTGACCATGTGTATCTTTGTGTCATCTTGCTCATTCTGTAACAGCAAGCATGGAAATTATATGATTGGCAATATAACCCTACAAGAGCTGGGGAAACTGGTGCAGTCACAGTTTGTGTTCACAACATTCCCAGCTTGCACTGATGTGAGCAGGTATGTGATGTCTTTTAGTTTGTATGGATTAGTGAGATTTTTTTCCCTTCTTAGTGACAGGCATGGCCTTTAGGGCTTGTTACTAATGAAAGAGTTTCCAGCTTACAGCCAGAAATGTGGGCACTCTTTGTTTTATTTGACATTGATCTGTTATCCTGAAGTGAACAAGCTGTTAAAGGCCCAGATTTCCAGATAATAAAGATTATCTTCACTATCTTTGACAAATGTCTCATTGACAGTGAGAAACTCCAGAAGGATCTAACAAAACTGAGTGAAAGGTAAAGAACATGGCAGAGGAAGATAAGTGTGCAAGAGTTCATCTGTGGAAAGTAATGTAAATCATGTCTCCTCGATGCTTCTAATCAGTTCACCAGAGACACCTTGGCATCACTGCTGGAGGGCTCTGAAGTCACTGCCTTTATGTGCAGTGACAGGCAACAAGCCAACAGGAACAGAGGAACCATCAGAAAGGGCAGTGAGGAATGGACTAGGACGTTCTTTTACTGCTACATAAAACTTCCATGCACCCACACTCTGGGGACATGGGGTCTCTATATCTCAAGAAGAACGTCACAGGGTTTGAAAAAAGAAAAGCAGTGAGGAACCAAAATTTATAAAATCATGAAGGTGGTGGAAAAATTCAATGCAGAGCTCTTATTTATGAAAACTCTCTGTGAAGAGCAGAATATTCTTTGAAACTTGTAGGACATCAATTTGGAACAAATTTTTAATGGTGTGGGGTTTTTTTTACACAGTGAGTAGTGAAACTCATAAATGAGTGAGGATGTCTGTGGTCTGCTCCTGGTAGACAAAGAAAAAAAAAAGTTAAAAACCCCAAAGACCAAACAAAGCAAAAGGACAAAGAAGTACAAAAGCAGTAGAAAAGAAGGCTTTCAGTCACCTCTATCCAGCTGTTAGGAGCTATGGGACATGGCCACCCTCTACCTTTTGAGGCAGAGCATGTTGTGCAACCAAACAGCAATTGTTTTGGATAATTAAGATAATCAATACTAGTAAATCAAACAGTGCTTGGTGATTTTCTGAGCACTGAAACTTAACCCTCTATATTGCCAAACTGTTAGCATGGCTCCTGGCACACCTTTAATATGGTCAGCTTAGTGGCTGCTGAAAGAGTTTTGGTTTCATTTTGGGCATTAGCAGAGACCAGGGACCATTTTCAATGGACATTTTGGATGCAACCACCCTAGAATGAGTGGTAGGAGAGTCTGATAGGCTGGCTATGAGCAGACAGCTTTGCTTAGCATCAGGGTGGCTCAAAGAACAAATGTGGGCACTGTATAACTTACTGGAAGACTTATAACCAGAGTGGTGATGATCTGTGGCTCAAATATTCCTGCTGACAATGGGTGTCATGGACTTTAGAATTCTTGTAGTGCATCTGTTCCCAAATGTCCCCCCTCCAATGAGGCTGCCATCCATTGTGTGTGGGAAGTAAGGGCCCAGAGTCTGATGAATCAGCTGCTCATATCAGGCAATGGCATTTATTTTTGAACTCTCTTTAGATCTGAAGGACTTGGGAACAAACGCTCTTCCTGACCAGCCCGTGTTTACTGATAGTGTGACCTGAGCCATGCATATTTACTTGCACAGATAATTTTTGCATCACCACCTTGCCAAGCCAACTGTCCCATTTTTCTTGTCTATTTACACAAGAGGATAGTTTCGCACAGCTCTGGTTCAGTGAGCTTGTAGAGTAATCAGTTACCAGGCTCATGGATTTTCATTGCACCTGTGCTTCTGGGAAGTGCCCAAAGATTCCTGCGTGGAGTCCTGTTTGCCCATCTCCAACTCTTCCTGTAGCTCTGAAGGAACAGCTGCTTCGAGGTCTGTGTGATTTACGAAGCATGACTACACCATTTGTGCAGGACGACAATTTTAGTGAGGAAACCACTTTGATGGGTCAGCAGGGGGAAGGCAAAATTTGAATAAAGTCATAAAAGGCTATCTGAGACAAAAACATTGTAAGAAATTCTGGAAGTGTTCCAACCAAAGAAATAAAAATATTCTAAGTTCGGATTTTGTCTCCTGTCAGTAGTTTGCAAAACGAATGTACACCAAATAATCAAGAAACCAGTCATTGTGAAACCTGGCATTCAGGAGGTGGGTGCTGATGTCCTTGGTTTATCTCCCCTACAATGACTTACATGAATCAGTTAACAGAAGCTACGTTGTGCTGGGTGGAACATATCAGAGTTTTTGGATGTCAGGCTAAATCTCAGCCAGCCAGAGGGACTACAGTGCCTTGTGTGCCTCAGAAGATGATGAGCAGTTAATCAGAGCAGTTTCACCTTTTAGTAGCTTTGAAACATTGTGTTAACTTTTCACTTTCAGTTAAAACGAGAAGTGTCATGAAGGATTTTAGTCTTGGAGCTGTTCCACACTTGGAACTGCTGTACCAAATCAAGCCTGAGGTTGACTTGGATTGGTTTCCAGTCACTGACTGTGGGCAGCATCAAATGACACAGAGCGATGTTGAGCCACTGTCCTCCTCCTTCCAGCAGCCAGATGTTGCATAATCACACCAAATAAACACAGGTAAGCTTAAGATGTGAAGAAAGATAATTCCCTTGCAAAATGTCCAGCATCACTACTCAGTAATGATTTAAGATAATATCATTGTGAACATCACCGGATCTTTTTTTAATCTGTGCTGAATTCTTGCCCTCAAGAAATATTTTTGCTTTCAGACACCACCATAAAATTTATTCCTGGAAAGCAGGATTGAAGAAAAAGTCCTGAGGGTCCTGTTGGACACCAGGTTGAACATGAGCCAGCAGTGTGTCCTGGTGTCAAAGAGGGCTAAAAGTATCCTGGGCTGCATTAGGAAAATTATTGCCAGAAGGTCCAGGGTGTCTGTGATTCCGTGATCTTTTAGGTAATGGAATCAGTTCTGACAACGTAGGTGGGGATGCACAAGGATTTGTACCTGGGCTAGACCATGTTACAGGCACATCTGAACTGACAGCTCTTAACTACAGTGTGGGCAGGTGGGAATGCAACCTGGGACCCACAGTCCTCCCACATCTTGGGTTTAATGCCAAAATCCTTGGTATTAAATTAAATTAATAACTATTGCATTGCTTTTGTCACTTCTTGATTAACAGTAGCTACTAGAGCTACAAAACATATTACTCTGATCATTAAGAATTGTAAAATTCCTGAAGCTATGGTAGTTTAATTGCTGCCTGTAATAGATTAAACACAACGGTGAGTTTTCACAGACAAACTGGCCATTATACTAGTATTATTAAATTATGAATACAGAAATTATTTCTGAAACCTTGGGCATGTCTTGGGCATGCTACTCCCATGAGGAAGTGTAGTCATGCACATACACACCCACATTTTCTGACAGTCCTGACATACTCTCCTGATTTAAAATCATTGTTCTTCTGAGGGTGAGATATGATATCCTTGCTCTAAGTGTGACAATATATATTTCTGTGAATGTGTGATGGTGACACTGCAGACAAGATCTGAATAGGATTGGAAGACACCTAAATATATGAAATCAATTCCATATATAAGTAATTAGGTCTTCCACATGATTAACCTACACAGTTTCAAAACATGCCTTCAGGTCAGCCAGTCCAATAGATCTCAGGATCAGCAGAGCTGGACTATGTCCTGGTTAGCCCTGTGGATAAATTGAATTATGGTAGATGCTGCAGAGTGATCTTTTCGCAATAGAATTATCTGCACTGAAAAATTCTCTGCTGATGGAAAGTAACAAAAAGAACAGCACCCCTACCCTATCTGACCTGCTAGAATCCAACTGGACTTTTTTTTTTTTCTTGAGGTAATTTTGAAAAAACCTTAGGACAGCATAGAAATAACAGGTCTTGAGGTTCTCTTACTCATAGAAATACCTTCTCCATTTAAATATGCACAGGAACCAGAGCATTTTTCCTTATCCTCTGGGTCCATCTGGATGAAGTTTTGTTTCAGGATGGGTAAATGTGGGACTTATAACTGTGAGACATTGTGGAGGCTGAAGATTATCTGCCTATCTCTCTATCTATCTACACACATGGGTTATAGACCTATAAGTTGTGGATGCCCCATCCCTGGAAGTGTTCAAGGACAGGTTGGATGGAGCCCTGGCCCACCTGATCTGGTGGGTGGCATCCCTGCCCATGGCAGGGCAGTTGAAACTAGGTGAATCTTAATGCCCTTTCCAACCCAAACCATTCCATGATTCTATGACAGGCTCAAAAAAAGTAATCAGAGGAATTAATGGTAGGGAAAAAAAATGGCCATAAAATGACTATTAAACATGTTTATCAATAACATTTAGCTCTGAAAATCCTGAAACTGCAGCTTGCTAGAAACTTCAGGGCTGTACCGGGTAGATTATTTTGTACTGACTTGCTTCCTCGTCCCCTTTCCTGAGGCTCATGCTACAAGCCTTGAAGAGAGACTAGCAAATTTGGTTTGACATGGGACAGCCATTCTTGGAAGTCTGCTTGCTCTGAGTGTGCTCTGTTGCAGTGATTCCTGGGACCAGGGTACTTTCAGTGGCCTCCACATCAAAGAGAGACTGCTTTCAAGAGAGAAGTTGAGTGAGGATGTCTCAGTAAGGCAATTACACAAGAAATTAAAGAAGAGAGGAAAACTAAAAATAACTACGACTATTTTAAGGATCTGTATTCCACAGGGTATTTTGGTATTGTGACAGGCAAATGAAAATGAGAGGGGCAGGAGGTAAGGAATAAGATAAAGAGCAGTTTTTTCATTTTTTAAGGCAAATATCTGTTGTATTTGAAGGTCAAATGCAGGCTACTATTATTAAGTATTAAGGATAAATTTGTTTTGGAGAAACACCAGATGCTTACTAAGTATCAGCGGAGGGAATGTGGAAAAGAACATTACTAGCAATGGCAATAACAAAACAGAAGTAGGATATAAAAATGCAAATAAACTGCTTTTTGCACAGCATATGGCATTGTAGAAATACAGAATCAACCTAGCTATGAGCTATGCTAGCAGAAGATGCTTTGCACTGACATTCTATAGAGTTAAATAATTTAGGCTACTATTAGAAACCACATTAGAGAAATGCTAACCTTTCAATGAGCATTTAGACTATGAGGCTTTTTCTTTTTCCAAGTTATATTCTCCCTGAAATGTGGATGCCCTTCAAGTTTAAGGAGCGTGATATAAACAAAAGACATTATTTTTCTGCCTGCATGTTTAAAATGTAAAGTGCCGTCCTTAGAACCGCTACATAATTCACTTTTCTGCTACATTTCTCAGAAAACATGGTCAAGTAGCAATATTGAAGACAAAACAGCATCTGCATTTGAAGTGAGATATAATCTTCTCAGGCTGTTAACAAAAGAGATGCCCCTGCCTTTCTGAAAGGTTGAAGTCAAGACCTTTAGCTGAATATGCTGCTTCTTTCATAGTAGGACCTGAATTGTAGCTGGTGTTTGCCCATTTATTTCATCTTTGATTGCCTTGCTGGTAGCTGTTTGTGCTTTGCTTAATATTTATTTCCCCTTGGCCAGTACTAAAAACCCTCAATACTGTAAAGCTCTTCCCAGCTGAAAGCTGAGATGGGCTTTCAGGTACCTTTGACAAGCACTGCTTTAATATTGTGGTATCCAGCAATAGCACAATACATATTTAGGTTTCACTTCAGCTGGATTGTAATGTCTTCTCCTGCTCTGGATGTAACCAAAGTGATGTAGGGCCTCATGGGGAATCCATTCAGAGTGATTTCATTTAAACACCTTCTTAACTTCAGTTCTGCTCTGAAGTCAGCTGCACTGGTAACTAAAAGACTGATATGCATCTGCCTGCACATATTGCTTAATGATGATCCAAAAGCACAGGTGTAGCTACTCCCTCGTGGTTATCTCCCATCTTTAGGTATTCAATTGGCTGTTCTGGGCTCCCATTTCCTTACCTTTGTCAAGCTCCTACAAGCATTTTTTAGTCTGAAGTCTTTCAAAGCCCTTGAATTCCCTGTCAGCAAATGCTACAAAAATGCAAAGCACTGCTGGCATAAGGCAGCATGTTCTTCATCCCAGAGAAATGGGGAAGTCTGCATGAAGGAGAGAGGTTTGCTGAGAGGAGAGGAGGTACAGGAGGCATAAAAAGCAGCCTCTTCAAATTTAGTTCTGCTGACCTGTACAGAATGGAACAGCCTATTTCAGTTGGGAGGGACCTACATGATCACCAGTCCAGCTGTCTGACCTCTTCAGGACTGGCCAAAAATAAAGCAGGTTATTAGGGCCATCGTCCAAATACCTCTTAAACACTGGCAGGCTTGGGGCATCAACCACTTCTCTAGGAAGGCTGTTCCAATCTTGGAGCACCCTGTCTGCAAAGTACATAAAAGACCTTCCTTTCATCCACTGGGCAGATGATCTTATCATCAGTGATATCAAATTAGTTAGACTGGCCTTTGCCTTTCTTTTTTGTCTGTGCCTGATGATGGAATTATTCCTTAAACGCCTTTCCATGGTGCACAGTGTGCTTTTCACCATAATTTTTCTGGGAACTGAAGATAGACTAACAGGCCTGTGGTTTCCTGGGTCTTCCCTCACACCATTCGTGCAAACTGGAATAACGCTGGCTAATTTCCAGTCAGCACAGACCTTTGGTAGATGATCAGGAGGGGCCCTGCCATAACATCTGTGTCCACAAATGATTCTTGATTTTATCTAATCTTGAGGCGTTACACCTCAAGCTTACAAATAGAGTGCTTCAGGAAAACAGGGGCCCCCAGGAATAAGTGATCAGTGCTCTGACTGCACTGACCAAGCTGCATGCTCTTCCCCACTGCATGGCAGCCAGTGGTGCCCACCTGCAAGCAGTTGTGGTCCCTGTTATCCTGCTGCATGGCAGACTGCGATCCCCTCGTGAGGAGGAGCAGCCTGGAACCAGAGGAGACACAGAAAATGTTTTGACTACCAGCACTTTGGACAAACTAGAGGCTGTTAGTGCTTCTGGAAGGAGAAAAACCACCTTTTTCTTTGATACAAAATATTTAATCAAATATTTTAGTCGGTTTTTTTTTTTTTTCTTTTGGATGGAGCTGTGCTGAAAGTGGTTTCCTTTTTGAAATATGTGGCTAAAAAAATAATAGCTGTTTCCAGCAGTCTTTGCCTCACTTGCCTTTTTATGGTTCTCTCTACCTGCTTGAGGTGTGCAAAATGGATCTCTGTGCATTGTATTCTCAGCTCCTCATACCTGCTGATGCAGCTCCTCACTGTGCTTTTTATTGTAAAGAATATGACTAACATTTGCCAATCCTGATCTTGTATTTTCTCCGTGGGGAGGACTGTGTGTGCAGTGTGGTGCTTGGGTTTGGAGATTAATTTCTCGTGGTGTCTATTCTGATATATGCTGTGGATAGCAGTTTGTACCTTAGCTTGGAATAGGTTTAAATGATCCTGAGTTCTTGCATTGTCCCTGACAAATCTCTGCTGTGCTGAAGAGCTTTAACTGTCTGTTCAATATTGTCACTCCACTTGAGAAGTGCAGTTGTCCACTCTGGGCTCCAGTTCTGAGCAGGGGAATTCTGTTGCTCAGGACAACTGAGCAACTGGATGTTGAGAGGTAAGGGAAGAGTTTTAGCAGGGGCAGCTCTCCATGGCAGCAAAAGGTTAATGCACTTTTAGCTCTCTCCAGGAAATTCACAGCAGTCAGGGCAGTGCCCTGGCCTTTGCAGACGTCCCTGGCTGAGCTCACCCAGGGAAGCAGAGCTGAGCTTCCCTTTGCTGATCTGCAGATACAACAATGTCAATTTGCCTGCTCAGTGAACTGTCAAGGACTCCTCTGCTTGGAGGGCACTTCTGCAGAACATATCTTTCCTGTTGCTCAACAAAGCGGTGAGAGGGTACTTAAATGGATCCACTGGGAAGAAAGTCATACGAAAGCTGTTTGTCATTAAAATAAATTTTTCTAGCTTTCACATTAACCAACCAAACAAAAAAAGACCAGAACAAATTGAGATAGCTGGTCAAAAAAATGGATAGATCTCATTTCTCCTCCATTCTGGTTACCTGTTAATTCCCTGCAGAACCGATGCAGAGGTTTTGTAGAATCTACCACAATTTCTGCATTTGGAGCGCTAGAATAACATTAGTCACTAACCAAAAACAAAAAGCTTTTCCAGTGGGATGATTTCTTGCTGGTTTTAACTTTTTTTCATGCATCTTCTTTAAATGAGATTAATTTCTCCTTGCACAGGACTGACATGGTAAAGTTTTACTTTTATGAAGAAGAGAAACATGGCTAATGTAAATAATTTCTTCCTCAGGCAGGGACGTGGGTAACAGAAGTGAAGGATCCAGAGCTGAACTGTGAGATGCAATGGGCTATAAAAATGGAGAAAAATAGCCACAAGTAGGGGTATCTGCCTGGACCAAGCCTCTTTTTGATTCCCAGTCCATGGACAATGCTGCCTGAGGGTCTTGCTGATCACAGCTGGCTGCTGAACCCAGCTTGAGGAGAACAACTGCTCTCTCCAGAGCAGGAGCAGATCCTTTGTGTAGTGATGATACAGCACAGAGCTGATGGGGACTGAGCAGTGCCAGGAACCAGCACCATGGAGAGAATTGATTGAACAGAAGTTGTATGGGATCCAGGGGATCGGGGTCAGCATCGTTCCTCTGGGCTATAGTGGTGCACCCAGCAGCTCACAGTGGAGACAAAACCCATGAGTCTATAGATAATTATGCTTTTATTTAAGAAATCTCTCTTTGCTGAGAAACACAATGCACCATTCAGACACCACTGTGGGGCTGTAAAAGAGGCATTTTACCTGTAAGGGGTACAGAAAGTCACTGTGGGCTTCTACATAAACATGACAGATCTCTGTTCTCTGCTGGTGTGTGTTTGTAACCACAGCTCTCACCCTGCTCCTTAAACAAAGATCTATTCCTTTCCCTGCTTACCTGTTTGCCAAGGCTTGGGAAACAAAAATCTTCCCCTTCACACCATGCCAATGGCTCACTAACTCCCAAATCACTGCAGCTCCGTAACAAAAATAGCATGATCCAGCAATAAAGGAAAATAAGTTTATAGACAAAATGTAATTAGAACTGGCAAAGCTGCTGTTTGCTATTTGGGAACACCCTTGACTATGTTTTCCTATTGTTTACTTAGAGACTTTATTTGTTGGGAAGATTGGGTCTGAAAAGGGAAGAGAGGCAGTTCTTTGCTTTGACCCCTCAGACATGGAGGCACCGAAGAGACCCGACCTGGGCAGTGTGTTCAGCCCAGGGCCCACTCGTCAGGCTGGGTGCAGACAGACTGGTGGATCCCATTATTTGACTCTGGGAAATGAGGCTGGAGTGTGGGAAAAAGAGGAGACTGCAATGCAGAACAGTAACTCACACACAGCTCCTTTCCAAATTGTGCACTGTTTGTTCTGGTAATTTTCAAATCCATAGTTTCCTTTGTGCCACAACGTCCACCTTTTCCTTTTTCCTGCCTTGTCCTCAGTGGCTAATTTTCTCCATTCTAGTTCAAGAGGAACAGTAAAACTCCTTTTCCAGCTTCTTTGATGCATTTCTGCATCCATCATTCTCAAATTTAAAGACTCTCCCTGCTGTGAAAGATGCTGCACAGCTCAAGGCTTGACATCATCCTAGCTAATTTGGTTTTCTGGCTTTTGGTTAATAAATTTTTTTATTAATGATTAGTAAAATTTTTTAATAATGATTAGTAGATTACCTTCCTCCTCCACTGTCTCCTTTCTTTTCTCTCTGCCTCCCTCCTATAATCCCTGTCTTCCTGGGATGAAGATATTTTAGTCTGAATGCCTGTTGAAATTCATTTCTTTCGCCTACCACTCTGACTCTGATCCCTGTGCATTTGCGGTGTTATGTGTTTTTTTGATCTCTTCTTCTGTTGGTTTCTAAAACTGGGAAGACTTTTCATTTGCAAATGGCTTCAGTTCTCTCTTGTCTTTATTTGAACCACCAGCTCGCTTTATATAATTTGCCATAACTTTTTGATAGAGATGTGGCTGCAAAGCACTTTCACTGACTCACCAGATGAAATCCCTGAATCTTCGTCTTTGAGGAAAACATGGTGATTGCATCCTAATTCTCAAAAATGCCATATAGAGTGCAGTGCACAAGTTGGAGAAAAATGCTCTTGGAAAATGAGTGAGAAGCTATTTGAATGGAAATAGCACAGCAGATATTTAAGAGCACCTGGGAAATCAGTGACCACTTAACTTGACTTCAGTAGGCTAGAATGTAGTAGCAGGGGACTGTGAAAATAAGTATTTTGGGGAAATGAACCTGCTGAGCAATAAGCACCATGAGTTTGAGACATTAATCACATCTGACAAAAACTGTGGCATCTTGGGTTATTACAGGGTGGGTGGGTGAAACACATATGGTGGATGCAATCCATCTTTTCTTGAGTATTGTTTTGATGCATTGCAATCTAAACCCCAGGACACTGCAGAAAGATGATGATGTGATTAACACTGGCTGACAGATCACATTTGCCAGTGCACAAACTTGTTAATGGAAGTAGGTGTGGAGGTGCAAATATTTGAGCAATAGCATTGAATAAAGTTGTAAGAGATAGTGGACTTTGGATCTCAACAAGAAATGATCTTAGACAAGGTCCCAAAAGTAAGTACTGGATCAGGATTTTTCAGGTGATTAATTCTTGGAATTACACTTTGATGAACATGGTGCTGTGATGGGAAGTGGTGCACATGGCAGCCAGAAGGAAAACTAAAATAGCTGTTAAGTGCTCTGGTGAGAGTAGGAACAGATAGGAAATATTTTAAAATAGAAAGAAGCCGTGTGATATACATGAGTGCTCGGGAAAGATGACTATTGAGTTTCTTTCCAAGGAATCTTTGGAAAGTATTGAATCGCAGCACTTATCTGAAATAGTGACCTATTAACAAAACCAAGTGCTCTGCAATCAAGAGGAGATTGCTGCAGAGCAGAAAGTGACCTACTTACAGCTTTGCTTCTGAAAGTCAGAGGTCCTTCAACTGATTAATAGCGCAGCATCAAATAATGCTCATACTGCAACATTTAATGTTTTTATATGTCTCAGACTGGTTTTAGAGCCCTTTAGTTTGCAAGTACCCCTCAGGAGAAAAAAAATAGCATGGAAATAGTGAAAACCAAGTTGTTTAGAAGTCAGAAATTTAACTTAAAGAGTTTATATTATGATTTAACAACAGGGAATTTTTTACAAGGCTAATTTGAGTGGGATTCCCCTTACCCTGAGATGCTGGAATTTGATTTCTGAAGTGAAATAACAACTCCCTTCTGAACTGGACCCTCAGACCTTGTTACATGCAGAGGAGCAGATATAATCTGTGACATCTGCTATGAATTACTCAGTTCACTCTAGGTAGGTGTTTGAAATGAATCACCCACCGGAGCTGTTGAAATCACTTTGTTTTCTCCACTGGCAATAGAACTGGCCCAAATAACTAAACTTAGATATGGTAAATTGTTCTATATCTAAGGGATAAATCCACTAAGACTAAGTCTTCAGAGTTTTTAGAACTGGAATATTTTATTTTTCAGCATTTTAAGACTCACTTTCTCACTACAGATGCCACCATCATTGTGCTGATAAAATGTACAAGCTGTGGTCATAGTCAGTACACTGAAAAGCAGTAAAATAAAATTAGAGCATACCAAGAATGTATTTCTCAAAACTTTTCCCCCAGTAGTTGTTCTGATTAAAAAACTTAAAGTTAATATGATTCCCAACAGTTATTTCTCATGACTCTCAGTTAAAACAGATTTAAATCTAATAACTTCTGATCTTTGTCAGGAAGATGGAAAGCAGACCTCAGATCTATGGGATGAAACGCCTCCTTTTAGTGCCTCATCATTCTTTAAACATGTAGCAACAGGACTGTATTTTCTTTGAGGTATCAGAAACATCAGAGTTTACTACGTTAATTTCTGATCCTCACTATCCCTTGACACATTTGAAAGTCTTCCTGCTTCTTGTGATGAAATAAAAGATGGAGAGCGACTTTTTACACAGGCATATAGTACTAGGGCAATGGAGAGTGATTTTAAACTAAAAGAGGAGAGATTCAGATTATATTATAGAAAGAATTGGTTGCTGTGAGGGTGGTGAGGCACTGGAACAGGTTCTCCAGAGAAGCTGTGGATGCCCCAACCCTGGCAGTGTTCAAGGCCAGGTTGGATGGGGCTCTGAGCAACCTGGGATAGTGGAAGGTGTCCCTGCCCATGCCAGGAGGGTGGAACAAGATAATCTCTAAGGTCCCTTCCAACCCAAATCACTCTATAACATGGTTTATGATCCTGGATATTTTGCAGATGCTTAGAGTAATAGAAGTTTCAAGTCAAGACCTACCATGTGTTTACTTCTGGACTAAGTATTGGGCTGCTGTCCACCTGCAGCTCCAGCCCTGAAGGAGAGCTTCTGAACACAAGCACCCAGGTTTCCACACTGATATTTAGGTCTCTGTAAAGTATGTGTCTACATGTCTCCGGGGGTCTGGTCTCCCACAACAGTCACTAGAAAGGAGATGCCAGAGGGAGACGAATTTTTTAACACATCCTGCAATGTTTAATTGATTTCAGTTACAGCTTTTTGCTTGGTATTTGCTGATCTCTGGCAGTACTGAAATAATTTTTATGGTATGCTATTTCTATGAAATTAGGAGAAAGTTTTACTGTGCTAGTTTCTTAAGTGGGTAGTTCCCCACAGTGTCAAGAAAGAACATCTCAAGGATGATAAAGAGAAGAAATGTAGCCTAGCAGTTTGAAGGACTCAAGTGTTATCAAAAACTTTCTTGTAACTACGTTTAAATTTATAAGATGCTTTGCAGCAGGGAAAAATAAGGAATAAACAGTTCTTCCTGTGCTGTAGGCCCTGGGGGAAAAATATTGTGCTCTAATGACCTACAACTCACAAGCCTGAGTAGACTAAAGTTGCTAAGGGAAAAAAATATATGATGTTTCTCTTTTTGATGTTCTTTGCCAGCAGGGAAAAAAATGATGTAAATATTTGTGTTCTATTGACACATTTAGTCAAAGCCCAAGGGACAAGCTTTCAGAAGGCACAGTGTTACATGGGATAAAATCAGGCAACTATTTTCTATGAAACTTAAACTTATCTACAGATAATGAGAGATCCAGCCTTATTTGGACTGTACCCCAAAAATCTGGTTAGTGCAGGTGCATGTGGTGCAGTTTATAGACACCTTATGAAGCAGAGATGCAATGAGAAAGGGGAGTCCTATTGATATTTCTGGCTCGAAGGGTATTTCTGAAAGTGTTGCTTAGTGCTATCTTCAGATATTGTCAGTGTCTGGTATCTATATGGGAGACTTTGTGGTCCTCAGTCCCTTAAACCCAGTAAACAGATCCTAAAAGTCTTAGGGTTTGAAGTCAGTTCTGCTCTAAAAATCCTCTCTGTCCTTGGGCATTCAGTGTGCTTTTGCTGTACAAGTTCTGTCCATAAAATGAGAACCTTAACAAGCCTGTTATCTATTTATTCTGTAACCTCTTTGAGGCAAGCATTGTCTCTTGCTATATGAATATACAATGCTTTGCATAATGGAGTTTAATCTGAGTTTATTTAAGGTACCTCTATTGAATAACAATGATGAATCAAATTGAGTAAATAGTATTTAGAAAAAGATAAAATGAGTGCAGTGGTTTACTTTTTTCTTCATAGGAAATGAAACGCAGAATTAATTGGAACTGAATAGCAGCACCTATTTAAAAGTGATGAAAGAAACTTTTTACATACTGCAATATTAAACTTTCAGTCTTATTGAAAACTCTTACTAGGGTTTGCATTTCAGCTGAACGAAGGAAATTATTCCCAGTGTAAGTTATTCGTGGGTATTTTTCCTCAATGCAGCCCACTGTTCATCCTGTAAATGAATGCTCACCACAGAGACGTACACAGGGTTACTCATGAATATGTGCAAAACAACCCTTACATCTATTTCCCCACAATCTGTCTTCTCACAGAGAGAAGGATGGACAGCGAATTAACGAGACAAGGTACAGGTAAATTGGTAGGAACAAGACAAGATGTGTGGCTCAGACATATGGATGTGTTTATATGTCCATATTGTCACTGTGGGATAGGATTCACCTCTGGTTCCTTCACAGCTTGAGTACCCCCTTGCACCCCACAGCTTGAGTCCACTTCTCTTGGACAACTCCCCTTTTTAGGGTGCTGTCCTTCTCACTGGACTGGCACAGCAAGTCTAGTAATTAAAGTAGATGAGATGCCATTTTTTTAAAGCTGGCATCAGGAAAATATTCTGTCATCACAGGAAAGACAAGAATCAAGCTAACATAGTTCAGGTACTTCTGTGATAGCAGAAGATCTGACATCTCCTGACTGAGCTCGTTGGGTGCCCTTGCTGTTTATGTGCAGCTGTTCCAGCACCATCCCATTACCTGTCTTTAATTAGGCTGCTTTAATACCAATGTGTGCCTATGTAAGCTGTGATCACACAGATTTCTGGGGCCTGGTCATATCCTTCCTGCTGTGGATGGCTGAGGAAACCTTCTCAGCAGCTCTGAAATGGTCCCTCCTAGTAGGCTTTTCAACAGCAAGCGTTGTTCTGTGTTTTTGCATAAGGTTGGAAGCTGAAATAGCTGATCCTTTTCAGCAATTTTCTGAAACGCAAACCCCCACATATAGTGAGGATAGGGGCTCCCTCCATTTCCATTCTGTCTCCCTTTTATTTGAATATTTCCCTTTATGTTCCTTGGCACAGGTAGTATAAAAGATGAGTACAGGAGCAACTTCAGCAGTTCATTTGCAGGCTTGGTGATGTTATGGTTGAGCACAGCCTGTGAAAGTGGCAGAAGGTGTTCTGAACCATCCAAACACACCTGCTGTCCTGGCTGCTATAAACAGCCCTGAAGAGCCAAACACTATTACAGTTCCTGAGTAGAGGAAATGCTCCTGACTCGGGCTCCTGTAGCCCAGCCACATCTGTTCTCTTCCAAACACTGAAAGCAAGAGGAAAGTCGACCTGATACAGGAGGCACTTGAGTTCAGAAGATGGGATGCCAATGTGTCAGTGAGATGACACCTTCACCCTCCTCTTGATGGTTAGATTAGAAAATTCCTTGGTGAAGGGACTGTTTCCAATGATGTGTTTATATGGTGTTTTGGAAAATGGGGTCTTGTGCAAGACTGAACGTAGCTAATCAGGAAAATTAGGGATGAGAGTTTTTGCGAATCTTTATGGGCAGTGGAATTTTGGTACTGCAAAAAATATATGAATCTTAAATAGTGGAGGCTGGAGAAAAGCACTTTGTGGGAAGAGAGGGGAAAAGATCAGGAGCTTCATCAGAAGGAATTATTAAAGGGCAAGAGGAAACTTTTCTTGTCCAGACAAGATGGGGAGAACCAGAGGCAGCCCTGCATTTGGGGTTGATTCTGAAAAGTGCTGAAATCTATTCAGCTCTTATTGCTTTCATTTCAGATGTTCAGTAAGCCAAGAACTGGACAGGATAGGGTTATAAAGCTGATTATTGCAAAATTAACCTCCTCTAAGTCTTGCACCTCATATTTCTGTGTTTCATGGAACTGCAAAACCCATGAATGAGGGGCTGATTCTCAGATTACATGAATCAGCTGAACTGTTAATTTACAGTAGCTACTCCAGTGATAACATCTGAGCCATACAGATTTTGTTTAGAAATGAAATATGCCTGTTCAGAAAGACTTTAAAAAGACATAACTAGTTGATGCTAGTTCAAATTTCTTATGTGTTCTTATTACTCCAGCTGTAAATATGCCGAAACTCACAGTATCCTTAAGCAACAGATAAGACATATCTAAGAAAAGTCTTGTCTTTCAGAGCAGACATTTCTCATGCAAACTGGAAAACTATGGCTTTGAAAACACTCATGAGAAACAGAGTCCTTTTCTTGGACTGTGAATTGGGCGTAGTACAGGTCTGGTGAGTCGACAATTTGAGGTGGAAGCCAGATGGGGTGTGTGCAACCAGTTTGCATTCAGCAGAAAAGAATCCTGCAATACTAAAAAAGAGTTACAGTGGCTTCTGAGAGTAGTGCCATGAGCAGTTACTCACTTGCAAACACAGATGATGACATTCCCAAGAGTACTGACTTGTTATGCTGGAAGGAATGAGGTATGTGAAGAAATGGCTCTGAAAGACAGCCCACCTGGGAGGGCTGGAAATTCCCATTTTAGCTGAGTGTGACCAGCTGCAGGCAGCAAATTTTTCTTGAAACTGTACCTGCAATGGTCTTAATCCTCTCCTCTCCTC